>QUOP01000039.1:0-275615 GCA_003675405.1 Hericium coralloides
TGCACACAAAGGGGAGCCGAAAACGGCAGGAAGCACTCACGCTGTGCATTTCCTTCACCAGGCGTGGACAGCACAATCACACCGCCTTCGAATCGCGTCAACAGGAAAAAAATAGGAAACGTGATAGTGCACGTACCAGGCTCGTAATACTCCCAAGTGTGCCAGTAACGCTGCTTGAAAGTCCCCAGGCCTGGGTTTGTGTGGTCGATGAGCTGGTCGAAGTAGTACGTGGTGTTCAGCGGCGGCAGCGTCGAGCCCGTCCGCGCGTGCTGACGAGGCTCGGGCAGAAACGCGCTCAGAGGCGGCAACATGGGCGCAGGAGCCATGTTGCCGTGCATTCGACCATCGGGGAGACGGCCTGCAACCGACACGGCGAGAGCAAGCAGTGGGACCAGGAGTAGCATGGTGTCTGCGATGAACCCGCAAGAAGCCCTTCTGTCGAAGGATGCAGAGGGATGAAAGTTGCTCATCAGCGACTCTCGGTGCTCGCTGCTATATAGCACCGATCTCACCGAGAACGAGAGTCAGCTGGGGATCCCGGCCTCCACACCTGATGGCGAGCTCATCGACGCGTCGGCAACGCGTTGAAATTCGCTTCGCCGCGCTTCTCGCAAAAGCTTGGCAAGAACCGCGTGTCTCGATCCTGATTAGCTTCGGTCAATACGCAGATAGGATTGTATAGCAGAGACACGTCAAGTGTCCATGTGGTGAGCAAGAAGGCGATAAAACTCACCGAACGCGAAGACAGCTTCCAGGCCCTGATCCCACCGAACATTGTGCTAACTTACAAGCCCACACGGAAGCTAGAATACATCCACCGACATGCTTGCTAAAGCCGCAGCACGACCACCGTCGTATCATCCATCCACCGCTCGAACATCTCCACCGTCATCATCCGCGACACCCTCTCCACGTCGGCCCCACCCAATCCCTCGCGCAGCAGCGCCAGCGCCTCATTCGCACCTTTACCCGCCCGATCAATCACGTCGAACCACGCCTCCGCCGGCCCCGCGCGGAAGAGGTCCGTCAGCCCGTCGCTGCACACCACGAGCACCTGCTCGCCCTGCAGCGCCACATGCCGTACGTCGGCGGTGTTCAGCAGGTACGGCGGCGTCCGGATGCGCGCTCTGAAGTCGCGCGCGCCGTAATGCGGCGGGCAGCGCACGGCCGGATGCAGGAAAACGCGCTCCGTCCACGTCGCGGGCAGCCGCCACGCGTGGTCGCCGAGCGCTAGCGACAAATAGGGCAGTGAGCATGCCAGACCAACGCGAGGAGCCGGCGCGCAACTCACCTCGTGTGACCGCAAGGGCCCCCAGCACCCTGTTCCGCATCATGCACCCGTCCTCCCCAGGATGTTCGGCGCGCACGCGCGCCGCTTCGGCTGCGTTTGTACCGCTGTGGTCTGCACTGAGGACGCGGACATTCCATGCGCGCGGCCGCGTGCGTGTGCCGAGTGCAGCTATCGAGTCGCCGAGGCTCGCGACCCAGAGGTGCTTGCGGTTGGGGTCGACAAGGGCGAGCACCGCGGTCGTGCCGCGCGCAGACCGTGTGACGGCGGGGAGATTCGCGGGGTTGCTGATGATCGCATGTACGGCGTCGTCGCTGAGCGCGGACAACGCGTCCGTCGAGGTCGCGATTGCACCTGCGAGTGGATCGCGAGCGGCCGAAGGGACATCTGCGGTCGATGGGCCAGGAAAGAGCGCTAGCAGCTCGGACAGCACGTCATCGTCAAGCTCCGAAATCGCGCGCGTGAGGAGCGCGCCGATGGCATCTCTGTCGACGCCATCCTCGAGCGGATGCGCGCTCAAATACACCTGCAGCGCGTCGCGCACGTGTAGCGGCAGCTGCGCAACCGCGTGCTCCGCCATCTCGTGCCCCGCATGCCCTGTATCGACCGATCATCCTCGCACGCACCACAGACATACACAAATGCCCACGCACCGTCAAACAGCGCCGCAAAGCGCCAGGGCGCGGGCCCGCCGAGGTTCCACGCCTGCACGACGTACCGGTCCTGGTTGCGCTCGTCCTCGGCGCAGCACGGCTGGAAGCTCACCGCATCTGCGCCCGCGGCGTCGTAGCGCGCCGCTTGGGCCTGGCGTGCGAGCTCAGCGGTCAGCGCGGGCTCCGCGAGCTGGCGGAAGCGCCAGCGGACGGGCGGAGTGTCGTGCACGCTGCGGTAGGCGTGGGGGGAGAAGGCGCTGGGCGAGAGCGCCGCGGCGGAGCGCTGCGATTGGGAGGGTCTGCGGGGGATGGAGATGGGTGTCGCTCTGGTTCGGGGTGGCGTGTTTCGTGGGGAAGCCATGCCGGTCTCAGGGATGTCGTCGAGGAGGTCGTGCTGGTGAAGGTCGATGGGCTGGCTGAGTGTGAGTCTCTGCACGATTGGCGTGACGCAGGACCTGACGTTGTGAAGGGCTGAGGGTCAGACAAGTCAATCCGATTTCTGAGGCACGGAGAGTTCAGTTAACCGCCTGCTCTACTCTCAGAGATGTTAATAGACTGAAGGATCAGTCAATGACCGCCTCGTCAACGGTGCAAACACAATGAAGTATGTGAGCTTACTGGCTGATACACCTCTGTCCCGCGTGCAACTCGTGGCGACGAGGTTCTGCAGGTGATGGTGCTCGAGATGAAGTCAAAACACTGGACGGCAGAAAGTCAAGGGCATCGGCATTAGTATCCCATTTGACCTGAAGCAGCACGTCCAATGCGCATCACTGTCGTTAGGCGACTACAGGCTGGCGTGTGCACAGTTGAAACCTCACTTTGACCCCATCAGCGGAAATGTGAGGGGCAGCTACTGCCAGGCGGAGATTGTATCGCGCCACCCGGGTCGGTGAGCCATTGCAAAGCAACGCAAAGCAATACAAGCCGGTTGTGTAAGCGCTGCAAATGCTTTGCAATGCACCGCGAGGAGGCAGCGACGATGCACAGGCCTCGCCCGCTTGCGCCTGCCTTGGGATACGTCCCAAAACTTGATATGTCGCTGAGTAAGTCCAACTAGATCGACGGACTCCTCGCGTCAACGCTCTGATCTTAATGTCAAGGTAGCTTTGAGCCGGCCCTAAAGTCGCTCAGGTCTTGACTTAAGTACTGCTCGGTGCGCCTGCTTTTATTCGCCAAACTCTGCTTTTCCCTCTTACCCTATTAGCTTCCGTCGCACACCCGTCCTTTGCTTGTGCCGCGTCTTCCGTTAAGTCCTCAACCACTGGAAGATTCTACAGCCATTGGTGGCATATCTTGGCTCTGTCGGTGGCCATGGATGCGATTCCGGGACCCTTGGACTCCATTGCTCGTGGCTTTCCTCGGGACTATGAGATGTCGCCCCGCCGTCGCTGGGCGCTCTAGCGCTGTGGAGTATCAATGCGCGACCCTGCAACTAGGACCCGGTGACACTCTCGTGGCGCTGTCTTTTGCGTGCGGCGTTTTCGTGCTCGCGGCGCCGCGCGCAGTCACGGTCAGCACGATTTCACGACACCCGAGTCTCGCTCAGCAGATAGATGTATCCCCATAGGGTAGACGTAGGGTTCGGTTCGTTTGCTGTACTTTAAATTAGCTATGTACAATATCCGAGTATTAATACTGTTTCATGATAATATCAACTTTATGAAATTTCGTGTGAAAAACATATTCTACAAACAATGAAATAACTGGGCAGATAGCAACCTATTCGAATTATGCCAACAACCATAGGATCATTACCTAGATTTACAGTGTTGGCTGAGGATTTTCGTGCTTTGTCAAATGGTTGCAACTTTGCGAAGCATTGTGACAGATTGTGTGCCTATGCCAGTAACCATACCATAATTATATTGCAAATTCCTGAGCGGTAGAAAGCACGGCAGCAGGTGACCATTCTAGGGTTTGCAAAGCTTTGCAAAGCTAGGTCTCGCCAACACTTTTTCGCCGATGCCGATGCTGCAGTTGCAAAGACGAGTCGGCAGCAGTCGGCAGCGGTCGGATTTTGCCGACCTCTCACAAGGTGTAGAACTAAGAAAGGCGAACGGTTGCAGCCGCTGGCTTGAAAGCTCTATGATTCCTGCTACTCTGCCGGAACAAGCCAAAACAAACGATGAAATAGAGGTACGCAAGACAGTATGATTCTACAAGGCGCTCTACTGTACATAAGTCCGTATATCTTCTACTCTACAGACGGAACGAACAATGATAGCATGCAGCGACACCAGAAAACTATATGAAGGGATGAAACGGAGGTCATTTATGGGACGTGTAAGTGATGATGCACGCATGCTTGTCATGTGGTAGTCTTGACAATCTGCGCAGCGACGGGCCCGTCCTCATGCACGGGCAGCTCGTCAAACGATCCCGCGACCCTCTCGAGCATGCGTCTATGCTGGTACACGAATGCGTGCTGGACCGCCGAATAGTAGAACGGCGACGTCCACAGGAAAAAGCGGGTGTACTGCCCACCGACCTTCTCATAGTCGGCTACAGGCGCGGTCAGGCGATGTGAAGACGAAATGCGACGTGCGACATACCGATAAGTGCAGTGCGCATGTCGAGCCAGGTTTTGGTGACGTCCGTGAGGATGGCGTCGACGCCCCAGCGCACGGCCTCCATCATATGTGCGGGGTCATTGACAGTCCAGACCATCAGCGCTTTGCCAGCCACCCTGCACTCGCTCCGGAACCTACAGCCAATGAGCACCGCACGCGCACACAAACCGCAAAAGCCGCACCTCTCGCCATCCGTGGTCGCCAGCGAGCCAAACCACATCGAGAAGGCATGGCAGTCGTCCCAGAAGTACTGCCGCGCGAGGTAGGCGCTGCCGCCGATGTACGAGCGGCGGCAGTAGGGCATCCACTTCTTCGCCGGGCCGAGGAAACGCGGGTGCCAGAGCCCGAGGATGATCCGCGGCGCGAGCTGCGTTTCCCAGCCGGGCTGTGCGGAGATGATCTTGTGCATCAAAGAGAAGAGACGCGTCGGGTCGTTGTAGACCTTCACGTCGACGTTGAACTTCACGTGGTGGTTTTCGGGCTACGGTGGACATGGGTACGGAGATGGGAGCGGGGTCTCGGGCGGGGCGACGTACCTTCATGAGCAGCACGACGGTCTCGGCGAACGTTGGGATAGATTGTTTGGGCAGTTTGGTCGTTCGAGCATGCTCCATCCCGTCCTCTCCATACCAGTTCCGCTCTCTAATCATACCTGCGACGCACCCGGTCAACAACAAACGTTGCGCGCGCGAGACTGTGAGCTGAGCACACATACCTTTCGAGTCCGTCGTCCGCTCTAAACCTGCACGCGGGCGCACGTCAGCTACAGCACACGCGGAGGAGAGGCCACGTACTTGGGTCATGAAACATGATAACGACGTCATCCAGGGAGACGTGGACGTCTGCAGCTACGGTTACGGGCTTCAAACGCGCACTAAACAGTACGAAATACCGCTTTCGATGCCTTCAGACCCATCACGGATGGCAGCCTCGAAGCTCGCGAGCGTGTTCTCGGGGTATGCTGCCGAGGCCTGGCGGGGATCCAACCAAGAAGGTTGTGTGGGAATGACGGCGTGGTCAGTGCGCTTGCTACAGATGTGAAGGCGGGCGACTCACACCACGGTGACCCCAGCACTCTGTCAAGGACGATCAGTAAATGCGTATCATTCCACTGGCAGCCCAAGGGAAGTCTTACCGGGCAAGATACGATTGTCAATCAACTTGGACATGCGGGGCGAAGTTGCTAGCGACACGAGCGCGGACGAGAAGACGAGACGGAACCAGAGGGGGGGCTCGAGCAGCGTCAAGGGAGCCAGAGATGTTAACAGGGGCACGCGAGGCATCTGGGAATTTATAGTCCTGAACATGGCGGTGATGCGACGTATGCTGATTCCCCAGACGTGTGAATCAGGAAGAGCGGGAGACGACCCGGGGCAAAGTGGCGCTTGCCGAGGTACTATTACCTCCGTGCGCACTCACGGATCCAGACTTGGCCACCTCCCGCGAACGTGAGCTCGTCCCGACGCTCACCACTGGCTGCAGCCCTTCTCTATTCTTGCTCTCTCGCCAATAGCGTTGCGCGCGTGGGCCTGCCTGTCTCGAGTGAGCCATAAGAGGTACGTAGGCACCGCGTCCATAGACAGGCTCGTAAGCATAAACAGGTGGTTGTTCTTCCTTCATGATCTTCCCGTGGGCCAGGTCCACAGAATCGAGCTGCCATCAGGACTTTTAGCCGCCATCATACGGTCAGATATTACCTATAAGCTTCCTCAGACCTTCCTGCCAATTCCGACGGGTTCCATCCCACCCCCGCCGGGCGTCTCATGAATCATGGAGCGCGACGCTCGCATGATACATACAATACCTTCGAATGCGTCCATTTGGAAACTACAGAACGATCCTCGTCATCTTGTCGTGTGCATCTGACGTCCAAGAAACCGAATGACCTGCAGAGTTAATGATTGGGCAAATATGATGCCCTTCAATCACGGGGCGTCGTCAGCACTCCTTCCAGGGAATTCCGCTCACCATATTGGAGCCGTCGGGATGTTCCGGGACTTTCGCCGAAGATGTACGTCTGCTGGAGCCGGTGAAGGCAACACCAGGTCAGAGAAAGCGGGGGCTTGCGTGTACAGTGCGGATCGTAGAGGGTGTACAGTGTTCCACCGTCAGGCGATGATTTACCGTCAGGCGATGATTTGACAAAAAGGGCAGGAATTCGGCTATGTTAGGAATCAGTAGCACACGATTGCGAATGACGCGACACAGTTAATCTGCCGCAGTGCGCGTCGAGGAGACAAACGCGCATTTTCGGCAAAGAGATCAGGGCCGCGAGCGCTAGTCGCCGTCTCGGCATTTGACTTACTCGCTTCCAGTGCGCTGGCGCCCGCAAGCTCTGTGGTTCACCGTACGACTGTGCTCATACTGCAACGTATCGTTCTGGATATTCAAAGGTAGAAAAAATATATAGATTACGATACACGAGCTTTTGACCCAGAGCACACTGCCAGGTACCGAAACCGAGCACAACCTGGAGGCGTCCTACCGTCCGATAATGCCGACAATTAACCTGTTCAGCTTCGCATACTTCATCAGAACATCCTCCACAATGCATGGCTTCTTGACCCCTTGGCGCCATTTTATGTAGTGCAGAGAATGCAGCGGTTCGGTATGCCAGAGAGCGGCCCAGCTCGCAATTATCTGACGCATCGCAAGTCGATTTTCAATCGATGCAGGCACGTCGAACTCTGCATAGACGCGACTATCGTCTCGCATTCCTTGTCAAGTTCTAGTCGAGGACACCAACCAACCAGGTTTGAGCCGTCGAACAAAAGCCGTAGGATACGCACATCGGCGCGAAGCGGTGGCAGGCAACGAGGTGCGACCAGAGCCATGGATATGGAATTCAGACGCCCATAAGCCTGATCCTGAGACGCACAGATAGATGCGACATCTGAGAATCTTGCTGCGGCCAGCACGCTGATCCTAAGCATGAGATGCGCCGTAAAGCCCATCCAACTGCCACGATGTGCGACCCACCAAATCCAGCACGCCGAGCTCCTCAAATAGTAGCAAGCGCTACGCTTGGTGCAGGAGCAGGCACGTAGTCGTATGGCCACGCCTCGAGGGCGCACGCGCTGACGGGAGGCGAAGAAGCAGCTGTCGGATAACGTGAAGGCGACGAAGCCGTCGCGAGGAGCTCGAGGGGAGGACAATCCCCTTCTTTGACACCATGAACAAGCTATTTGGCGAGTGTCTGACCGACTTCAATCATTGGCCAGCAATGCAAGAAAAGGGTGATGTTTATCCCGAACGCGGCGGATCCGATTCCGTCGATATATGCAGATGGCCTTCACAGGAGCCGCAGGATACACACAATGGCTACAAGCGGGACGGGAAGCGAGAGGAGACCAGAGCCAGGGGTGTAAATGAGCTATGCAGATTATGACGACGATGGGGTAAGATACAAGATTGCGGGAGATAGACGCGCAGAGAGCGCTGCTACTTAGTATGAGAATGCAAGCAGGTCGGAGATGGCGTAGATTTGGGATGGAAAACTTTGTACAGCATGCTGCGGATAGACAAAATGGGAGGGGAACCTGGAATCGGTGTATGTCACGGATATCGCGGTGGGAGAGATATGTGCTGCGGACGCCCATACGAGACGCACAGATAGATGGGCGCCCAGGAGTGCACCAATGACGAGGGTTCCAATTCAATGGATGCATCGATGGGCAGACGGTAAGACGGCTGGGTCCATATCATTCGAGTCAACGTAGTCGTGAATACGTACCTCAGAAGGGCCGAGGTCAAGCCGACGAAGAGACCATTGTAGCTGTTCGACTGAAAGGTCTGAACGTCAGATCGTTCGCGATGGTCCGGGATAGGTGGGGAGCGCTTTTGGGTGATCTAAGTTTGTCGCAAAACATGATCTACCCTGCAGCTGCACCGCTGGGACCTCTGGAGACTAGCGCGACAGAAACTTGGTAGGCTCAGACTGTAGGTAGAAGCTGAGAACAAAGCACGAAAGGCGAGTCCAAAAGGCGGGCACGAGGGTTGGGAGCCAAACAAGGGCCAAACAGCGCGATAGGGCATGGGATGCAGAAATTGTACTTTTGCAGAATCTTTGACTGACTTGAAGCTCGATAATATCAGTCCCGGTCTGACTCGACCGTCATGGACGCCTACGTTCCCAGCGCCATGTCTTCTCCTCGACGCAAACATCGCAAGCGTTTCTCGCTTTCCCATCTCTCCTCAGACACAACCTCTACCCTCCCCGAATACTCCTCCATCTCCGCCCCCTGGCGCCCCAATCCTCTCATATCTGCGGACAGGTGCAGAGAAGACGACGACATACCATCTGATCGGCCGCCAGACTATCCACAGAGCGCCGACGAGGCCGACGCTGATACCGACGACTCCACCGCGTCCGACCTGCCTCCGCTCCCCGTCTCACCCTCACGTCAGCGCCGCTTCCGCGCGTCTGCACCTACCAGTTTATCGTCCAGACGGAGACCATCCCACACGAGAGCCCGATCTTCCACATCTTCTACGGACCCATATCTAGACTCCCTCCTTGCGCGTAGCGTGCACGCCTTGGAAATGTCCAACACCCTCCTTCAGTCATCCATCTCTACCCAGTCGTCCTTTTCGTCCTTTCTCGCATCCGAGCCGTCCACCAGCACCATCCCACAGGCTCCGGATGCGCAGGCAGGCGATCTCATGTCTGATGTCCATCAGAACAGGACTTACAACGACCCATGGGCGGACGATATCCGCTCCATTCGCAGACGCATGGACAGTTTGCTCGGGCCTGCAGAGGTACCCGTCGCAGAAGGCGACAAAGATGCAGTCAGTCGCAGCCTTCCTACCTCCTCCCCGATGCAGAACGCCATGCAAGCACATGCACATCGACATCGGTCCTCTACGGACCTGCGTCATAAGCGCCGATCGTCGACTCTGTCCGCCAGTGCAGATCTCGCAGTCACGGAAGAAGACCCCGATTCGCCCGTCCTCCGCCTGTCGCATCGCCCGCCACCCCGTGATCGATTAGTCGCGCCTGCGCCTCGCGCAGTGACACTTTACGTTGGCGCGGATGCGGATCCTTCTCTCATTTCACTCCCCTCGACCCTAGGCCAGCGTTCATCGACATCATTTACACAACTTCCCGATGAGAGCACGTCAGCCTCCGGAGCCTCATCTCCCCGCCCGTCCAGCACAAGCACCGCGACCTTACCGGTCCCGATACGCAAAGACCACCTAGAACCAGCCTCTGAATCATCCACCCCCGCCTTCACCCTTCTCTCCTCCTTCCTTTCCCGCCGCCCCTCAACCAGCACCACCGCGCCCTCGACCTCCAAAGAACCCCCCTGCTCGCGCTCCGCCCACCCGCGCCGCTCTCCCGGCCCCCGCCGCACGCCACACCGCCGCGCCTCGGACCCACGCCCGGACCCGCGCCCACCCCCCGAAATCCGCATCGACGACATCCTCACGCGCTCGTCCTCCGAGTCGTCCTCGAGCGACCCGCACGCGCCGCCCGTGCGCAGCATGCAGGCGCTGCGCCGCATCCTCGACGAGCAGCCCGCGCCCGACCCGCCGCCGCGCCGGAAGTTCCTCCCGCGCACGCCGCCGCCGGCGCCGACGCTCGGCACGTCGAGCGCGACGGCGAGCGTGTCGCGGCTGTTCACGAAGAGCGCGCATGTGGCGCCGCGGTCCGCGCTGAAGGGCGGGAGCGGGAGCGGGAGCGGGAGCGGCGCGTCGACGCCGAGAAGGATACAGTTTGCGGCGCTGCCGGAGGGGCATGCGGGGAGCGGGCGCGGGTTTGAGAAGGGGAAGCGGCGGAAGGGGAAGGAGCGCGAGAAGCGGGGGGCGGTGTCGGAGGGGGACGGGAGCGATGGGGAGGGCGGGGAGCGCGCGTGGTGGAAGGCGTGGCTTGGGGTTGGCGGTACAGGGAGCGAGCGCGCAGAGGAGCGCGTCGAGGCAAGGATCGCAAGGTGGGGGTTTGGTGGGGGCGGGCGCGGGTTCGGTGGCGTGGAGGACTGGGCGGTATGAGCGTCCTGTGGGTTGGTTGGTGACACATCGTATATACTCTGCATGCGCATTGCTATCCATCGTTTTTCTTTTCTTCTCTATCTATCGGCTATCCTTATACTGACGTCCGAAACCTACCTTCCTTCTCTTTACCCCGTTCTATCCCTCTGCCCATCCAACACATATTTTCTACATAACGAGCGCGACGACATCTGGAAATCTGGATACTTTCAGCTATACCCGGGCGCTAGGCCCGTCTTCTGCTATTATGTTTTCATCGCTGCATTATTGCTACTTGATTTTTTATGTGCTGAAGGAGGCTTCGGTGTCGTGTTGTAGGATCGGGAACGTTGTCGCGATTATATGGGTCCTATATGGGTCTAAATGTACGTCATTTCGCTCTCCCCAAGACTGGCCCGCATCATAGCATACCTAAGTATGTGTTCCTTGTTTTTTTTTTTTTCGGGACAAGCTATATATTCAGGTAGCCGTTATGTCATACATGGGAAACGTAGATACCAGACCTACGATACCTCAAAACGGTGATTTTAACTCTACCTAGAACAGCTTAAAGCATCCCGCCCCGCAAGCAGGGACCTATGTGTTCCTACTCCATCCGGTCAGCAGAAGGAAAACCCGAACATATTTATGATTCATAGAACCTCCATTCATCCGGTGGACCATTAGCTCTCACGATGCACACAGAAAAACCTGAGACAAAGCGCATATAATTGCATAGATAGGTGGCAGCATAGGGCATAAAGACATCCATACTAACAAGGAGCATACATACGTCGACAACGCGCAGACCTTCCACCTACAACAGCGCCAGCCCACACCACACCGCGAGCCCGCCCACCGCCCCCGCCAGCACCGCCTGCGCGCACCCCGCCGCGCGCTCTCCAGCCTCGCGCTCCTCCAACCACCCGCCCGCGCCCGGCGGGACGACACGCGCGCTCTCGACCGGCTGGCCAAACGCGCCCGGCATCGCGCGCCCCGGCAGCTCGAGCGCGGCGCGCAGCGTCTGCGCGTCTGAGCTCAGCACGAGCCATGGGCCCGCGAGGCCCGGCGCGAGTGTGGGCAGGACGCCGGTGTGCAGGCCGCGCGCGAGCGCGTCGAGCGTGGCGGCGTGCAGCGCGGCGGCGTCGGGCGGGCGGGCGAACGTGCAGAAGGGGGTCGTGGTGGGGAGGGGTGGGGCTGTCCAGGCCGTGGACGGCGGGGCGGCGGGCGGCGGAGCGGGGTCGGTGTCCATGGCGTGGTCGGTGTCCATGGCGCGATCGTTGTCCACGGCGCGATCGGCGTCTACGGCATGGTCGGTGTCCATGGCGTGGTCTTCTTCTGCGGGCGTCGTGTCCCCTTGCACGGCTGAATCAGGCCATGGAGTTGGAGTCCTGTATTCGCGGAACGAGGCTGGAGAGATGGGCGAAGGCGGGGAGTGGGTCGCATCGGGACGTTGTACGATGTCAGTGTCAATCGACAGCATGGGCCCGGTGTTCTGCGGCACCGCCGCCTCTGGAGCCTGCTCAGGCGGAGGAGTGAGATATTCGAGCTCCAGGGAGGGCGAGCGGGCGCGAGCACATTCGGCTGCAGGAGGGCCAGTCGCAGGGATTTCGAGCTCTCCTGAAGGCCCCGGCGTGGCGGGTGGCGAGGGTGGCCCGGCTGGCACTCCCAGTCTGTCCCCAGGCGAAGTGGGGGCACGCGCAGGCAAAAGCGCGGTTCGACGCGCCGCTTCTCTGCACTCTGGGGGCAAAATGATGTCGAACATAATCTTGCCAGGCGCGGATAACACTGGGTCGCGAGGCGGCGGCGACGGCGGCGCAGGCCCTTCCTCGACAGGCTGCCGCGTGCCGTTCGATGAGTACGCCCACCCGGCCTCTTTCAGCCCCTCCGGCGCCTTGCCCGCCTTGCCTGCCTTGTCCGCCTTGCCTGCCTTGCCCGCCTTGCCCGCCCTGCCTGCCTTGCCTGCCTTGCCCGCCTTTCCCGCCTTCCACCACCTCCACGCCCGCATTAGCTGCCGCTCCGTCTTGTACCCGCCTGACCAGAACCAATCCGGGTGCTTGCGCCGGCGCCGCTCTTCGTGCCGCCCTGTCGTCCAGAGGTCCCAGATCTCAGGGATCGTCATCGGCTGCATGAAGAGCAGCATATAGTCGTACTCCGACCCGTTGTCCTCGACCTCTGGCACATCGGGGAGCGCGCACCTGTACCGGTGGTACCAACACCCCTGCTCCTTGTTGCGCTCCCCATACTCGAAGATGTCCCGGGCGGTGAGCGGCGCGTGTCGCGGCGGCCGGCGCGTCCGCACCACGTCGTCGCTCTGCCAGCTGTAGCCGATGCAGATGATCGTCAGCGGCTCCGAGACTCTGCGCCGCGGCGGCACGGGGTGCAACGCGGAGTATTTCTTCTTCAGCCACGGGACGACGACCTCTTGCTCGATGCGGTTCTTCAGGAGCTTGTCCTCCGGGGCGGACGGCATGCGCTGCTTGGCGACCACGCGCGGGGTGAGGAAGAGCCGGCAGATCACCATGGCTGCTGCGACGTTGACGTGCTCTTCCGGGTCGGGGACCCAGCCGTACCAATCTTCGGGGTAGTAGTCCGGCACGCTGTTGTCTTCGTTGACAGACTCACGAATGGGGGTGGGGGCAGCGAAGCCTGCCTCGGAGCAAGACGGAGACGTCGCTATTGAATATGCTGGGCGCGGGGTGGGATGGTTGGCCGGAGCCATGTCGGGCGGGACGGGAGGCTCCTCAGAAAGCTTGGCGATGAGCTCCTCAAGGGGTATGTCATCAGCGGCAGGGGTGGCAGGCGCATTCGGGGGTGGTGACGAAGCGGATTGCTTCGGAGGATGTACAGGGACGATACGTCGCCATTCGCAGGTCGAGCCGTCAGATTCGAGGAGTAGCGGGTCGTCAGAAAAGACAGACGAAGGTGTTCCTGATCGCTTCCGGGGTTCTTCGACGATGTCCTGAGCCGAAAGCTGTGGAGCTTTTGACTCTCGATTGTAGGGGTGCATGCGCACGGCGGGCGATTTGGAGCTAGAAGCTTTTTGCCGTCCGCTGCGGCTTGTCATGGTTGGAGATATATGCCGTAATCGCTAAGAGGCTAGAGAATGCAAAGTCGACTTGTGATATGAGTACTACAGAATAGCAGCAAAGGCCGGGAGCGGGACTCACTATAGTCACAAGAAGACAGCTGCGCGACGAGGATGGACAGCTAGACTTTCTTATAAGAAATCTAGAACAAGACGAGTGAACATGTCAAATAGAGAACAAGGGGGAAACAACGTTCTCCGCTCTGTGCGTATTGCGACCTACAAAATGCACCAAGTCAAGGATTACCATTCTTAGACAAAGCGTGAACGGAAATGGAATCTGTAGTATCTCTGCAGGTTGTTCTTTACCTTCAGAACGTCGTCAGAACCGTGAGCAATGCATAGAACAAAGAGAGCGGTTATGGCCATGATTGTCATAATCACGACGAATACAAAGTAGATCGTCGCCATGGTATTAAGGAAATGATCTACATTACTGAGATAGATTCAAATGAATGAACGACGATACGTAACGATAACCGGACAAGCACTCACACAGTAGTGCCACTCACGGCAATGCGTAGGAAGCTGCCCTACCAATAATGCTCTTCGACCACCAGACTACGATTCCTCCGGTGGTACCTTGCATAAACTGCGCAGGTAACGTCGGCGGGGTTCCCGGAATGCAAGCAGTCTCGTATACCGCGTATTCCAGATGCTCCGCGATATCTGCGGCGTCGGCTCCCCATGGCAGGGCCCCAAGCTCAGTCGCGAGAGAGCCACGGGGCATCAAGATATCGACAATCTCAGATGGCCGGCGCATGATATCTTTGTCGGCTTCATTTGTGAGGACGATCCACCAGTGGCCCGCCCGCCCCACCACGCCGGCGTAGAGCCCCGCTTCTTGCACTTCCGTTATGGCGCCAGGTAGATCCTCCGTCTTTGCCGGCCTAAACAGAGCACAGATGCCGTGCGGCGAGTTCAGCACGCCCTTCACGTAGTCCCAAGGAAGCATCGAAGCATGAGAATGCCCGACGACCGTTTCAAGGCCACTGTACAGTCCGTCCGAGCCGCATGCGACCACCTCCATGGCATCGTCGTCTTCGAGGCTACTCTGAGAAGAAAATGCCTCCGATCGAGGGCGCGGACTGTCCTCCCGGGACTCAGTTCTCCGCTCAATGTGTTGTGCCGCTTCAGGAATAGTTTGATTTCTCTGTGAATCGGCATCTCCAGTTGCACTGCTAGCGCGGCTCGATGCCTCAGATGTCCTGCTGCCATCGTTGTCTACAGACATCTCTTCGTCATACGCCGCATCAGTGCGATCGAAACTGAGTCTCATCTCGGGGGCTTCCTGTTTGATACTGCGAGAGGATGATGAAATGGGGGAATCGACGTCAGGATCGGATTGCATATCCAGCCTTCGAGCCTCATCCGGTTCGAGTTCGTCGATCGGCGACAGGTGGAAGACCTGAACACTGGGAACGCCCAAGTAGCCCATAATCCGCTTGTCGCTACCCGTGAAAACGGGAGCGGGGCGGTCAGGCTCAGGCTTCCAGGTCCTGCCTTCTGCTGAGATAAATGATTTGGGTACAGTGATATGTTGCGGGAAGTATTGAGTCACGGCAGCGTTCTCCGGTGGTGGGCTAGGGTCGCCCTCCGGGGGTGGAGCCCATCGAATATTCGCGAAGTCAAGAGCTAGCCTCTGGGCATGCGGCGAAAGACGAGAGGCGGGGCGAGTCAATCTCGAGGGCCCGGCATCGGCGGCGCGTGGAACAGAAGATGGAGTTGACATTGTTATGCAAGACAGCAAACAAAGTCCTGCGTGCGTAGATACGGGTGTCCAATATTCGTCAGTGTCAGACTCGCAAAAGACGTCGCAGATACAGCGCACCTTAAATTCGATGATCGAGTTTGAGGGAGAAGTCAGACGTGATCCGAATTTATTTCAGTATAAGAATGAAGTCGCCACGAGCCTTCTCTGAACAAGGCTGCCTTACGTTGGTCATGGTCGTCGAACAAGGGGACCGGATTGAAGGCACAGCTGGCGTCGATGGTCGAAGTTGGAAGGCGAAGGTGAAGCCTGTTTTGGCACAAGGTCACGTCGCCCTGTCGCGTCCGTCAGAAGTTCACACGGAGGTACATTTATACACCGACTTCCAAGCAACTGCTGCTGAAAACTCTGGTGCAATCGTCCACGACGCCGATCCGGTCCAGGAGGTAGGTTGACTCTTCTGGGCATACCTATATCAGCAGCCGGACGAACTTCAGTCAAACGCGAACTCGCGCCCTGCCTTGCTTTCGTGAAGTTTTAACGGAAGCCTTCATTCATGGCATTTACCCTGTCTGCCATTCGATTATCCTCCGCATGAAGATTGAACGTATTGAACGATGGAGCGCAATTTCCCGCTTCAAGAGCCATGGATGTTTCGGGCTTGGACTTCCCCATCTTTTCGCTCGTGTGCGCATCTGGTGGTACCATAAAGGTCAACTTCATGTCGTCCCTGGTAGTATATCGGATAGTACATCCGCCTGTCATGCATCCTTGGGACCTGATTGTTACACGGAAGAGCGGAGTCCGACTCTCCGCCAGGGAGGTACGAGAATGCTATACGTCTTCCCCCCCTCTAGTTGATGCTATTTGTTGCTCTAAAGGCATTCCTGCGGCGAGCCCAACAAAAGGTAGCCGAGAAACACAGACTGCACTACACCGCTTGAGAACACATGTGCGTGGGGTCTCCTTGAACGAGACTAGACTAATCTCATGTACTCGTTGTGTGTCAGTCGTGATGCCCAAGAATGCGTGGCAGGTAGCATCTTACGCTCAGCAAGAGGCGTTGCATGAGGAGTTTCAATACGCTCTGGAGTACTTATGCTTGTTGCGTTCGAGCTATATCCTGCGCTCCACGCCGGCACGCAGCACGCGATAGTCAGTGGATGTCGATGACGTGCTGTATTCCGTCATTCAAATATCTCGCAATCTCTTGAAGCCTATCTACATCTCACTTGCATTCTGAAGAAGAGAAGAGAAGGTGCGTTGCCTGGGTCGATCTCGACAGACCATGGTCGTATTCACACGTCAACCCTCTATCTTCGCAGCAAGGGCTTTGAAAAGAGTACACGTCATCACGCCTGACGAAAAATCGGAGGCGTACCTAGTCTTGATTCGTCAACACGACGATTCAAGTCCTGAAATGAACGACCACTCTTCCGTCGCTGCCTGTTTTTGCGCCGTATTTTCGAGTGATTCTTGCATCCATGTCTCGGGCAATCTTCACACCTAGCTTCTCGGAAAGCCGAACATGAGAAACCTGGCATGGGTCCTATCCTAGCACCTGGATCCCAATCGCTTCCATTCGTCACTTTCTGCTCACATCTGTAATTTTTATCCAATACCAGCCGTCACAGCATCACGAAAGGATAGGCGACAAAGAATGGAGCACTACGCCCCGCGGTCGAACAAACCGTCCATCTTACTCCATCTTACCGCGTATATCTTCAAGGGGTTCAGCCGACGAAATAACGAAAAGGCGCTTAGCCACGGCGTTAGCATTCCGTACGCGAACAAAGGACAGAGATACCGATCACGACCGCTCAACACTAACCGTGCCCTATGTGCGCACTAACCATGACATCAAGGCAAGATACCGCTCCGGGACATCTCGCATGCTCTAAGGTCTGACGGCCCGAACTCTCAGCCATTTTGTCCGTGCATTATCTCCGCTAGTGCAAATATCTGTGAAGTTCCCGACGGAAGCCAACGGCGCGACAAGGCACATGACCCATACGCAATTCCATGCAGCGGACGTCCGGCGACTCGTGAGTACTGCTAATTCCTCCCTGGCTCTGACGGATGACGCCCGATCCATCGATCTCACTTTCTTTGCCTTCTTCAACGAGGCGTGGTCCCTCTGCTACCACTCCGGGGTCTTTCGTATTTATACCATCAGTATTAATCACAATTTTTGAACAGGGCCTTGTGGACGACTATGCGAGCTGCTCATCCTTTCTGGGCAGTCGCGTCAGCGAGGACAAATAGGGCGTTAGTCAGAGCGCGATTCAGGCTTTCTGTATCCCGCGGGCCCGCTCTATGCATTCCGCGTCGCTGTCATTTGGGCACATTCAATCAAACACTACCGCGTATTGATCGTTCAGGTACAGAGTCTCTTACGGAAATCTTCACGTCCTCGGACATTCCAAGAAAATTCGCCGTCGATTCCAGTCCGCTGATTGGATAGCGAATGTCCATACTGGACGCCGGCCTTTCCCCATGACGGAAATATTGAGTCCGAGGAGGTTGTTAGCCAGGTAATTCGACAACTCTCCGAGATCGGCATCGTAAGCCAAGTCCTTGATGCAGTTGCGTATGAACGTTCGTAGCCGCCCGATATTCGTTGCCGCTGAAGTCTGTTTCCAAAGTTGGGCATCCTCGAAACGTACGTTTCTCTGCTTCTGCGCTACCAACTAATAAGCGCTTGTGAAGCACAAGCCACTTTCTTGTTCGAGCAAGCAAATCCTATCAATCTCCCCCCGGATGCCCAATAAGGGTCCTGGAGTCGCGTCAACACCGCACGAAGCTCACATTCTATTAGTTATATCGTAAGCGAAGTGCGACTTCCAATACTCACCTTGGCAGTCGTGAACAATCATGGATAAAATATCGGCAAAGATAGATTTGTCCTATGCGCCAGGCTAGCGTATAAAAGGCTGGCAGGTTTGAGCTGAAAGGGTCAGCAGCAATTAGCAGCACTCAATTCTCCAACCACCGACAACATGAAGTTCTTCACCACCGCCATGCTCTTCTCTCTGGGCCTTGCCAGCTCCATCGGAGCGAACGGTGAGCGTCGTCAATTTCTTCGCAGGCACTGACGCTGAATGTTCTCCGTAGCCTTTGACTTCGTCCGCATCAACAAAAACGACAGCATGCTGCTCGTTCTCGACCACCAGGTCGGGCTGTTCCAGCTCGTGCACGACTTCCAGCTGGACCAGTACAAGAACAACATACTGGCGCACGCTGCCATCGGGAAGGTCTTCAACCTCCCCACCGTGCTTACGACGAGCTCTGAGGCTGGTACGGCGCTTTGCTACGACATTTACCTGTAGAACCTAACTTCTGATACGCTAAATTTAGGCCCGAACGGTCCGCTTCCCCAAGAGATCTTGGACATGCACAAGAACGCGCCGCTCATCAAGCGCCAGGATGAGGTCGACGCCTGGGACAACCCCGACGTGCGCGCCGCCATCAAGGCGACTGGCAAGAAGCAAATCATCATGGCCGGTATCACGACCGATGTAAGCGCCTCTCCCGAACCTTACCGGATACCGAGCTCATCGCTTGTCCTCAGGTCTGCACGACCTTCATGGCTCTGTCTCTCCTCCAGGAGGGTTACACCGTCTTCGCCAACGCCGATGCTAGCGGCACCTTCGACGAAAAGACGGCTCGCGACGCCAACGACCGCATGCGCGCTGCCGGCGTTCACATCCTGTCGATGTTCGCTATCACCACGGACCTGATGCGCGACTGGCGCGACACTCCCGGCTCTGCCGAGCTGCTCCCGTACTACGATCAGTGAGTCAATCCCTCTATTCTTTTCTAGGGTCGCTGATTTACGGTCAATCCTCAGGTACCTCTCCGCGTACGGATACTTGGCCCGTGCTCACCGCGCGGCCGTCTTGAATGGTACCATCCTTCCTGGTGAGAACCTTTAGATGGACGGATGCGGGACTCGGCGAGTTCATCAATGGCGAGCAGGGAATTGCAACTTCTGCCATCTGGCGGTAGAAAAAGAGAGTCCCGGTTTTATTCCACAGTCCCCTTTCAATTTGAATTGAGTAAATGATTATTAATGCATAAATATAACTTGATTTTTTGAGCTGCTTTTGCTAGTCCAGTTGTGATTCGTGACACAAGTACTTCATAGCCTCACCGAGATCGAGCTCGGTATCGTACATTTATGATTTCTCATACTATAAATTCTTACAGATTGCTTTCAAGGAGCGATAAACTCGATGACCTTCTTCGGGTTCCACTCGGGCCACGCGCTGTTGCTGACTTCCTCAGGCTTCCCCACGACGCCATCGCCTCGGGACCAAACAAGGTGAAGAAAGCTGCCAAAGTCTTGAGGGTTGGTTTTCAGTGCAGCTTCCAGTTCCTCAGCCGAGCGCAACTGAACCCCCAGCTTCTTGCCTGTTTTCTGCTCGTACTGACGCACAATTTCGTTGAAGGACTGTAATAATCGACGTACTCAGGGTCATTTCCAAAGATGAGGGAACAAATATACGTACCAGACGGTCTCCCTCGATGCGCAAGGTGCTCCATTCGAGCTTTTCGAGCGGAAGAGTCGTCAGGACGTGCGCGAGGAAACGCGCGACGTCGCGGCGTGAAGTGAAGGACACAGGGGCGTTTCCATCGGCACCGTACGATATCTTCCCGCTTCCAATGTCAAGGCCGAGGGGCCTACAGCACTTTGTCAGTCATCAATCATACGGAACTCTGAAAGTGCGCATACTCACGGGACGAAGATGTAATCGGAGAATGGGCCGTTGTATACCAGCACGTATGGCAGATCCAGGTCCTTCAAAGCCGCGTGTGCCTGGTATTTCTTAAGAAGCGGACCTCCCGTGGGCACATCGTTGGGGTTCCCGAATTCAGACGGCACGAAGAGGCGGACTCCGGCTGCCTTGGCTGCCTGAGCTAAGGACAACTGGAAGTCAAGACCAGGAGGGGGGACGGTCGAGATGACCACGTCGATGCCTGACAGTGCAGTCTTCAGCGCGTCCTGGGACGTGTAGTCGACCGCGGAGACGCGTGCGCCCTGTGCAGCGAGCTTTTCGACCGCCTCGTTGTTCTTTGGCTGTAGAGGAGGCGCGTGTCGTCAGTCGGAGCTTGAAAGGGGAGACGTCGAGGGGTTACATACAGAGCGGCTGAGAATGACAACGTCCTTGACCTTGCCAGACTGCTTCAGATTCAGAAGTTCTTCGGCGATGAAGACACCCAGGTTGCCAATACCGGCGATAGCGTATTTGGTCAAAGACATGATGATGGTGGTGCGGGTGTACTCTCGAAGGTGAGACAGGTGAACGCTATCCCAGCCCGCTTGACAGTGCGGTATTTATGCATTTAGAACAGTTGGTTCCGGTTACGTCGTTGCATCATCGAATGGCGAAGAGCCAGGACAGATGCCGAACCTCGTCATCGAGGTGCGAAGCGTCGGCCTGAGCTCGAGACAGCTCGAGATCGGACGCGCGGGTGGGCTCCGAACTGCGCGTGTTACGCCCAGCTTGGCCGACGCGCCGAGGACGCGCCTACACTAGCAACCGAGGGAATTGATAAGCTCCAACGTCCATTAGACAGGTCTTTGGCAGAGTACTGTACCCTTTCGACCATTTCTCGCTGGGCTGGGACCCCTGTGACGCATGACCATTTCGCGCATTCGCGCAAGGGTCCTGTGACTGTGACATATGCATGGATTTCGCGCAGAGCTGAGAGTGTGACGTTGCGGCCGCCGTGGTTCCTCCCCCCGATGGGCCCCTACACGAGGATCAGGAGAACAACGGGTTTTATGATGACGACAGTGCGCTCTCGCTTCAAGATGTACTGGAATGCGTCATGAATGGACCCGCGGCCGTCCCGCAGTCACAGGACAGCATTCACATTGCGCAAGATTCACGGCAGCGTGGGAAGAAATCGAAATCGCAGCGCGCCCGGTGCATCCCCGACGACACTGCGAGTCTCGTTCTTACAGGTGAAGCGGAGGTCCTTTATGACTCTCCTGATCAGGTCCTGACGCTGGACGATACCGCTGATGAGGTTGGAAATGAAGCGAGGCCGCAGAAGCGCATCAGAAAGGGCGAGAGCGCGCGGCTTTGGGCGCATAGCTCAGAGGACCACGATAATTAGGTTGGTTCTGGGGCTGGTGGTTGCAAGATGTAACTACGAACATGGTAACTACATCCCTCATAAGGTAGAAGGTCTGTAGAGAGCTCAGAAAGGCTTCAAAACCGTGAAATAGAAACCTAGAAAATTTCGCGCTGGCTCATTGTGACCGGTGACAATTCCATGGATTTCGCGCTAGCTATGGGCCTGTGACGTGTGACGCGAGAAATGGTCGAAAGGGTACAGTAGATGGCAGCTTACTCAGCATTCCGTAGGTATAATTGCGTGAATGGATGAGTAAGGCCGAAAGATAAATAAGACGATGACTGGAAAACAAGCTCATAGGGACTTACAAGTTACAGAGGAGAGCAGACCGATGCGTAGCATCAGCTAATTTAGCACCGTGGGTATTCCGCTCGATGCTCAAGAAGTATCGCAAGCATTTCATTCGCTGCAAGACTTCAGGTGGATAACAAATCGACCTCCGGGGATTGAGAACACTTGATGATCTCAATCATATGGTGTTTATGGATTTCGATTGAGCTAGTTTGAAGTCTGAAGAACCCATGCCTGGTCAGCGTCTTAGTAGAATCGTACCGCATACAAACCTACTGCGTGGTATTGGACTGATCGGTGCTGGAGCTTCAATAAGAATAAGACTGTGTAAGTTTGAAGTCTGAAGAACCCATGCCTGGTCAGCGTCTTAGTAGAGTCGTACCGCATACAAACCTACTGCCTGGTATTGGACTGATCGGCGCTGGAGCTTGAACAAGAATAAGACTGTGTGACTTCTTCAGGAAAAGGGTGTAATTCGAGACTGAGACGGAGTATTTTAGTGGATCACAGCAGTTCGCAAGGCAGCGTTCGCAGTTTGTTGGCAGGAAGAGGTGATCCATTGATTGACCAAAATCGCGGTATCCCACGCTACCGACACGACACGATCCTCCGCTGTTTCCATCCCACACCAAAGTGAACAAATTTAACTCACCAGCTAATTCAAGAATCAGTTTGACCGTAGACATACACCACCCTTCCATACCCATGTCCGTTTACGACCCATTATTCGGATAAATACGTGTAACAGTACATACAAAGTTGCCTTCTTCGCGAAGCCCATCTATCCAAACCGTCCATGGTACGACTCATCTCTACATCCCCAAGCCCATCAACGCACTCGTCAACCGCTCCGCCACGGCCTCCGGCTCCTGCCTCGCCATCTCCACGATGCTCAGCAGCTTCTTCACGCCGATGCTGAGGCGGTTGTTCTCGTCAATGTCGCCTTCCTGGAAGCCCGCCTGCTGCAGCATGGCAATGGCGCGGGCGCGGTCTTTGCTACGCGTGAAGAGCTCCACGGCCTCGAGGACGTGCTCGAGTCCGCGCAGGCGTGTGATGGGTGGGACGTGCAGTTCCGAGTCGAAGGAAGAGAGGCCGAGCTCGGTGAGCATCGGTCGGAGGGAAGTAGTTGCGATCACGAGTAGGCGGCGACCCTATGCGTCGTGTTAATATGACCATTGCGATACGGGAGTCTTCTGCCGAGACCCTACCTTTGGCGGACGTTTCGCCATGAGAACCATCAAACTTTGCAGGACTGCGTTCGAGAATCGAGGACCGACGGGAGTCCAATCTAAAAAGCATCATTATAGATTCTGTAGGCGTCAATCTCTACTTCGACTCACCGAGCAGTCTCTCAATGTTATCAATGACGATGACACTCATTGGGCTCTTGTAGCTGTCCGCGAAAACCTTCGAGATGGATTGAATTTTCTGATTCTCAGAGAACCCAATCATGTTGTCCGGTGTAATGAGCTTAATGAAAGGGAATGTGGACGCCTGCGCAATCGTCGCTGCCAGTGCAGTTTTACCAGTTCCTGGTGGACCGTGCAGCAACAGACTAACAAGTGGCGTGCGTGTTGAAGTGCGCACTTGCTCCACAAACAGTTGGCCTGTCCTCAGGAGTTCCTGCATAAGAAGTGAGTCAAAATTCGAAAGATACATTCTTGACGACACTGACGTCGATGATTGGATCGTAGTGGATGATACCATTCTGGACGACCTGTTGCAGTTCCTCTTCGGACACACCGAAGGCCGGGTGTACTTCCTCCAAAGCGTTCATGAAGTCATTCCTGTTGACCCGCAGGTTCTCCACATCGTCCGATATGCCGGCCATCGTACCGACCTTAACGTGTCGGTTGAACGCAAAACTCGTCGCGCTCTTGACCAAACCACCGATTTCGGCACCGGAGAAATTCTTCGTGAGCATGGCAAGTTCCTGAATGCTGACATCGCGATCCATAACGCCGTTGGTGCGCATCTTGGACGTATGGATGTTCAGGATCTGGGAACGACCGTGCTCATCCGGAAGCGAGATCTCCATATGCACTTCAAGACGACCGGGCCGTAGGAGCGCCTCGTCGATCATGTCGAGCCTGTTCGTCATACCGATGATAAGGATGTTGTTCAATTGGTCAACACCGTCCATCTTAGAGAGCAGCTGGTTAACGACGGTGTCGCCCACGCCAGTGCCACTGTTACTCGAGCCACGCTGCTTGAAGACGGCATCCAGCTCGTCGAAGATGATGATGTGCAGTCCCGACTCGTCACCTTTCTCCTTAAACTGCATGAAATGTTTAGATACCATGCTCAAAAAATGAAACGCAGACAAACCTCCTTCTCGGCATCGGCGAACAGCTTCCGGATGTTCTCCTCTGATGCACCGACATACTTGTTCAAAATCTCAGGACCGTTCACGATCTTAGGCTCTCTTGCGTTCAGCATCTTGCCGATCTGCCGCGCCATGAGCGTTTTGCCCGTTCCAGGCGGTCCATGGAGCAGGATACCCTTGACATGCTGGATACCAAGCTTCTCGACCAATCCGGGAGGGAAAACGCGAGACGCAAAGGCACGACGGAAAATGTTGCTGAACTCGGAATCGAGGCCACCGATGCCCATGTCCTCAAATTTGAAATTGGGAGCCAGGATGGCGTTGGGTGCAGCTCTGCATGCGTCCCTTCAATGTTGATTCTCGAGGATAAGACGCATATACTGACCTTTTGGCACTCGATTTGATCTTAATGGACGAGGAAGGATCCTTCATGAATGTGACATCCGTCTTCTCCATGACAATACCCAAGTTCTGCGGAGCGCCACCGCCCCTCGATCCGCGCCTCTGCTCATCTGCAAGTTCTAGTAGAGCCACGCTTTTGACTGTCGCCTTCAGATTCTGCCCGTGGTATTCGAACGCGAATATCTGCCCCACGTTGAACAGCACGCCAGCGTATGCCTTCACGAAAACCCGCGCCATATCGTCTGCGGAGAACTGCTCGGCGATCTCATGTCCGCGCCTAAGGAAGCCGACTTCGACCGCGATGTCTTGCAGGAAGGCAGGGGCTGACGGGTCTGGTTGCGAAGGGAGGCGCTCCACGGTTACTGAATCGCCAGTGAGGGAAAGCCCTATCCACTGGCGTTGCATTGCACCGAACCCAATGGAGCCGCGTTCGATCTTGCCCGTGTTGTCGGAACTACGAGACATGAGCTAGATTGCACGCGAGGGAACCCAAAACGCGTACCGAACGGTTGCGGGGAATGCGCCCTTCACGAGGACATGTTCACCATCTGAGAAGTCTCCGGGATTCACAACGATGCAATTCGTGAGGGCATATGCATCACTCGGAGCCGATACCACTCTGAATGTTCTGTTCCGGTGTGTTAGACAGCGTTCGTGTACTTCATGCATGGTAAGAACGTACCCTCCTCCACCTCCACCGTACCTAGGCTGCTCATGCGACCGCTTCTCATACGAGGGCGAGTCGGCATATCGTGGAGGAACTGGTCGTGATCCTCCTCTCGGGGGTAGCGAGGATATCGATTGTTGGGAAGGATCCGGTTGTCTCGAATATGGCGACGGTCCGCCTCTTGGAGGCGTTTGCTGAGGCGCGTTAGACCTGCTGAAGAACCCGCTCATTACACTTTGAAATCAGTATCAGGGTATTGAAGGTGGGTTGCCTCGGAGTTCAAAGCAGGAGGTAGGGTAGCGGCGAGACGTCTATGAGCGAGATGGTGAACGTGGAGGTGTAGGCTGTAATGGAGCGCAGCAACGATGGGCGAGGCGATGTAATGTTATCTAAAGGGTTATCTGCAGCTTATCTAAATTATTTCGCGAAGAAACTCTGACGCGACGGTGCTGACGCGCGGCTGGAATAGCATTGGGTAACATATCCGCCGACGCAGTCGGGCGCTCACCTGGACCAGAACGCGTTGTCGCGCCGGCCGGTGCTGGCGTTATCGTCTCTCTACCTCTTCGTCGTTCTCCTCGTCCATGATAATGGACAACCCAAACGACCGCGATGGAGGTCCAGTGTTTGAGGATTACCCGGTTGATCAGAGCTCCTGCAAGCTTCTCGGCCCCACTGCTCTGGTTAGGCGACGTTTGTTGCAGTGACTAGGAGATAATCTGACGAGATGGTGTCACGTAGATCGTGCAAGGTCTTATGGGTGTCATTGTTATTGCTTCATTGGTGTACAAGCGGCACAGGGAGACGCCAAAGCGTCCATGGCGAATATGGTGTGTTCTATACCCATTGTACGGACTTCAGCATCAATCAACCATATTCTTCACCGCAGGCTGTTCGATGTCTCCAAACAGATAGTCGGACAGATGTTCGTGCATGGGACAAATGTCCTCATCTCTGATCTCGGCTCTCACCAAACATCCGGCAACGCCTGCGTTTACTACTTTTTGAACATCCTCCTAGACACCACCTTCGGTGAGGATGTTGCCTAGTTTCTGGAACTATAGCTCAATTTGTGCCTTCTCAGGTGTCGGCATCATATACTTTATCATCCACTTTGCCACTTGGGTGCTGGCTGAAAGGCTTTTGCTGAAAGGCTTCGAATCAGGCCAGTATGGCAACCCTCCGTCAATTATATACTGGTTCCGCCAGGCCGCGGTCTACGTTTTTGCCCTTACGTCCATGAAGCTCGTTGTCATCGCGCTCTTTGCTCTGTGGCCTGGGATATTCGAGATAGGTGGTTGGTTGTTGGGATTCCTCGGTTCCAGCGAAGCCATGCAGGTTATATTGTGCGTCCCCATCATTCATGGCGTCCATCAGCCTTCCGCATTAATTGACTCAATCATCATCATTACTGATAGCGTAATGGGCCTCTTCCCGATATTCATGAACGTCCTCCAGTTCTGGCTCATCGACTCTATCGTCAAAGCCTCTGCCGAGCCTGACGGGCTATCCCTCCCCTCCTCTTTGTACGACACAGATGCCGCGGAGCCCCTCTTTCACCACGAAGCCTCCGATACCGAAGACGAGGACGGCGCACCGTCGCGCCTCCCTGACATTGAAGCGCAACGCCGGCCTGGTCGATCACGCTCGCAATCACGCTCCTCCGATCATATGAGGATGAGCCGCCGCTCGTCGAATGATATGCCGACCACGCATGCGTATCCACCTTCGATTACAGGCTCACCGAAACTTTCATCGTCGCGCCCGACTAGCACGTCTCCCACAGGAGGGCTCGGTGGCTCTCGCAGAAGACGCTCGCCGCCACCGCCCCTCCTCCCACGCTCGCCGATGGTGCCCGCGATCAACGCGGCAGAGCCAGAGCCACCGCTGCTTAGTTCTGCAGCGAAGGTCATAGGCGTGGCAAAGGGGGAACTTGAGACGGAGGACTGGAACAATTGGGACGAAGGGGACGCGGATGAAGATGATTGGGCAGAACGCGTCGGGGAGGAGGAGTGGACTGGGAAACGGATGGCCGCGAAAAAGGGCGAGGTCGACGGCGTGTGGAAGGACTCGTAGTCATGGTGACTCGAGGCTGTGGCATTGCATGGGTGCGTAATACGGGACTTGCAGTACCATTGCGAACAGTCATTGTCGCGTGGAGGAGGTATATACTGTATAGACCTAATTTTCGTTGATACCAATTAGATTATACTCGGTGCTGGTTGTGTTCAGTGACATGGACGACCGTATCTGAAGGCGTCAACGACGACCACCGCACTGCTGAGGATGTGGAGAAAATCTCCAGGGTCAATACCTCATCCTTTGACCATGTGCATGCTGCTCCTTTTGTCTGTTTTCTCTCACAGGAAGGATCCCATGACCCAGCAGTCCCATTGTTGAGTCTGACTCATCCTTTTGTCTGTCCAATCAGGTCTCCTAGCAATTTGAAATTGGGGTGCGGACCCTATAGTCGTGGGACATATAAGGAGGACCGCTCAGGGGCCTCTTGTGTTTACTTTCCCCTCATCATCCCAAAGCTCTCAGACAGAGATTTGATTTTTGCCACTTGCTAGAAGGTGGAAGAAGGTGCCAAAGACCTCCTGCCACATCTGGATAAGGCCAAACAAACACAACGCGTCAGTGGCGCCGCGCTCGACACAATCAGGCTCGCGTCGCGTCTTTGTTCCCAATTACCACACCGTCGAATCCCCTTTCGCCTCTCAACCTCTTTTCTCGCTCTCTACTTCTATAAACACACACCACTCCTCAATATCGATACCCATGCCGGTCTCCCGTAGCCCGAAGACGATTCATAAGACCATGCACCACCCATACGCCCGACCCACCGCCAACGCCGACGCGTCGAGCTCCAAAGCGCCCGACGGCGCGAAGTACGACACCGACTGGGTGCGACGCGTGCACGCCGCCAACGCGCCGCGCCTCTCGCTCGCCGTCGACCCTCCCGACCCCGCATCCCTCCCCGCTCCTGCCCCCGCTCCGCGCCCCATCCCGCCCCTCGTCTCCCCATCATCCGTGCACCCGTCCCTCACGCTGTTCACCGGCGGGCGCGGCGGCTACAGCCTCTCGCAGACATCCCCGCGCTACGACGTGGTCGCGAACACGATCAAACTCAAGCGATCGGACGGCGACCCTACACGCGCAGAACCTACCGCGGCGCCGATCGGGCGCGTTGTGGGCGAGAATGGCGAGCTCGACTATTATGATCCGGTGCACACGGGGGAACCGAAGATGCGAGAGTGGTTGGACAAGCTTGGTGGATATATCGCAAAGGAGATCTGGGGCAAGAAGAGTGGTCAAGGTATGTGGTCTATTGTCCATCTCAAGATATTGCTTACTAACAACTTCTTGACAGCTGGCCAATCTAAATGGACATTAGCAAAGTTCCCCAAAGGATATAAGCTCTGGGTACACAAGAAAGGACATGTTGATGATGAATACAATGTGCGGAAGGATTATTACCTTCATGGTGAGTTTATAATGGTGATAATGGGTCATATATAATCACTAACATCAATTTTATAGGCTCTACATATGTCACTGTTTTTCGCTCACCCCAGGAGTTTGCTCCACATGCAATATGGCTCATGAATGGCCAGGAAGTTGACAGCTATGGCAACCCTCAATGCCTATGCCAATATTGCAGTGGATATTCTCAGAGGGACATCACATCACGCTTGCACAAAGGCAGGAGTACAAACTCTGTTGTTGCAAACCGATTAAGGAAGTTGAAGGTTGAGGCAGAGGAAAGGCCAATTATGTTCAAGGACTACAGATCACTTCCACCTAAAATTGAAGATGCTGAAAAATAATTTTGTAGTAATTGTTGAGTTGGCTTGTGCTTTATTTATTTGTTGATTGAGGTGTATGCAAACTTTTTTCTATAAAATTTTGATAAAATTTTACTACTTTTAAAATATGACACCATGCTGGAAGCCGACTCTAGGTCGACAACACTAAGATGAAGGAGAGAGGATCAGATGAGGACAGAGAGGACCACAGCATGATATTCGAAACTGTAATCTAGGCAAGAGGTACAGAAACGGGGGAAAGAACAGATAATGGAAATCGGATGTGTCGTGTGGTCTAAGTACGAATGCAACAACCGAACACAAACAAGCAATAATACAGCAGTTGAACATTGTGGTAATCATGGGATTACACCCTTCCCCTCTGAGAAAAAAAATGAGTAGACGTCGTCAACGACGAGAGCATCGTCGAGAGCGAGCAGCGTGCGAGGGGTGTTGTGCGAACCAAACGTCCAGGGCAGTGCAATCGGTGAGCTCGGCGCCGGGCAGCCATCGCAAGTCTTCATTGCTCCAACCTTTCCAGTGGACTTTGTACTGTCACCCATAGCCTCTGCGCCATGCGCCAACTATGCAGTCGATTTCCCATTCCTCGGTTTCGCCGTCATGCATGACTGGGCCAGGGCGCTCCAGTGTGCATGAAGGGTACGTGATGTCGTCGTTTGGGATGAACTGCCGTAAGAGGGATGCGTGGAAAGTGGAAAAGATGTTGGGGGAGTTCGGCAAGTCGAGCATGTAGGAAGAGTGCTGAGGGGATGCTTTCAGCATGGTATAGGGGCCGTCGAAATGGGGAAGGAACTTAGCAATGCACGGACAGTCGGCGGACAAAAAGTCGCAGTGATGGTGGAGCGTAGAGAGCAGGACTTTGTCACCAATGGCGAAGGTGGGATCGGGTGCGCGTTTGCGATTAGCAAACTCGGCTTGATTGACCTTGGCTGCTATGAAGGCGAGAGGATCAGACGAGGACAGAGAGGACCACAGCATGATATTTGGAACTGTAATCTAGGCAAGAGGTACAGGAACGGAGGAAAGAACAGATAATGGAAATCAGATGCATCGTGCGGTCTAAGTATGAATGTGTCAACTGAATACAAACAAGCAATAACACAGCAGTTGAACATCGTGGTAATCATGGGATTATACATGCCTTTTTATGAAAACAACCAGTATAAAAGTATGACTATGCATTTCAATGTCAAAAAAATATGATCCTTTTGTGCTCAAGCTGTTTTGAATGCAACATTGATGAGAACAAACATTTTTATATAATTTATTAAAGTTTTATCTTTTTCACTAAAAAAAATTAGGCTCCAAAATGAAAGAAAATTTTCTTCTCTACTCTACCACCAATTGATCAAAATGTTGTATCATTCATTAGATCTAGACATCCATGAAGGAGAAAAATCAAACTGTTTTACTTGCAAAATCACATCAGATTTTTTTTGGAAGCTTATGTCAGCAGACAACATGCTGTTTGGACCACACTATATTGTTAGAAAGGTGACAAAAATCAAAAACAAATAAATGTTCTGCCAACTGCCCCAGTGAGGCTTAAACTCATGACCTTCCAATGTCACAGTCACATGTGACAATGTCACACTATAACAGTCGGACACTGTAACCAACTCAGCCATGGGGCATTCATAAAGAAAAATTAATATTATTTTAAATATTAAGATCAGCATCAATTTTAGTCTTCAACAGATTGTAAGTGAGCATTAAATCTGATCAATGAATCAACAATGAATAGCATGTAGCTAGACCTCTATTATTATGTTTCACATGTGCAACTCAGAAATGATAAATTGATAATTGAATGAAGTGTGAAAATGTCCTTCCAAATATAAGTTGCATCCTTCAATGTTCTAAACAGCTGTCTCAAGATTTTTCTATTTGGAAGATGATAAACAGAAACTCTGCTCAAATTGAGCCTAGTTAGGATGAAGATATGAGATATAAATTATTATTTTTTTCCAAAATGAAAGCGGTCGAGGACTTCATAAGTTAGCAGCACCTGGTTTCGATCCAGGGACCTCAGGGTTATGGGCCGTGCGCGCTATACCAGCTGCGCCATGCTGCTCAAACTGTTTTTATGCCCTCATATATGAGTCCATCTTTCCCCGCTGTAGACCGCTAATCACACACGATACGATCAGTTCTACAAACTGAAGTTCTACAGACTTACGAGCGACGCCACGACGCAGCCATATGAACCGAGTCGCACAGCGAATGCAGAACCAGATGCGCACGCGGATATCTCCCAAGACCCAAAGATCGAGACATTATATAGCACTACGTCGCTAGGGTATCGCCACGCCGCGCGCCGTCACTGCGGCCGCCCCACGAGCACCATGCCCTCGTCCTCCTCCGTCTCCGCGCCGTTCTCGCTGCCGTCGCGTCGGCGTGCACCCTGGCCCGGGCCCTCCGACGACTCGGAGCCGCCGAAGGAGGACGGCGGCGAGGGGTCCGTCGACGCAGACGCCGTGCTCGGCGCGGGCTCGGCGGGCTGCAGAGGTGGGAGCTCCGTCGCGGCCTCCGGGAGGGCATCGAGGTCCGCGTCGCCGGCGGGGGCGCGGGCGGATTTGGTGTCGGTGGACGCAGGGGCAGGGGCGGGCGGTGGAGGCGCGGAGGGGTCCGAGATCTCGCGCAGCGCGGCGACCATCTGTGCGTGCACGCGGGCCACGAGATCGCCGACGTCCGCGGCGGTGAGGCCCTCGGTCGGCACGGGCGGGAGCACTATGCGATCCATGAGCGTCGTGTACGGTCAGACAGCAAGGCATGTGCGACGGACCCTTGACCTTGAGCGTGCCCGGCGCAAAGACGCCCGCGCGGTACAGCCGCCAGTAGTTCTCGCACACGACGGGCACGATCGGGACCTGCGCCTGCACGGCGAGGTGGAACGCGCCCTTCTTGAAGGGCAGCATGTCGTGGTGCGGCCGCTGGCTGCGCGTGCCCTCGGGGAAGATCCACAGCGACGTGCGGCGCGCGCGCATCGTCTCGCCCGCCGCCGCGAGCGAGCGCACCGCGCGCGCGTTGTTGCCGCGGTCGACGAAGACCGCGCCGCTGGCCGCCATGAACTGGCCCAGCAGCGGCATCCACTGCAGCTCGCGCTTCGCCATGATGGACGCGCGCTTCGGGAAGATCCTGCGTGGAGTTAGTGTGGTGGGAATGTGGGGAGGGTGCGAGGTGCGCACCGGCCGATGTAGAGGATGTCAAGCATGCTCTGGTGGTTCCCGATGAGGACGGCCGGGCGCGTCTCGAGGTGCTCCTGGCCCTCGACGGCCACCTTGATGTCCATCGCGCGGCTCGCGATGGCGTAGAAGCTGCGCGCGATGACCCAGTTGATGTCGAAGCGGCGCCCGGCGAGCGACATCGCTATCGAGACGACGACGCCCCAGACGGAGCAGAGGCCGATGGTGGAGAGGTAGAGCGTGAGGCGGACATAGTAGCGTGCGATGGGGGACGATGCGGAGAGGGTGTGGAGGACGAAGAAGGGGACGCCGAGGTATGCGAGGGGCTTGACGAGGTATGAGAGGACCGACATGTCTAGTGTCTAGTGCACTGCGGATGCAGGGAGTCGGTGGTGAGGACGACGGAGCGCTGGGAGCACGCTGCACGACACAGCGAGCGCAATTCGGCCATGCCGCCAATTCTTCGGCTCCGGCCCGCCTCCCGCCTCCGTGATTACCACGCGCGTACGTCTCCCCCAACCGCTCGTCTTCGCGAATGTGAGGCCTGCTCCGACAGGAAATCTACATAAACACGTCGAATACTCATGGCTGCTGCGGTGCCCTGGGTAATCGCAAACATAACCAGATCTCTTCCATGCAACGTGCTGCGCAGGATAACATGCAACATTCATCTCGAAAAACAATTTGACGTTGCCCAAAAGCACAAGTCTAAAGCTACACGCACGCACAACACCAACACTCCACCTAAATAACCAGCTCCTCGACCTGATACACCCCCACCGCGCCCGCAACCTCCCTCCTATCCCTCCGCCGCCGCCGCCACTCCCCCTGCGCCTCCGCGCCCCCCGCGCCCGCGCGCACGAACGGCTCCAGCGGCCCGCGCAGCGCCTCGAGCTCGCCGAGCGCCGCGAGCGCCGGCGCGAGGTGCGCCTGCGCGCGGCGCAGGAGGCGGTGCGCGGGCGCGTGCTGCAGCAGCGTCAGGAAGGACGCGTCGAGGATGTGCCGCAGGAACTCCACAGTCTGCGCGCGCGTCAGCATCTCTACACCCATACAGTGACCCTAGACGTACCTTCTCCAAGGGCGGGACCTCCGCTGCGGGCGCGGTGGTAGGTGTGTCAGGGAGCAGCGCGAGCGCGGCGCCCTGCGCGAGCCACGCGTCCAGCACGCGCGAGCAGCACGACGAGGCTCTCCGCGTCCGGGAGGCGCGCGCGCAGCGCGCGGCGCAGCGGGACGGGCGAGACGGGGTACGCGGCGACGCGCGCGAGCAGCGCCGGCAGCGCGGGCGCGTCGACCTGCATCGCGGCCGGGTCCTCCTGGCGCTGCGCGGTGACGGCCGCGTGCAGCAGCGCGACGAGCGCGTCCTCGGGGATGTCGATGACGTGCCCGAGCGCGAGGTCGATCGATTTCTGCAGGACGTCAGCGCGCTGCCGCAGGGGGGAGGAAGGGACGCACCCAGTCCTTGCGCGCCTGGAAGGCGGCGAAGAGCCCGCCGGGGAGCATGTCCCAGCGCACGACGCCGCGCCGCAGCAGGCGCTGCACGACCCGCGGCGAGTACGCCGCGCCCGCGGGCTTCGCGGGCTGCAGCACGGCCTCGAGCACGCGCCGCACGAACTCGCGGCCGAACTCCGCGCCGGCCGCCGCGCGCTCCTCGCGCTGCAGCCAGTCGAAGAACGCGCTGTCCGCCGCTTCGGGCTGGTTCTGTTCGAGCGCGCTGCGCATCGTGGCGAGCAGCGCGCGGCGGGGGGCGTCGAGCCCTGCGTCTGTGTGCTCTGCGGGCGGCGGGACGAGCCATGCAGCGGTGGCGGGTGCGCGGCCGAGCGCGAGCGCGATGGTCGATGCGGGTGGGGCCCGCGCGGGGACGACGAGTACGCTTGAGCGGGAGTTGGACTGCGGGCGGAGTGTCTTGGGCGTTAATACGAGAAGCGCCTGCTCCGCGGAGGCGGGGGCAAGCGCGAGTTGGATGCCTTCTTTTGTGTGCGAGAGCGAGGACGGGATTGGGAGGGTGTGTGCGGCGAGCACGACGCTGTATTGCAGGTCCCAGAGGAGCAGTGTAAGTTCGGGCGGGTGGGCGGTGGTAATGCCGGCGAGGAGGACAAAGGAGGCGCCGAGGGAGAGGAGGGAAATTTCGGACGCGGTACGATCTGTGGGTGCTCCTTGGGAGATGAAGGAGAAGCGGTGCAGGCGGAGGGAGGTGCTGGTTTGTCGGAGCGAAAGGGTTTTATCAGAGGACTCCAGTGCAAAGCACTGTAGCGTCCCGTCGCGCTCTGCCATTGCTTTTAGTCAATGAATAAGAAAATATACTAGACGACGTACGGACGATAGCAATGTAGCCCTCGGCACTGCAAGAAATATCGGCGATGCACTGATCAAAAAGGTCATTTGATAGTCAATAAAAAATGGTGTGAAGGAGCTTCATACATTGCTTCCGACTGCAAGGGATTCATCCAACAGCACAGTGATGAGTTCTTTGCTCACAGACACCACATGTATTCGCGTTGTCTCGTCCATGGCAATGAGCAAAACGACAAGCACAGCCGAAAGAGAAGGAAGAAGGGGGGACTTCTCGAACGCGAATGATTTCCGCAAAGAGCTAGGCCGATGAGGGTAGGTTTGCGAAGCGAGGATTTTGAGGTCATCGTCCGCCAGGGACAAGTCACCTTCCCGAGACACCAGAATCACGCGGTCTGACAAGTTTTCTGGAGCATATATGCGTGACAATGCGTGTGGGACCTGGAATAAATGCGTCAGAAAAGTAAAAAGTATTCCTGAGGAAAAGCGAAACTCACGACGACGGATGTCTTCTGCGACCTCCCGCCCGACTCGGCTGATAGCGGCTCACTCCACATCCATACGGTTTTGGCCCTGTCCTCTGAAGTGACATCTGGCGCAGTATCAACGGCAACATATGTTTTTCGAACGCTATTTCCGTCTTCTGTGGAAATGCGGGAGACGGCGGGAGATGCAAAACTCGTCGAAGGTCCCAAAGGATATGAACTCGCCAGGTGCAAGTCAGATACCTGCTCTTGTTCAGCCATCAAAAATCATTTATAAGAAATACAACACATACATCTAGGACATGGACACCATCCCCGTGCACCGCGACCGTCGCATGGCCATCCTGCCCTGCGCGCGAGTGGTGGTGGGTCACGTAGAGGTTGGAGGCGCTTTTGCTGCTTGCCCCGGCGGCTTGGCTAGGTGCGAAGCGTTTTGAGATATCGTAGGAGGAGAGGAGGAAGGGGTCGGAGATGGCGGCACTCATGGTGCTTTGCAACCTCCTCGACGTCCGAAAGCAAAAGTTACGATCTTCGCGAAACCTACTTATAGGGTTAGGTCCTTACTCTGGATTTCAGCAACTGTTCTTGTTCATGCACGCTACAATTCAGCAGAATCGCAAATGTCGAAGACATGGAAGATACGACGGCATACAGCTGACTATCGAGGAGAATACCATCCAACTGAAGTCTACGCCTCAAATATCAGTATGAAGTTGCATGGACACGAAAGCCGCTCGAGACCGGTACCATGACGCGCCGCGTCGGGGTTCTCGACATCGGATCCTCTTCACCTCCTCTTCATCCCCTCCATCATTAACCTTCCAGTGTAACGTTCATGATCATTCACCAGGGCCCTGCATATATCTAGTACTGTAAGTCATACACTACAGCACAAATTAGCAATCGAGGCCATCACCCCAGCAACATGACCGACATCCGAGTCGGCATCCTCACAGGTGCGTCTAGGATGCCCAGGGCGCTCACCAGAAGTGCTCAGGGTGCGCCCTCTACCACAGTAAGCGACACAGCGTCGGGCGACGTCTCCACCGACGCGTCCGGCCCCGCGATCAAGGAGATCCTGCTCGCGCGAGGAGGCTTTGACGTGCGGCAGCAGCAGGTCGTTGCGGACGAACCAGTCGACATCCAAAACGCCGTATCCAGCTGGACCGCAGACTCCAAGGTCGACTTCATCCTCACCACCGGCGGCACTGGCTTCGGCACGCGCGACAGGACACCAGAGGTAGGTAGACCCGCCGTCCGACGGCAGTCGCACTCACCATGCACAGGCGATAGGAGCGCTCATCGAGCGCCCCGCACCGGGGCTCGTGCACCTGCTCCTGAGCACCTCGCTCCAGCACACCCCGCTCGCGGCGCTCTCGCGCCCAGTCGCGGGGACCATCAAGGACACGCTCGTGGTCACGCTGCCCGGGAGCGTGCGCGCCGTGCGCGAGAATATGGACGCGCTGCTCGCGAGCGGCGTCGTGCAGCACGCGATCGAGCTCGTGCGCGGCGGCTCCGGCGGCGCGGTGCACGCCGCGCTCGCTGCGTCCGCGGGCGGGCAGCAGCGGGCGCCACGGCTCCAGGCCACCCACCACAACGTGCGCATGCACCCGCTGCACCACGTCCACCACGACCACGCGCACGCCGCGCCGGTGCCGCGCGCGGTCCTGTCGCACGACCCCGCGCAGTCTGGTGAGCCCGCACCCACATCCCCGAGCACGCGGCGATGCTAACGGCGTCGAGCAGCGGCGGCGCGGCACCGCGTCTCGCCGTACCCGCTGCTCTCGTTCCAGGAGGCGATGGATGCGATCATGCAGCATGTCCAGCCGTTGCCCGTGGAGAAGCGGCCGGTGCGTGCTTGTGCCCCTCGGACTGCTGCTATGTGGACTGAGGATGCGCGCTTCTAGGTGGGTGCGGCGCTCCAGGGGTACGTGCTAGCGGAGGATGTGTATGCGGTGCAGGACGTCCCGTTTTCACAGACTACGAATGTGGACGGGTATGCCGTCCGATGTAAGCCGCCCTCTTTGCGCGGTGCGCAGAGTATTTACTCTCTTGTCTAGCAACGGACAAACCTGGAGTATATAAAGTAGTCACACCCTCGACCCACCGTGCATCAGATCCACTCCCCGAAGGTAGCATCCACCGCATCAACACCGGCGCCCCGCTGCCCCGCGGCACAGACGCGGTCATCATGGTCGAAGACACGCGCCTCGTCTCGTCGCTCAAGGATGCAGACGGGCACGACATCGAAGAGAATGAGGTGGAGCTACTGGTGTCCGTGCCAGCGGGGGAGAACATCCGTAGGCCTGGCTCGGACATCAAGCGGGAGGAGCTTGCGCTGCACAAGGGCGAGGTCCTGCGGAGCGTGGGCGGGGAGATCGGCACACTCGTGTTCGTCGGGCGCAGGGAGGTGAGTTGCGCGCTAGTGCTTCAGTCATTGGTGTCATTGGTGTCGCTGACGCATTCCTTCCTGTCTAGGTTGAAGTGATACGCAAGCCCGTCGTGGGGCTCTTGAGCACTGGCAATGAGCTGCTGGATATCACGGATCCATCTCCACAGGGCAGCGAGGGCTGGGGAGGGATCTGGGATACAAACCGCCCTTCACTGCAGGCTGCGCTCGAAGGCCTAGGCTACGAAGTCCGCGACCTCGGGATCGTCTCAGATCAGTATGTCCCATCTATGATCACCACAGACAAACCTTATTTACCGAGTGAATAAATACAGAGTCGACGCACACGTCGCGAAGATCACGCAGGGCCTGGCATGCGACATCCTCCTCACAACGGGCGGCACGTCCATGGGCGCAAGTGACCTGCTCAAGCCCGTCATCGAGCGGCACTTCGGCGGTACGGTCCACGTCGGGCGCGTCAAGATCAAGCCCGGTAAGCCGACGACGTTCGCGACGATCCCCGGCGCGGACGGGCGCACCACGCCGCTCTTCGCGCTGCCGGGAAACCCCGCGTCCGCGCTGGTGACGTTTCACGTGTTCGTCGTCCCTGCGCTGCGGGCGCTGGGCGCGTGGCCGGCCGCGGCGCGCCAGTACCCGCGCGTCAGTGTAAAGGTGCGTGCGCTCAGCTCATCTGAGAGATGTGTGCTCATGACGGTGCTCGTAGCTGTATCAATCTATGCGGCTCGATCCGCGTGTTGAGTTCCATCGAGTTGTGATTCGCGCGGGGAACCAGGGCCTGGTGGCTTTCAGCACCGGCGGGCAGCGCTCGAGCAGGGTGGCTAGCCTGAGCGGCGCGAACGGGCTGGTCGTCCTGCCGATGCTGGTGGAAGGCCATCCAGATACGCTGGAGGCTGGATCGGAGGTCGAAGCTATGGTTATCGGGGAAATCGAAATGTACGATTTCTGAGAGCCGGACCGTTCTGTATAGCACTGCATTGTGAGTGCATCTTGTGTAGAAGTCTTGCTTCGGTTATAACTGCCTGATGTACATTGGTCCGTTCCTGTATTGGTATATACTCAAATGACACTGTTGTAGGATAGTCAGTTCATCGCTTCTGCTTTGCCTCCTGCGTCGGTAGTATCAGCTTTGGGTACTGTCGAGGAGATCTGAGGAAAGGCCTACTAGCGCTAAGACCTCTGACTCCAGCTGTCTGAGTTCTTCCTCCAACCGCTCTCGCTGCTTGACTAGCAGCTGAAGACGTCGACTCTCAAGTTTGTTCGTGGCCGTCGCACCAGTGGCGGGTCGGGATGGGGGACGCGATTGCGCCGCTTCGACCTAAAGCCATATTCCATGAAGCGAAAAAACAAACAAGGGGGGAACGAGCCTACCTTAGCCTGCAAAATGCTCTCCTTCTTCAGTAGTGCCTTCAGCCCTTTCTCCGCGCGCGAGACGAGTTCAGTGATCTGCGGCTCGATCTCGTCGCTCAGATCGGCTTTGTACTTCCGTACAGTGCCCTCATTGACCAAAAGGAAGACCTACACGCCTGTTAGCATGGCCTCACCTCTCACGAAACAAAGCACGCACCCGCTGATTGTCCAAGATCCTGGTCATCCGCGGCAAGTCAAACGTTCCGTTCCGCAACAACTGCTGCGCCTCGTATGCCTGCACAACAATGATATGTAGTATGGATCATAGAGGAAAGAACGCACCTCTTCGCAGCAGTCCTCCATCGCCAGCACGCATTCGCGCAGGTTGGGGCTGCAGACGGTCTGCACGTCGCTCCGGTACAGCTCCGCTCCCCCGGGGAAGATCGACTCGCGCGGCCGTGGCCGCACAGAAAGCCTCGAGACCCGCGGCGCATGCGACATCTCGTCTATCCGCTCACCACAACAAACGTCGAACGTGGTCCAAACGCGCACAGCGCCGGCGCGACGCGTCGGTGGCACACGGCCACATGACTCGGCGATAAAATTTCCAACTCCGCCCCCGCCCTATAAAACCGCACGCCCCGCTCTCTTTTCTCCCCAGTGTCCGCCCACCTCCCGACCCGTCCGCTCGCGCGCAGAGGCGACTCTGAGTGACGGCCATCGCGGTGGCGGAGCGAGGCGCCCCTCGGGGCGCTCACAAGAGCGACCGCTGGCGCGGCTCGCCCCCGCTTGTCCTGACGGCTGAGTCCACCGCGAGGTGTCGACTCGCTGGCGGGATGGGGGGCTTGAGCTGCGTGCGGCGCGGCGTCATATTCCTGTACTTGCCGTATTGCCCTTCGGGGCGGCTACTATGTGGCGATGACGGTTTGGTGAAACCATGACGCAGACATTTTCGTCTGCACTTGTGCATTTTCTGTCGCTTTTTAGTAGTTTTCAAGTGATATTTGTTTCCGTGAATTTTCTGCTCAAACGTTGGCTGAAGGTGTTATGAACGGCAATTGGTATCTACGCCTTGCTTGGATGGTGAGGGGAAATTGGGAGAATGAAGGAATGGAGAATTCCAGGCTGCAGGCATGAGGCGGGAGTGAGGTTTTCCTCGACATCGACAAATGTAAGCCCCCACCATCCCAGATGATATCTCCCTACGTCCTGCATTGCCCATGACAGAACTCTATACACTCTACCATATAAATACCAACAACACATGTATATCACACCACCCCATCACCGCCCGCGCCCATCCGGACTCTTCCCCTCATCATCGCTATCGCCCACATCGAAGATCGCCTGCGCCTCCTCCGCAAACACGCGCCCCTCGTCCGACGCGCGCTCCTTGCCCTTCCGCCCGCGCGCGCCCCCGTTCTCGTGCGTGCTCCGCGTGAGCGGGATGCCCTCCTCGTCGTTTTGCGCAAGCGGCAGCCCGCGCAGCAGGCGCCGCCGGCGCGAGCGGCACCACAGGAAGGTCCCGATTGCGAGCGCCGCGATGAGCAGGATCAGCGCGGCCGAGCCTGCGTTGTAGTACGCTGTCCGTCGCGCGCATCAGCAATGCGGGAATGGGATGGGAATGGGAGTGAGAAAGCGCACCCTCCCACATCGCTTTGTTCTGCTCGGGCGTCTTGGCGGGCGCCGCGGGCGTCCCGGGGACGGCGTCGTCGAACGCGGGCTTGGCCGCGCCGCCGACGCTACTCGGGATGCGCGCGGAGCCGTCGGTGATCGCGGAGAAGTTCATGCCCATGAAGCGCAGGATCATGTCGTGCGAGACGTGCGGGACATCGAAGCCGACCATGTGCGACGCGTTGAAGACCTGTGCTGGACGTCAGCAAGTGCGCAATAAGGAGGGGAGGAAGAGGGGCGCGCCTTGGCGTAGGTGAGGTTGCGCGAGGAGACCCATGTGCCTGCGGGTTGGTCGTCGACCGTCCAGGTCTGCGTCTCCACTTTCTGTGCGTTTGTCAGTCTCAGGCGCAGGGAATGAGCAGGACGATGCTTACTCCGAGGCCTGTCTCCCCGTTCCACGTCATCGCCTGGATCATGGCCTCCTGCCCGACGTAGTTGCAGATGTAGTCCTGGTCGCCCGCGAAGATGAGCACCTGCATCTTCTCGAGTATCTGCGGCATGAGCGTGATGGCCGACGGCGAGTCGTTGAGCCAGAGTTCTCTGGAGATTCGGCTCTGGCATTCAGTCCAAGCCTCCGATTTTGCCTGCGCGTTGAGTGCGCTCTTCACATCTGGTCTCTGTTGGATTTTGAGCAAGCAGAATGAGCAATACTAGAGTGTGCGTACACGCAAGTATGTAGTGACGTTTGCGAGGTCCGGTGGCCAATTCATCCCGCAGGCAGGGTCGAGGTCGTCCAGCCGCACATCATAGACATTAAGACAGACTTTTTGGCCGTTCACCCTGAGCTTCGTTCAGCGGACAGGTTACTGATGTTGATGAAGCTACTCACTCGCGGTCACGCTCGCCAGAAACGGCGCCCATGATACTCTCGCATACATCCACCCGGACGGGTTCGCCCTCAATATTTTTGAGCTCGTTCATGCATGTGTCAATGGCACTTTTTCCCTTGTTGTAATACTACGGCCACGCCAGTTAGTAAGATGCGATCTTGAAACGGTTCCACGAACCTCTGAGCCCTCCTCCACGATGCCGTGTTTGACGGCGTATTCAAGGTAGGCAGGATACTGCCTCCGCGAATCTATCCATCCGTTGCCGATTGCTGCACCGCGCAAGTTGATACCGAGCGATGATTTTAGGATGGCGTCCGCTGCATCATGTTGTAAGTGCCAATCAGCGGATACATGGTGGTGTGACGTACCAAAGTAGGGAATGTATTGCCCGGCAAAGCTCTCGCCTCCAATGTACGTCTGCAGTTAAAGACGTCGGAGAAAGATGTGGACGATGCTATTGGTACGTACATCCATGGGCTGGTACTCAGGGAATACGCGGTAGAAGTTGCGAAGGAACTCGACGAATTGGGTTGAGGCCTGCATGCGGTCAGGAAACAGCGGAGCACGCAAAATCTAGAAAGGCGTACTTCTCCCAGTTCATGGACATAGCGGTCTGTGCTGGTGTAAGAAAAGCCCGTGCCAGCCGGCTGGTCGACTACAAGACACGTATGAAATGATGAAGCCCGTCACGAGTGCGAGAGGACGAACTGTAGACGATGGTGGTATACTCTTCCCAGCCGCCTTCGATCGTTCGCAGACCACCCTCCCCATCGACGCGCCATGGGCCCACTTCCATCATAAGACCGTCGAATGAAGAGCATCCTGGGCCGCCCTGCGGTCCCACTTCAGCAAATACACAAACGAAGACACGGATGAAGCCCTTGCATTGAACCAGAACAATATGCGCTCTCTATCCGCCGTGCGACGCGCTTTGATGAGCACGAAATAGAGATGTGCGGTGACAGTGGTGTCGGGAAGATTTGCAGCCTCTGGGTCGGCAGAGAGGTGTCCGGCATATATATGTAATGGGTGTGTATCATCTTGATGGAGGTCGGGGAGGTTGTGAACGTAGAAGGAAGCCGCTGAGGGAACTGCACCGGCCAGCAACGTCATGAAAGAGAGGCGTCAATAAGAGAAGTCTTACTGTCGGTTGGCGCAGTTCGCACAGACGGCACATGCAGGGCCAAGAGAAGGGAGGCCGCGAGGAAATTCCTCCAGGAGGTGAGATGCATGCTGGTCAGTACGCCTTGGCACGACGCGCTGGTATCGCAAACACCCCGTCTACTGCGGAATGCGTGGTCAGTCATGGTACAACAAGCAAGTAATCAACGCACTGACGAACAGACAACTGAGCGCTGAGCAGCGAGATGGCGACGACGGACGTTGGACGGGTGGGGCTGACCGACTACAGGTATTGTAGCAGCGCTGTTCGGGGGCCAGGGCGGGGACGTGTTCTAGTGACCGAGGGCCTCTTTCCGCTATCATGCCAGGCACGGAGACGCACACGAGCGCGAGACGCTCAACAACAAAATGGCGACCACACAATTGCGCGTTCCACACGTCCAGATAACGACTCTTGTCCACGACCGTCATGAAGCCCTCGTCGTTTCTCGCCGCCGCCGTCGCGCTCGCCGTACCCTGTAGTGCACAGTACTTCTCGGAAGGGTGGAAGCCTGGCCAGCCCGTTCCGTCCGCGACGCCGGCCCCGGTCTTCTTCGACCCGGCAAACCCGCCCTCGCCCCCGTTGCAGAGCGCACCGAAGTCGACGCCGTTTAGCTTCACGAGCTTGTTCTCATCGGGGCCCGTCGCGGATCTTTTGGGGCGCGCGGGCATCAATGTCACGCAGAGCCTGCAGGCATTCCAGAACGCGTCGGCCCAAAGCCTCTGGGACGAGCGGATACCGCTCATCCACGACGACAACTATGAGGACGTCATTGTGAACGAGGAGCTCACCGAGCAAGAGGAAAAGGACCGTGTCTGGTTCCTCTGCATGTACGCTTTCCTTATTATCCATGCTGACCGGTGTTCATCTCGTCTCGTCCAGCACTGTCACCGCAGCCCAGCCAAGCGGTCTCTCGTCATTCGTCGACTCTCAGTTCGATGAGGCCTACAATATTACACAGCTGGAGAACGACATGTCTAATGTCCGATGGGGCCGCATCGACTACATAAACGTCACGGAGATCACCACCCGGTGGGGCGTCTGGCAGTAGGTGTCTTCAAATCCGGTAGTCTGCAGCTCGCTCATGCACTACTTTCAGAGCGCCTATGCTGGTGGTATTGACGGACAGGGGACAGACCCTGCGGTTTTATCGCGCTGCCAAACTCCAGATCAAGCCTGAATCCCTGCGCCAGTTCATCAAGGGCCAGTATTACCTCAAAACCGCACCATGGCAGTCCTCCTTTGGCCCGGGTGGTAAAAGGTGATTCAAAGCCAACGCATATATACGCCTCATATGCTCACTACAATCGGACCTGCAGGGAATTCGTATTGCGGTACTTTGCGATCGTCCTCAGGAAAATCTACGACGTCACGTCTACGCTCCCGCGTTGGCTCCTCTACATTGTGACCGGGTCCCTCGGCAGCGTCGTCGTAAACCTGTTGCACAGCAGGACTGCTCAAAGCCAGGCTTCGTCCCAGCAAAAGGCCCAGGGCAGCACACCTGCGCCAGGCCCTTCGCCAGCAGCAAACACGTCTGCAGCGTCCGGCGCGAGCCCCGCAAAGAGCAACAAGCCGCCTCCGCGCAATCGCGGGAAGAAGGGAAAGAACTAGGATACCATAGATGGCTGTAGCATGAAGGCCTGCATTGGAGGCGGTCACGGCCCTGCGAGGCTCATTATCTCTAATTATCTAGTACCATCTGACTTGTGTGTAATACAATCGAACCCGAGCATACCACAGACCTACACGAAGTCAGTCCCCGCATCCACCTGCATCCACCCCTCAAACGCCTCCACCATTTGCTTCCACCACCCCCCATCCGCGCGCATCACCTCCTCCCACTCCGCCGACTGCGCACCATGCACGCCCTTCACGAGCAGCACATGCGCAACCAGCACGACGTCCGCGAACACCGGCGCGTCGCCGCCGACGAACGCGCCCTCTTCGCCGCCCTCGATGATCCAGCCGCGCACGGCGCTGAGCCCCGCGAGCGCGCGCGCCCAGCACGCCGCGCGCGGCGCGCCGGGCGGCGCGATGTCCTCCATGCGCATGCCGAGCTCCGCTTCGCGCGCGCGCCGGAAGTACGCCGCGCTCGGCGGGGTGAGGATGTCGAGCGTCTTGAGCGCGAGCGTCGGCCACAGGTGCGGCATCATCACCTTCGTTCCCCAGTCAGCGCCGCGCCAGTCTGCATCACAGTGCAGAGGAAGGCACCTTCTCCATGAACGCGTCGTTGAACGCGGCCTGCAGCGCGCCGGCGCCGCGCGGGACGAGCCGCGGGGTTGCGGGGTACGCCGCGTCGAGGTAGCGCGCGATCGCGAACGACTCGGCGGTGATGGCGCCCGTGTTCGGGTCCGCGAGCACGGGGAGCGTGTACATCGGCGCGCCGTCTGCAGTTGTGCGTGTGGGCGGCGCGCCGAGCTGTGTGCAGCAGCGCGCGATGTCGGGGTACTCGACCCAGACGGTGCGGTATGGGATGCACTTGATGTTGAGTGCGAAGCTAAGGTGGGTTAGAGGGGAGGCGGGGGGAGGAGAGGGGAGGGGGCGTACCGCGCTTTCCAGGGGTTGGGCGTCCATGCTTTTTGCGGGAGGGTGCTGGGGATGTCGTAGAGTACGAGGGGTTTGAGGTCCGCCATGTTGGGAATGCGTATGTTGCCGTGTGCGCGGTTGGGCTCTTGTATGCGTCGCCGTCGTGAACTCCGTGAGGTTCGAAGGTCTGGGGGAGTGAACTCCGAGTGGGAGACGTCAGCTGGGGGTCGGCGAAGGTCTCGAAGCTGCGTGGGTTGGATTCGTGCGAGCGCTCGCTGCCGTTAGTGTGGATCAGGATTATCACCCTGCCCCATGCATCGTGTAGCGAAAGATATTATCTCTTGCGATGTGACAACCACTGCACAAGGAAGGATCTCAGCCAACCACGGCCTTAGGCGTCGAGCAAAAACCCAAAATCACATAATTTAAGAAAAAGCACCACAGACAATATGCTGTATCAGTACATAGCAAACGGCGTCGGACGATCCGCGAGGCGCGGGAACGCGTTCGCGTTCGCGAGCACCACCATCTGCTTTTCGTGCGAGATGTATCCGCGCATGTAGCCCTTGTAGATCATGTTCGCGACGAGGCACTCCGCCTCCACCTCGGGCACGTCCATGCCCGATATCCGCAGCGCCGTGTGGAACAGCGCGATCGGCATGCGCGTGCTCTTCTGCGACGCGACCCATCTGCCGCCAATTCACATGAGCATGAACGACAACGGGCGGGGAAGGGGAAAGGGACGCACGTTTTGCGGAAGAGGCAGCGGATGCAGAGCTCGCGCGCCTTCTCGAGGGTGAGCCACAGATTCAGGTCGACGAGCCGCCGCTCCCAGTGGTCGAGCGCGGCGTCGAAGGCCTTGATGTCGCCGCGCTTGATCGTATCGATGAAGGGCGTGTACAGCTCGTCCAGCGCGGGGAAGCGCTTGAGCAGCTCGCGCGACGGCATGTGACCGCGGAGGATGCGGAGAGGGATCAGGTAGGTTAGTATCCGTCTATCGAGGGTGAGTCTCGCTGCGACCTGGGGTGAAGGGAAGGGCGCACGCACTCTCGGTTGTTCCGGGCCTCGATGTGGCAGGTGTAGAACGCTAATGTCAGCTCCTGTTCAGACTTGGGATACCGGTCAGCGAGGATAGGGTAGACGGGACATGTACTCACTTTCGCGTAGTCTTCGTTCAAGAAACTTAGCATCCCCAGGTAATACCTGTATGTCACCTTTCAACCGCTCAGTGTGTGCGCATCGAGAAGGAAGACGGCACGTACTTGGTGGGCTTTTGGATATTGGGAGAGTGGTGGCAGATCGGGTGTCGCGTCCAGGGCCCGCAGGATGTTTTTTGACAAGGATATTCGTCGGATCTGAGCGAATGATGTTGGTGCTGCCCAAGGCGAAACGTAAACAGTGATAGTGCGTACTCGGAAATAGCTCTTCATGATCAATCCGACCACGAAATATATACCCCACTTTCTTGACATCTCGTACGACGATGACCTAGATCCATATGTCAAGAATCGCAGAGTTATGGGAGAGAATGGCGACGCACCTATCGGTTATACATAACGAGAATGCTTTGGATATGACTCTGGCTGCTTCCTCCATGCACACATCCTTCGCGCCCTCGTCGCTGGAATGTACGTCAGCCTGGACAGCAAGCCAAGTTAGCCTCAGTCTGCAACCCATCCCGTCCATCACCCACGTCGAAAGCCAGATCTCGCAGATTCATGAGAATGGCAAATAGCGTCGGCAAAACCCATCCGTTGTGGTTCGCCAGATATCGCAAGAACAGACTAGTCGAAAGATGAGTGACTGGACGCGAAGGAGCTAGCTGGCACGGACGTACTTCACTAATGCCGTATGTTCCTTGAACGCCTCCTCGGAGCGCTTTTTCGCAACATGCGTGCATACCAGAACGTATTGAATCGCGATCTCGTCCCACGGGCTCTCGAGGACACCCTTATAACGCGACAGAGATTCACGCTACCAACCAATGAGTCAAACTGGAGGATGACCAGAAATTGAACTGACTGTTGGATTCCGAAATTCCTTCACCAGGTCCTTCGCGTGCGGACTCCCGAGCTTCAAGAGGTACGCAAGATCCCGGCCGTCTTCATCCCGCAGGGCAGTCCCGATCTTCTGGACGTACTGAGCGAATGTCAGCGGCATCGTGTCTCTTGCTCCGAATTGCGCGGGCCCGAACCAAAGGACGATAATAGTGGTACAAGCGTGCAAGCCCAACGCTGAAGTAAGGATGTAACACCCAAGAGCGCACTGAGCAGGATAGCCGATACAATAGCCGTGAGAAAATGAGCTCAGGATGGTGTCGTTGTGCAGATGTCGAGCAAGCCGTTGGGCTGGTTGCGCCAGATCGCGTGTCCCGGGCCCGCGGGTGGAATGGCGAGCAGCGGCCTTCGGCGGGCATGCATCGATATATAATCAGACTTTCCTAGCACCCCGAGCTCCAAAACATCCCTTCGTCTCACCATCACCGTCCAAGCAATGGCTCTCCAACCATCTCTGCGCCCCCTCATCATCGCGGGCAAGTATGATGCGCCTCACACCCTTGATATCTTCTGTACGTCCAAGGCCCCTTATACTGACCGATCCTCTGAATTAAATATTCTATCTCACGTTGTGATCAGTGGACTACGTGTGCCCCTTCAGGTAGTTCTACCACGCATATACGCACCGGATCGCGTCGCTGACCATAATCACAATCAGCGCCAAATTGGCGCTGGCCATCGACAGCGTCCTGAAGCCGCTCTTTGGCCCAGGCGGCCAATACGACGGCAAAGTGAAAGCCATCATCCGCCTCCAAGTCCAGCCCTGGCATGGCTCCTCCATCTTCACGCACGAGACTGCGCTCGCGGTAAGACGCGTCGCGGCACAATCCTTTGCGCGCTCTAACGTGCCCGCAGGTCGCCCGCGTCGCCCCCGAGCAGTTCTGGCCCTTCTCGCTCGCGGTACGTCCGCATATATGCGTTCCCCAGCGTGTCTGACATGTTTCGCAGCTGTTCAAGCGCCAGACCGAATTTTTCGACATTCCCGCGTCGACGCTCACGCCCATCCAGATCCGCGAGCAGCTCGCCGCGCTCGCGGGCGGCGTCATCGGGCAGGACAAGGTCCCCGCGGTGAAGGACCTCCTCACGCTCAAGAGCACGCCCAACGGCGGTGTCGCCGTCACGGACGATCTAAAGTACACCAGTCAGTCTCTCTTGCGCCGCACTTTGTAAGGTAATATTGATGCATATATTCCAGTCAAGTTCTCCAGGCAGAATGGGATCCATGTGTCGCCGACTGTGCTCTGGGATGGGCTTGTTGCTGGCGAGATTTCGAGCTCGTGGGGCCAGAAGGAGTGGACCGAGTTCTTGGCCCAGAAGGTTACTGTCTGAAGGACACGATCAGAAGAATGATGCATGTTGTATTAGTGGTGTATTGCGATCGCAGAGGTGTAATAAAGAAATGTCCGAATGGATGCTCGTCGATCTACGCTGTGGGGTTGCGAAGACCTCTTTAACGCTGAAGCGCATTGCTGCTAAAGCCGTCTGGCAGGATAATATAAAATGGAATGCGAGCACCCGATTGAAGTATTAAGACGGCGGTGTATCTGAAAGCAAGATCTCCTCCAGCTTCCCCTTTACCGCCTGGGCATCCGCACGACCTCTACTAGACTTCATAACGCGCCCTACCAACTTATTCAGCGCCTTCACCCTGCCCGCACGAACGGCGTCTGCATCCTCCGGCAGCGCCGCGACCGCCTCCCGGCACAGCTCGTCCAGCGCATCGCGCCCCCCATCCATAGCCATCAGCGCGAGCTTCTGCGCCAGTGCCTCCGGCAGCTCGTCCGTCGGCTCGTCCAGCATGTGCCGCAGCAGCAGCCGCCCCGACGTCCCTGCAGCAAAACGATCAGCACGGGCACGGCAGCGGGGGCGGGGACAGGTACGCACGCGTGAGCGCCCCGCTCTGCACGAGGTCGATGAGGCCCCCCATCTGCGCTACCGACACCGGGTTCGCGTGGAACGTCTGCCCGCGCGCAGACAGCTGCCCGAGCAGCTCGTGCGTCATCCTGCCACGCACCAAACGTCAACTTCACCACATTCGTACATGCAGCAGGGAACCGGGGGCGCACCAGTTCACGACCTCGCGGGGGTCGCGCGTCGCAGCCAGCGCGTCGAAGTACGCCGTCGCGCCTGCAGTGAGCACGCCGTCCGCGCCGACCTCGCGCCCCGCGTCGACGGCCATGAGCACGTCTGCGTCGCGCGCGCTCAGGCCCTGCGCCTGCAGGCGCCGGCCCGTCGCCTGCGGGAGCTCCGGCATCGCATCGCGGATCCGTGAGATGTAGTCCTGCGGGGGTCAGTGCGGGCTCGGCTGTCGCGAAGCGGGTAAGGGCGTACGGAGGAGAGGAGGAGCGGCGGGAGGTTCGGGTCTGGCATGTAGCGGTAGTCGGGCGCATCTTCTTTGCTCCGGAGCGCGAAGGTGAGCCCGCTCGCCTCGTTGAAGCCGCGGGTCTCCTGCGGGACGGGCTGGCCCGCTTCCAGCAGCGCGATGTGGCGGTGGATTTCGCAGACTGCGCAGGTCGGAATATCAGAAAGTACGAGGTCGCGTGAGGAGCCGGGCTTACTGAGTGCAACTATCATGAACCTGACACTGTTGAGGTTCTTGATTTCGCACCGCGTCCCGAGGGGGTCGCCTGGGCGATTCACGGAGATGTTAACGTCGCAGCGCAGGGAGCCCTTGCAGATTTGGTCAGATGGACGCAGCGTTGGCCAAGGCACGTGGCCTACCTGTTCCATGTTACCGTCACTCGCACCGACAGATCTGAGCAAGGCCTGCAAGGTCCGAACATACTCCCCGGCCTCTTCGGGAGCGCTGCGCGGGGAAAAATCAGAACATGTCACCGCGCGAGGACGGGGATCGCGAACCGCATGTCGGGCATGGACACGATCTCCATAAGTCCTGTGCCCGCTCTGTTCAGGTCAATAGCAGATTGCCGCCGGCGCGGCTCGAACGTCGATTTCGCAGTGTCCTAAGGGGGTGTCAGTATCCTGATGGAGCGGGGGATCGAAAGCACAGCAACCTGCTCCAGCTGGATCTGCTCAATCCGAACAGAGATGTCGGTTTGCGGGAGATGCAATTGGCCAGATCTCGCGAGTGGTGCTGTGATGCGAACAATTATCACCGCTGCACATGCACATCGTCGACGGGTGCAATGGCGGCTCACCGTAATGCTGTGTGATCTGGTATCCCGCCGGCAGGTCAGAATAGAAGTAATGTTTCCGGTCAAACGAAGAACGGGGTTGGATGTCTGAATCCAGGGCCAGGGCTGCTCGGAGTGCCAGATCAACGCACTTCGCGTTGAGCCGCTAATGGAGATCGCTGTTAGCTTGGCAACCTGGGATCGGAAAGGCCTTACGGGCAGTGTGCCGGGAAAGGCGGCGTCAAAGGGCGTGACATGGACGTTGGATGGACCCCCTAGCTCGGAGGTCCATGCACCTGTATGTTTTGTGATATGTTGCAGTCAAATCAGGGGAAGGAGACTGTGTCATGCACTGACCAGAAAAGAGCTTCGCGCGCGACTTGATCTGTGCATGCACCTCGAGGCCGATGACGACCTGCCAGCCAGGCCATCTCGGGTCATGTACGAACGGCCGTGGGGTATGCGAGGCATAGCCTCTCAAAATTGCTGGCGTTGCATGAAGGACACGCAGGGACCGTCGAGCGAACATAAATTGAGACGTTGGCAGGAGCAGAGTCGCGTGCCTGCCTAATGCAACTACAAAACGCGTCGAAGCCATTACGCGGGTACGCTGGCATAAGCAGTTTCACGGTTTGTCGAGCGCGCTACTATTCTCATTCGGGATTCGATCATGCATCTGATACACGGAGTGACACTGCACAACAAAGACATCGCTGGCAGTGCTGCTTGCCCATATGCTGTGCGCCTCGTTTGCCAACAGTTCGTCCGGCAGCATCGAGCTTGGTATCACTAGCACTTGGACCATCTTGCCCCGTTAACTTCAGCCCAGCATCCCCCCTACAAGGCTTCCTCGAAGCTTCTCTCGTTTCAGCACCATCTCTGCACTGGTGTTGCACCAGCCGTCGGATCTTGACACATGTCTTTATACCCTCCTGACTTTGATGACCCTTCACCAGCCTATACCCCGACACCACTCTGGCTGCCCAATCCGTACGCTTATCCTCCTTGCAGCGGTCATTAATTGATTGATCGGATGCAGAAATGGTAGCAGGCATCTCCCCACACTTCCTCGACACTTTGCGGCGCGCTCGATCGACAGGCAAGCCCGTGCAATGCTAAAATACCCTCGTGTGCTGACTCACCACACAGCACATCGAGCACATCCTCGTCGGACGTGCAAAAAGTGATACATACGTACAGCCTGACTGCTGGATCCGCCGAGCTGCAGTTCCTCATAACGTGAGTTACCTTGCATACCACAGCTTTGCAGTCACGTCACGTTGGTCGCAGGATTGAGCCTGCTCTTGAGTATCCAGGCCACCACCTGTTTTTCTTGTCCCTCAAGACCGGCGCGGCTGAGCGGCCACTGTGCCAGCCTGTGGCTCTCAAGCTCCAGGTCGAACCTCGAGAACTCACGTTCTCGGTGTTGTGAGTCTCCCATTGTTGTTCCTGAAATGATCATCACTGATGAGGTGATCCATCCAGCGTGTTTCCGCCCAAGACCAGTCTGCCGCAAGGATGTCTGTGGTCTCTGCGCGTCTGGTTACGCAGCAATGACATCGACCACCGTCTGTTCTCGGACGACCGCCTCTGGATCGGCAAAGACCCCGACTTCTACTCCATCGAAGACGCGTCCTTCGCGCGCCTGCGCGAGTCGCGGCCCGACATGCAGGTCTACAAGACCGTCCTCGGGCGCACCCTCATCGATCTCATCGTCCGGTGCGTGATCCCCCACCGCACCACACGGCGCACTCACCGCACACAGATGGCGGCGGATCTCGAACAAGGTGTACAGCGTCAGCCTCGACTACGACGCGAGCGGCGTCGGCCGCACGCTCTTCACCGACTTCATCCTGCGCCTCGACTGCCCGCCGCAGGACGTCGACTTCACGATCTAGTGCGTGCGTGCGCCGCCTGCCCGCGACCCCGCTGACCGCCTGCCCCGCAGCACGATCCCCATCTCGTCGATGCCGCGCGGCGCGTCGCACCGCCTGCGCGTGTGGCTGCGCGTGCCCGCGCCGTCGTCCGCGTCCGCGCCGTCCGCGTCGGGCGGCGCGCGCCCGATGATCTGCCACCGCGTGTGGAGCACGGACGACTTCAAGATCGGGCATCTGCTTGACTTTTCGTTGCTTGGGTCGCGGATGATCATGGCGTCGCCCACGCGGGGCCCCGAGGTCAGGACGAGCGTCAGCGAGCAGGGGCTGTATCCGAGCAGCGAGAAGAAACGGGCCGATTCGTTCGTTTCTTCGCCCACGGAGTATTCGAACGACCGGAAGGACGAGATGTGACCTGCTTTACTGCCGCTGTGTGCTCTCGCCGGTTTCTTGGAGCTCATTTATGTATCCATCTTGCTTCAGGTACAATGATGTATGGAATTAAAGGGTCATGAGATTTTGTAGGTAGCAATACAGAGTGGTTGTCGCAGACAGACAATACAGACAAAGATAAATTTCTACCGAATGAAGTGCAAGTAAGGTCGCATAAGGAGTCAAAGGGTCCTGCAGAAATACCCGAGCAGGCCACACGAAATCTGGCAAACCGCATTCTTCGTCCTGCCTCGCAAATTGAGGATTCCTGTGGATATGGAATTCATGTGTAAACCAAAGATATTCAGCGACCGAGACGGAAAGAGAGCAGCCGGGACGCTTAGGAATATCAAACGCAGGCATTGAGCAGATCCGGGCGGGAGCTCAAGGTAGTGCCTAGGCGAGTAGGCTCAGACTATGGACCGCCGGCGCCGGTAGCCACGGCCACGTTCTCGCCAAACGGCAGTTGCGGAGACTTGATTTCACCGGGGCCCTTGCCATTTGTTGTATACATCGGAAGACTTGCTGTGCCGTCCACATGCTGCAGTGGAGTAGGTGACAGAATCTGAGGATGCCCATTTTCGGCCGGCTTGAAGCTGTACGGCGGAGGTGCAGCGGAATCGGGAATCGTGTATGACGGCCTTGAAGACGAACGCGGCGGGATGTGAACACCAGACCACACGCTATGTTGATAAACGTACCGGGGCTTCTTCGTTGCGGGAAGATCGGGCGACGTGTTATTTGACTTGCCTGGTCCCTTTGACGTTCACGAATCGTGTGAGCATGCATGACAGTCGCACTGCAAATGGAGAATATCCGGTCAAACGCCAACGCACCTTCATGGGTTTGGGCCGCTTCTTCTGAGCAGGCTTCGGCTGACGTTCTCCTGGATCAAAGACATTGTCGGGAAGGGCAGAGCTATGCCCAACATGTGAATCATCTGGAAGGCTGCGAGAGCATATGCGATACCTTTTGATATGTCGTACGACGATGCCCATTTTCGCCTCGTCGAACTTATCCCAGCTCTTGACCATCTTCGTAAATTCAGTCGTTGGCCAAGAGATATCCAGTTTCCGCGGCCCAACTGCGCCAGCTTCGCCAAACAAGATTAGCACACAACAGCACAGATAATGTCAATTGCATGCCGATCACATACGTTGCTTGGCTTCGATAGCGAGACCGATGTAAAATGTCGTGGTGTATACTGTGCTCGCACCTTCCTTGCCCTCAAGGTCTTCTTTGGTGTGCTTCTGAATGGCTTCGTTGGTTTCGCCTTGTGCGACTAATCGCACTTCTTCCTCGGTTAGGCAGTGCGATACTTGTTCAAACCCTTTGACGAATGGATGAGCAAGCGTCAAGGAATCAACAAATTCCAACTTCATGACAAGTTGTCGCAACCGTGATTCCACGGTACCAGACCTAGATGTATGCATCGAGATCAGTGTGTGAGCGCGTCGCCGTGCGGGGATTGGTGGCGCACCACTTGAGCTGAAGCTCTGGATCGCCTGTTGACGCGATGATTTGCAGGTAATACCGGTATTTGTGGAAGAAATCGTGTTTAACGAACAGCTCTTCCCAATTTGCTTTACCGATGATGACTTTATCAACAATGTCGGCCCCTTCGATGGAAATGTTAGATCTCTTCAAGTATATCAAGGTCACAGCATACCTTTCTTGAACTCCTCCGTCATGATCATTTGAGTTGATGCAGTGACATTATGTGTTGCACACATGGCGGGATAAGCTGGGGTAATGATTGGCATACGATGTGATCGGTCCCCAGGGTATAACTGGTATCAACATCAATAATTGATTGCGCTCGCATGGACGAGAAGAAGATATACAAACCCTTGGATTCCACACCCTTACTTGTAACGGGCCTTCTTCGATTTGCTTCAAGAGGACTGGCTGGGGCCACGACCATTGATACATGATAATGAAGAACCGGCTGACGATTGCACCAGCTATGGCTTTGGGATATAATTGACAAACTCGAGCGACGAGCATCGCCCACGCGACACCGCCCAAGAAGCCGTTCACGTTGGAATAGATGGCTCTTCCTGCAAAACCCAGAATTTCAGAGAGGTCTTTCATGTTAAGACTCGTACTCACGCTGTGCCCAGAGCTTTATACATCGCAATGAATCACGGAAGACGGCCACATTTGGAACAAGACGGAGGATCTCATCTGTAACCCGAGAACCTTGACAGGGACGTCAGCACTATATCTGGGCATGAGCAAATGCCGGCGACTAACCTCCTAAGCTCCGGATACACCGGTCATCTAGATTTCGGAGAAGATTGTCATCCTGTAATGTCAGATCCTCAGGTATTGAGGACAATGCAAGGCGAGCCATGAGAAAGTCGATTGGGATGTTGCATATCTTCATCTTGATGATAGGTACATATGCATCCGGAACACCCTACAGCCAGTCAGAGGTTCAACATGATGGCTGTCTCAAGAAAGCACTCTCCACGCACCGAAACTTCCGTGACGCCCTCAGTCTCTCGAAGCATTTTTTCAAACACATCGAAGAAATCTTCTCTCGATACATGCTTCGGAACGACGCATAGGTGTCTATGTCGGAACCGGGACCGTGCACGCCTAAGCGATACGAACCGAATGTGAAAATTTTACCGCCTGCAGCAGCAGCTGCTGCTTCGGAAAACCCGCATGCTATGGAGACCTGGCGGACAAAGGTCTTGACCAGGGCAGCGACGCGACCGAGGACGATCTCCCTAGTGACAGGTTGTCAGCAAGGCAAATTCGGAAGTCAAGCAAAATCGTAAAAGGAGCAAACGAGGCACAAGAGCAGCAAGCGCGAAATGAGGACGGTCGTGACTTGCATGCACCGGGTTCCTTTGCGTTCATGCCGGCAGCCCTGTAGCAATAGAATCTTTAACCACTACGTACCTCGTCCGTGCTTCTTCCTCACTCTCAAACGTCTTCTGCCTTCGTAGCTCCTCCATTAGACTCGCGGTAACGTCTTTTTCTCGATCGGTGGATTCACTCGTCGAGATAGGTGGGGTAACCCCAAGATAACTGTAAGACACCATTGATACGGGCGTGCACAAAATTGAATGCGGACGAACACTCACCCCTTCTCACTCTCCATGTTGCGAATAACTCAATGCGCCGAAAGAGAATAACAATGCAGTTCCCGGTCAGTCTGCCAACCGACAGAAGGTGAGTGAGAGGCAGAGCCAAGAGTGTTCCGTCTCTGCGCACCTTGAGTAAGCCGTGCACGTGCAAACGATTTACGCCGACGACCCGCCACAGTGCTTCCCACAAACAACTTGAACCCGCAGAGGCTCCGAGATCTGTCAAACAAAATGCAAAACGATCTCACAGCTGAGGACGATGTAAGTAGAGGCGTTGCGCCTCGTCCCTGAACTATTTTTTAAATAAAACTAATGACAAGGAACAATACCTTTGGAGACCGCAAGACAAGCAAAACAAGGGACAGGCCATAACAATGACAGTACGTCCAGGTCTGTTGATACATATTACTCTTGCTAGACACACGTAGCCAGAAATAAGGTACAGGAAATTGTACACTGTAAAGCAGGATGTACAGCGAGGTACTGTGGATCCACTGTCGCCTGTCACGTCGTTTGTTCTTCAACTCCCATCTTTTGTTGTTCCCTCATGACACCCGTTTATCTACTTACCTCTCGCGGATCATTCTGGGGCAGAAGATGAAGATCGAAACAGGGCCTTTTTAACCTACTCAGGGACACGATAGATACGCGTATTGCCGGCCACACAATGCACCAGACAGACCTCATATCACAGGTCGATGGTACGCCATGGGTCAACGATCTGAGTTATTAATAAGCCGCTTGCATACAGCTCAACTACTGTTCAAGTTTCTGATACTCACGCACCCTGTCATATCTTCCCAGTCATCTTCTCATTATCCAGAAGGACATCATCTATTGATGACAGAGCGGTCGTGTGGGATCGTTTGACCGTTCAGAGCAAGAGAAGCACAAGAAGTACGTCCTCATGTATCATGGAACAACGACCTGGATCACCAGAACTCGAGCTGTCACATTAAAATCAGCGCTCTATCGCGCGGCAGGAGGAATCGCGTCATGACAGGCTGGTCATACTCCTCAGCTCCTGACAAATATTTAGGCTCCTGTGAGTAGTTTTCCAAGAACAGGAGGAGGGCGTTTCGTTGGCGTCGAACTACTGGCGAAGCTAAGCGTCAAGTGCCGTCAACATGCGTCACCAGCTACGACGACAGTCAGCTCTTGAGCTCGTTCGTCCAAACGGGCGTATTTGGCCGCAATAGGAACGATTTGATCACCGCCCGCGGGGTCATTAGCTTAGGAGACCAGGAGCGGATGTCATGTGGTCGAGTTTCTTCCGCGAAGTCTCGAGGTATTTAAGGCGGTACTCGATTCTAATCCCTCATCGCATACTCTGCTGTTTCTCTCGCATTGAACTAGGACTAGCTATGGCCAGTGAGTAATTTGTGCTATTTCTAATCTCAATCTTAAAACTTAATTCAATACAGCCGCCAATCATGAGTATGTGCCCACATGCGCACTTCACGTTCACAGCTGCTGAAATAATGGGCATAGTGCCCTCGCTGAGCTGAAGGCGCTTTCCAAAATCATTCAAGAAAATATCGACCGCCTCGAGACTACTTGTAAAGCTAATGGTTTAGAGTATCCGTCATCTAAGGTGCCCTTCAGTCCTCAAAGCGAGGCTGTGCGCAACCTGCCCGATGCAATGGAGGCCGGTTCATTAATCGTGTCTGCGGCTACGCAGCTTGTAGCTGCAGTCAACCCACCGCCCATGACCGCCATCTCTTTGGTCGGATCGGTAAGAGTGCCATGGTAATGATTTATTCCTACTTGCGGTAATTAAACAACATTTTTTTCTTTTAGTTCCACATTCCGGCCGCGTTCCGAGTCGTAATGGAGACGCACGCAGCAGAGATTCTCCGCGATGCTGGATCAGAGGTACGCACCTCACTTCATGGTTATGCTATTCTCCTCATGTCGTTACTCAGGGAAAGCATGTCAATGAGATCGCGAGGCCGACAAAGAACGATCCGGCAAAGCTTGGTACGTGTTCCCGAGGCCACTGTTCTACATTGGCATTGACACGCATCCCGTAGCCCGCATCTTGCGTTTCCTCGCAACCCACCATGTATTTGTGGAAGTGTCGCCTGATCACTTCGCCCACAATAGACTGTCCTCTTTGTTAGACTCACACAAATCAGTGGACTACCTCCTCGCCAAGTATGCTCGGCGGTCTCCATATTTGATTCTCCACTCAACGATAACATTGCAGTCCAGACAAGAAACATGAAGGGACCCCCGGACTGACGGCACTGATTGGACACTTGTGCGTCGCCCTTTCGTTTCATCGAATTGCTCTAATATCATTTCAGCACCGACGAAGCGTTCAAGGCGGCCTCTTATCTGCCGGATGTTGTACTGGACCCCAAGACGGCTTTCAGCATGGACGCGAATCTGACAGGCTTCACTAGGGCTTTCAACACCGACAAGCATATTTTCGACTGGTTCGAGACACCGGGCAACGAATTTCGGCTGACGAGATTCGGCTTAGCGATGGACGGCGCGAAGTCGCTGTCGCCTCCTGGTGCGATTCTTGAAGGTATACATGCCGTCGACACGGTTGTGCTTCTCCGTTCTCATCAAGCGATTTACAGGGTTTGATTGGAAGGGCATGAAAGAGGGCTCTCTGGTTGTGGATGTTGGGGGAGGACTAGGGTCCCAATCCCTGACGCTCGCTCAAAATCACCCACACTTGCGATTCATTGTCGAGGACCGCACGGGAGTTATTCCCGATGCCAAGAAGGTACATCAACCACTACTCAGTAAGAATGCAGACTGATACTCGCGTAGTTCTGGGACAGAAACTTGCCTGAGTACATCCAATCGGGCAAAGTCAAATTCCAAGGTAAGCCCACGCGTTGCTCAACGGACATCCCGATTTAACCTTGACATTGGCGGCGACAGCATATAACTTCCTGGAGGATGCTCAACCAGTCAAGAACGCAGATATCTTCCTGCTACGTGCCATCCTTCACGACTGGGCAGACCCATACTGTCTGACAATCCTGCGTCACCTTCGTGCGGCGGCAGCACCCGCCACACGCTTGATCGTCGTTGACAACCTCATTCCCTACGCGTGCGAGGAGAAAGCAACGGAGGATCTCCCTGGAGCGGAGCGACGTCTTCCGCCCGCGCCTCTCCTCGCGAACCGGGGAGGAGCGAATGCTATTCCGTACATCGCAGACATGCAGGTATGCGACAGCAGCGGTGCATATCCCCTTCCTCATCTGACGTTATTGCGCGTAGATGATGACCCTTCTCAACGGACAAGAGCGCACGATCACACATGTTCGGAATCTTCTGGAGCAGACAGGGTGGAAGTTAGTGCAGATCCACCTCGGATCGCCGTTCGCCATGACGAACCAGAAGGCCGTCGCTGTTCCAGTCTGAGGGCAACATGTCAGATACGAGACTCCTATGGATACCACCTATCGAGACTGCAGTACAAGCAAACCGAGACTACAAGCTATAACGACGACAACACATCCGAGTCCCAATGCATGCGGATCTAGCTAGTTATGTGTAAGCGAAACAAGAAGCAGGAAAGCATAATGTGAGTGCACAGCGAGGGTATGGATCCACGTGTGTCTAGACATAACGATTGTGACCGTGTCGCCGATTACCTCTGACCCTCTTTGTTTCCCAAAGACCCCGAGCTCCCCACCTGTTTACCTCTAATATCGGCCCTCCTGAGAGCCCAGCTTCTGATGAACCACGTCGCAATGGCCAAAGCTACGACGCCAAGTAGGACACCAATGACAATCCCAGCGATGGCGCCTCCCGAAAGCCCTCCGCCGCCACCGGACGCCTCAGCAGCCGGCTCGGGAACGGGCACGGGCGGGGTCATATTTCCCTGTGCGGGATTCCCGCCGTAAGGCCAGAAGTCTCCGCCGTCCGGCGGCAGGATGCAAGTTAGCCCCAGGCCGGCGTTGTCATTGATAGTCTGGAAGTCGCCCTGCAGGTTCATCTGGGTCGTGTTGGTTGCATCCACAATCCACGGCGCCGGGCTGGGCACGACCTGGTCGTCGCTGCAGTTGGGCCCCCGCGCGCCGAGGAAAGATGTGTTGCCAGTCAGCGTGTTGCCCTGTATCGTGAAGTTCCGCGCAGACGTGACAGCGATGCCGTAGCCTAGAGCACCTGTGAACTGGTTGTTCAGGATTGTCCCCGAGAAGCTGACGTTGCCGCCATATTGGTCACCGAACCAGGTGCGCGGGCCGACGGCGATGCCAATCCTTGTAACGGTGTTAAGACAAGAAGACAAGCACCAAGAAGAGAGATTCGCTCACTTGACGATGACGTCGTCGAGATTTGACCCTTTTGTCTCGAATGCGGAATCCGAGTCTGTGGCGAATCCACCTGCGATGATGTTGTGTTGAACGACAGTTCCAGTGTAATTTCCACCCCAAGGATCGACGTCGACCATATTCACACCACCAAGAAGGGTATGCTGCGTCGTATTCGTCGGTAACATACCATTCGAGGACAAGAAAACCTACGTTGACAACCCAAATGGTATTGTTCTCCACAACCGTACCCGGAGACCCAAACAGAACAACGCCTCCGTCCGTCGGATTGTTTATCAAATTGTTGCGAACTGTCGACGAGGCGCAGCTCACGCTGATACCATCCGCCCATTCTTGGAAGGCATCACTTCCGCATGGCCCGATGTCGTTGTTCTGGACAGTGGCATTGCTGCAGAATAGGTTTCCTTCGGCTATATGGAGGCAAGACCAGCTTCGTGGGTCAAAGGACCGGACATATTCGACCAAGTGGTCAGAATTTGGGCCACCCATCTCGATGTTCGCGTCACCGCCTGTGGGCGGCGCTCCAAGACGCGTCCCATTGACCTGGATTTGCGATGCAGGTCAGCTCCATCCCCCGACAGCGAGGTGAATGTGCTGACTTGAATGTTCCGCACTCTACAGCCATTCAAATTCGCGCCTCTCCCGTCTATAGCAGTGGTATGGCCCTGCCCATTGGCGACGGGGCCATTGACGACGAGAACTGCTCTACTGTCGTCCGTTGGGTATCCAACTGTGCTGATTTCCTGGTCCGGAAATGCGAATATAATGGGCTCGACGATGAGGTACTGTCGGTTTGGGCACAATCGTAGGATATAGCCAGGTCCCGAGGAATTAAGAGCAATGTTCATGCGGTCAGTGACTGTATTCGCAGGATCCGGATCGACGCAGTCGCTATCATCGCGAGGTAGCAGCGCGACAGTGCTTGAGACCATATGCAATCATTAGAATCTACAAGAAATATACCAAGGAAATGGAAATACGAACTCGTCTAGCAGAAGCTCGTGAGCTCTATGATGATGTGCGCCGCGTTTCATTGGACCTGCCATGTCGTCTAGTATCATATCTAAGCAGTAGACCAAACTCCCTTCGAGGAGAAGGAAGACGGCAGGAAGAAAAAGAGACATGTTGCAAGCGCGACCCTAGGCCTTGTAAAGCCGTGCCAGGGCCGGCCAAGGCTGCCAAAGGTTAAGGTGTGGCAGAATCGGCCTCGTGTACGTAGGCCGTCTTGACAGCGCATGCTAGACACTGAATGGAAGAGGGGATTAAAGGGACCAAAAGGCTATGAAAAGCATTCAAAGCATCGTGCACCAACACGCACGTCGCGCTCCTCCATTCTCCTCTCGACAACCTCTCGATGTCCTCGCAGCGTCCTCGCGAGAATACTGCTCTGCCTGTCGCGTGCGATAGACCCGGATAACTCCGACCTACAGGCAGCTCAGTTCCTTCAACAGCAACAACTTGAACAAGCTCGGCGCTCTCGCATTTGCCTTCGCCGTGGAGCGCTCGACCGTTATCGCACTTCCTTCGAACCATGTACTTACCTGGCAGTGCGCAATGTTTCCGAGCGGGTTTCCGTCGGGCGCGTGTCCGCACTTGGTCCACCATCATCTCAACACTGCACGGCGAGCTGATAAGTTGGAATGCAGTGCGGCAAGTTGACTTACTGGGATCCGTATGACTGACGGTGTAAACGCCCCGCCTCCAGGTTCAGATGGTGTTTTGTCAACCGTCTGGCATGACGGAAATCACACCTATGTAGCGCTTCGAAACCGCAGATCAGCGCTTCAGGCTTTAGATTCAGCGCCGGTACTATCTCAGTCTACCTTCACCAATGTGTATGTACACTCTTTAAATGGCCAAGTACTCACGGCCTACTATAGGTAACTGCCAACCCATCTATCCATAGTCGTGACATCACCGCTTCGGAGTGCTGCCATTCTTTGGGTGTGTTGGGCCTTTCGAAGGTAATGGAAACAAATGTACCTCCGTTGACCGCGGCTTCGCAGTGGTGAGTTCGCCGAGTCACGCTTTAAGGTTTCCTTAGGTTGGAACGTACGTGGCTCCCGCGCCTCCTCAAGGAGCTCCTTCAGGTACATCGACTGGTGCACTCTGCACCGTTCATCGCGGCTGTGAGACGTATCGCAACATAGACACATTGCCCACGGCTGTCCAACCAGATTCCCCTGAGGGTGCTCAGCTCATGTGATGGCTGGTTGCTCCGTTAATTGACGTGGCACAGCCTCTCGAGGAGGGGCTCTTCTGTATGTTTCAACTCACGAGTGTCTTTAGCAATCCAGCGACGTTCTTATCGCCGCCGATCAGCGAGCGTAGGCTTCTGCAGCAAGCTCCTACGTCTCTAAAGGCACCGCCGCACAAAGCGCCGTACGAAGATCAGGCGCAATCTTCTGTCTTGCCTTGGTGGTTTGCTGGATCTGGGCGAACCCGTCGCTGATTGGTGAACAGTTGTGTCCTGAGCACCGTTAGTTCCCGGTGGTGCTGATGATTCCTTTGTGAGCCATTTCTTCTCAGCGCCAACGTACGTTCCACCCATTGTCCCGTTCTTCGCACAGGAACATGGCCAGCGTTTTTCCTCCGCAGATCGCCTTCAGATGCGATGCATACGTTGGGCGCGGCCCTGTCGCACTTGGATCTTCGGTTGAGATCCTGTCGACTGGTGTTTGAAATCTCCCCACGCAATTCTGCCGCACCGGCATGCCAGTTCACATGGTAAGGACAGTGGTTCTCAATATCTGCAGAAGTTCGAAGCCATGCCGAGAGAACCGCAATCAATGCCTGCGCCTGACTTTGTCGTCGTTATCGCTCAAAACAGTACTATGAGCACACCCCTGCAATCAAAGCCGCGGCATTGCTGTCGTTTCATCATGTTTCAATGCTTCGTGTACGTCCGGCCACTTGTAGAGTATCCGTCTGTTGGTGGTCGTATCACGAATCCCTCGGTAGAAGACCCTGAGTGTGACTGTGGGGTACTTCATTAGCCCGTAACAAAGATTCTCATGAATCAACAGCCCTGCAGAATGGGTTCGTACAGCGCGTAAGTATGAGGATGACATTACGAGAACGGAGTTACCATCGGAACTCGTGAGGTAACGCAGAGTCTAGATTCAATACGCGTCCCTATTCATGGACCTGTCTCCCCACCTATCTCTGCTTCTGCTTCGATCGCGCCGGGGCTGGTTCCTGCGCGGTGAGAGAGAACGAGAAATGCTTCGCCGCTTTGGGCGTGGGTGCTCGCCGTACCTGCGAGGTCGTTCTCGTTCTCGTTCCTCCGGTGACAGCGAGCGACTGTATGCTCGACGGCCAGCTCTCCGCGGCGAAGGGCTGGGTGACCGGGTGGGCGGGCGTCGTGGACGCTCGTCGAGCGATTGCAGCAAAGCTTCCACGCCCTTCAGCCCCTCAGACTTCCCAGCCGCTTTACGCGCCTTCTTCGCCCTCTTGCGCTCTTTCCTGGCCCTGCGCTCCTCCGGAGTTTCGTCCTTGTGCTTCCCCTTCGGTTTCGCCTTCTTCGCCTTCATCGCCTGCCGCTCTTCTCGCCATTTCTGGAGGAGATAGTCGCGCATGGGGTCGTCGGGATCGATGTCGGGTACGGATTCAGCGGAAGAGTCAGAAACACCGCCGTCTAGATGGGCTAGAAGTGTAAATATGTAATTCAGTACACAGCAGAGGTCACTCACCGATGACGACTTCCGGTCTCGCGTTGAGACTCTGCTCCTCTGGTTCTTGCCATTCACCATCTTCACCTTTGGTCCTCTTCTGTTTGTAGTTCTTAACGTGATCCACTCGCAGTGTTCTCTCAAGGACTTTAGCGCCGTTGAGATTGTCCACAGCCAGCACTGTCGACCGTTGGTCCTCATACATCAGAAACGCAAAGCCTTTGCTCTTTCCTGTCTCTTTGTCGCGGGGCATATTGATATCCATAATCTCGCCATACCTTTGAAGACATCAGAAATGCGATGTCGGAAAGGACGAGGGAACGTACTGCGAGAATATGGTTATGACATCTCCTTCCGTCAATTCAAAATTGAGACCTCCAACAAAGACGTATGCAGAATCTGTTCCCGCATTGCGTGAGCTCGAGGACAGAATGTCACAACTTCAATGACTCACCCTTGTATTCGTCGTGCCATGACGCGCCGCTTAGACCGAGGTCGAGCTCGCGTTCATTGATTTTGCTGATTTCGCGTACTACGCTGCCAAATTGCTATGTCAGAACTGGAAGGAAGTATGAAATCTGACGACGTACTTCATGAGGACGCGTTTTCTTGACGGTGCGCGAGGCAATAGCGAGGTTTGAACGAATGTCGCAGTGAAGCCGAAGCTCGTTCCCCAGATCGAGAAACACTCCCACGCCACCATCATCCTCGAAGTCAAGATTTTTGCATCTCAAGCAAGATCCTCCTCCTCCTTAACCGAGGTACTCAAAACACAATGTCGTTCTCACTACCACCTATCAACGACAATCCAGACGGTGGCTGGGGCCCGTCGCAGTCCAACTTCCCCGAAAATTTTAAGTTCAAGGACATCCCCTATGCGCCGTACTCGAAATCTGACAAACTTGGCCGATTCGCCGATTGGAACGATATCGCGGGCGACAATCGCGGGCAGGCCGCAGGCGCGTCTCAGGCGCAGCAGCGCCCGGGCGGCCGTGGCAGGCGCGATGGGGGTGCCGCGTTTGGGAGTGGTGCGCCAAGCGCGTTTGCGTTCCAGGTCGAGGACGAGTCTAGCTTCTCCTTGGTCGACAGTAGAACGACTGCTCCCCGCAGGGGCGGCGGATTTTCTAGGGGCAGAGCATCCGCTCGTGGTGGTGCTGGATATGGTGGTCGTGGTGGTCAGAGGGGGGGCCGCGGTGGATATAACACTGGTCGTGGGGGCGGGCAGCGAGGCGGCGCAAGAAGGGGTGGCTGGAGAGACTGGGAGAAGGTATATTTTTCGCCCTTATTTTGGTGGTTCATTTGCTAACGGTGTCTATAGAATAACCGCACCCGCGAGTCTTCGGTCGCTATCGACCCAAGTTGGCAAATGCTGGAAGAGATTGAATTCCATCGCCTCGCGAAACTGCGGCTGGAAGTCGATGATCCTGAGGACCTGTGAGCACATCTATGCTCTGCCCTCAATTTTATCTCCTAACGCGGACTTATAGTGAGTCTTACGGACGGCTATATGCCTACAATAAGACATACGACCGTATAACTACAAAAACGGAGCGTCCTCTCCAACCCGTGGACCGTATCAAATACAATACCACAACTTCGGACGATCCCATCATTCAACAGGTAGACCTTCAAACACATTCTCACATCCTTACCCCATGCTCACACGTCTATCTAGCTTGCTGCCAAGGACACTGCCACCGTGTATGCTACTGATGTCATCCTGAGTGTCTTAATGACCGCCCCGAGATCTGTCAATCCTTGGGACATCGTTATCGTGCGAGAGGGAAACAAGTTGTTCCTCGACAAGCGTGACGGCGGACCGTTCGACACCGTGACCGTCAACGAAAATGCCTCCGATCCTCCCCAGGACCCCGCTCCGCCCAATCCTAACAATCCCACGGAGAAAGCGCCGGAAGTGCCCTCCATCAACTCCGCCACCTCGCTCTCATTGGAGGCCACGTACATCAACCAATACTTCTGCTTCCAGTCCGTTGTGGAAACCCCCTCTCCCCCTGCAGTGGATCTGGCGAAGCCGAATCCGTTTTACGGACCCGACGAGACTGAGCCGCTCGCCTCGTGTGGCTACAGGTACCGCGTCTTCGATCTCGGCATCACTGAGGATGAAGACCTCAAGATCTGTGTTCGCACGGAGGTCGACGCATACCTGCCCGGCCAGGGCAACCCAGCGGAGGGCCACGCCCTCACCACCATCCGCGCCCTGAACGAGTTCGACCCTCGCGCGCCTGGCGCCGGCGGGGCCCCCGATTGGCGTCTCAAGCTGGACTCGCAGCGCGGCGCCGTCGTTGCGACCGAGATGAAAAACAATAGCGCTAAGCTTGCAAAATGGACCGTGCAGAGTATCCTTGCTGGCGCCGAGCAGATGAAGATAGGGTACGGGAATTATCTCCATTTGTGTCTTCGCGTTCTCACTGATCTCGATTGCAGATATGTCTCCCGTGCCAACCCCCGTGACAATACGCGCCACGTTATCCTGAGCACTGCATCGATGCGCCCTACAGACTTTGCGGCGCAGCTGAACGTCTCGCTTGCGAATGGCTGGGGCATTGTCAGGACGGTCACCGATCTCTGCATGAAAATGCCCGAGGGCAAGTACGTCCTGGTTAAGGACCCTAACAAGGTTAGTCTTCACATTCTAAATTTTTGTCGCTGTCGCTTGGGGCCTGGCGTCTTGCCTGGGATGGTATCAGTCAGCTTCTTTGCTGCCGCCGGATTCTTTTCATTCCTTCCATTCATCCACTACGTGCAAAATGCTGACATCATACGCATCCAGCCCGTGATCCGTCTGTATGCCGTTCCTTTCACGGCATTCACTGGCGGCGGCGACGACGACGACGACGACGAGGGACCAGTTTCTGATGCGGAGGACGAGGCATAAGGGTATAACACCGTGATGTAATATGTGTAAATGTGTAGACCAGCGCCGCCTTCTGGAACGCCCCATCGCTGATAAACGTGTCGAGATTGGCGCATCAACCCGGCATTGCACGACCTATGGTGAGCTTAACAAGCGTTCCACAGCGCCCTCGATATTAGGGCTATGACCGTGTGTGCACACATGAGATCGCAACCGCGCGCACGACATACGGCACGACGCACCTGCGCTGCAACGCCGCGACAGCCGCGTCGCGCTGCACATTCGGGAACATCGCCATCAGCTGCGTAATCTCGCCCTCGCCGGGCACGCGCAGCCCCGCGGGCGCGCGCTCCGCCCGGCCCGTGAGCTCGTCGACCCACTCGCGCAGCGCGCCCTGCGTGCCTGTCGACGCCGCGGTAGCGTCCGTCGCGCCCGCGCCTGGTGCGCTAGGGGGCGCAGCCGCAGCCCCTTCGGGCGCGCTGGCGTTGCTGGCCGGCGCGGCCGGCGGGCGCTCCTCGGGCAGCGCGCGGTTCGTCCGCCGCGGTGCGCGCGTCGAGCCGACGAGCGGGAGCAGGAAGCGCGTGCAGAGCGAGACGAGCCACGGCGGGAGGCGGTAGGCCTTGAGGCTCGCGAGGTCGGAGCGGTAGATCGCGCCGGTGAGGATGCCGATGGCGGCGACGATCAAGGTGGGCCAGGGTTGGCTGATGGCAAGCTGTGTTGACAAGGGATTGATCAAGGGTCGCACGGGCAGGACGGGATGCTGGGGAGAATCAGAAGGGCGAAATCATACCTGGAAAGCGAGAATGTATGTGAAGATTTTGTCATGCAGCGGAATGCCGAATACGCGGAAATGATAGGCCTTGGGGACGAGTCTGGAGTACTGATAGAGCAGGTTGAATGCCAGGGCTGTCGGGCCGGCTGGGATGTAGTTGAAGCCAAAGCGATGGAAGGCCAGCAGCGCGCCAAATTCAAGGAGCGTCGCGACGAGAGTCGAGAGCACAGCAAAGGACTAGGAAGCATCAGCCCATTGGCTGCGTGCCGCGCGCAACGTCACGCACCGCAAACTTCACGCTGCCAAATTGTCGCTCGATGTGGATGCCGGTGTTGTAGAGCAGCAGCTCCCACACGAAGAGCTCGCTGGAGTTCGTGTAAGCGACGTGATGCGCGAGTAAACGCCAGTACTATGAAGCCACGGCATCTGTGGACGGTCTCGATTACAGGGACGAGAGCGTACCTGGTGGTGCCGGGACAGATGCGGAACCAGCTGCCAGCCACGTCAGACGGGCCTCGGCGGTAGTGGCGAGGACACGTTACCTGCAGATGAAAATAATGTTTCACGTCGAAAATGGCTATCACCACGGACGCCAGGGCACACCCCATCATGAGCCCTAGAGACAGATAGACTTGTCAGACTCCATTGCAATGAATAGCCCCAGCAAGGAACACACCCTTCGTGACTGGTGCGTGTTGGAACGACATCTTTGCGGCCTATTAGGAGGAGCAGTCCAAACGAGGAGAAGAGAATAGCCTCGTGTCAACGTCTGTCAAGGTGGATATGGAGGCCTAGACCTTGGCTTGATGGTTAGTACATAGGATAGTTTACAGCAAGTCCGCAACGTTGCAGTTGGACAATGAGGTCGCGTATCACGCAGCACGCGCGCTAAGAACTGCCGCTGCAGGGGGCAGAAAGCTCAAATCTTATTCGCACGTGACAATCAATTCGGTCTGTCTGTCTGACGCGTTCATACGTTCTCAAGTTTTCCTTCGAAATAAGTTATATGTCTGCGCCATCAATCTTTGCCTCTCTACCATCGCTGATAAGGGGGAAATACCCCGAGCTGGGGCGTGACAATAGAAACAAAGCCGCCTTGCATATGTCTCCCATCAACAGATTCTTTCAAGCTGATGATTCCGAACATGAGTTGCTAGCCGCGTGTTAGCAAGTTAGGCACTTGACGCTGGACAATGCCACAAACTGGATCAATGGACATGGCGAGTGTGGGGAACCGGGGCCCCATCACGATTACTATACGGCTCTTTGCACTTGCATCACTGTAATCCTGTCAAAAGCTTGATGTACAGTCGCCACATACACTGAATATACAATATTCATTACGCCCTCGCGCGTTGACGCATCAGCTGCTCCTGAATAACTCTCAATTGTGCGTACACGGTATTGAGTCTGGCGACACTTCAATCATTTGCAATACGACGCGCTGCGGCACGCTTACCTCGGTACGTCCACCGCGTGCGATTCCGCTGCCCGGACTATAGCCCCCACGATCACCTCCACCTCAATCGGGCGCCCAGATTCTAGATCTACGAGCATCGACGGCTTGAATCTGCTCGGTGCCTGCGTTCTTTGATCACTATACATGTCCAGGCATCTCTCGATGACGTCGTCTGCTGCCTGAGCCGGCAGCTGCGCCTCTGATGTCCCGGCTTTGCGAGCGACGGCCATGACCTGGCATATTCATCAACAACATGATGAACACCACTCGATATGCTGGCTACTTACCTCTGCCATCAACCCGCGGATCGTGGGCATCATGACGTCCAGGACGCGCCCGCAAAGAATATCGGCAACCGGCTGGCGTACGACCGTGCACAGTGTCGAGAAGGTGACGTTCCTTTCGACGAAGCATCAGTCGAGAACGCGCGGTCGATGTGAGGGTCACGCACCAGAGCACCTTGCGCCAGCGCGCCGTGTCGATGTCATCAACGGTCTCGCTCACGGCCCCGCCGGCAACAAGCAGCTCGTCGAATGCGCTTAAGACCGTCCGCCCCCGTGCTGCGCGCAGTGGTGTATGATGCGACGGCAAATACGCGTGTAAGCCCGAGGTCAGCTTGTCCTGCATCGCACAACAATAAGTCACGACATCGAGTGCAAGAGCACCACGACCGCACCGGGCCCGTCTGCTCGACGACCCGCCCGCCATCGAGCGGCGTCACGTCAATCCACGCGCAGCACGAAATCACGTCCGCATCCGGCCGTGCTTTCTGGAGATCAAGATGGATGTCGAGCCCGTTCTGTATCAGAACGAACGTGTCCGTGTGCGTGAGCAAGGGACCCAACAGGCTCGGCGTCGTGACGACGTCGGGCAGTGCCCTGCGGCGCAAAACAGAGACTGATTGAGCTGGGTGTGCGCGCGGCGCGGTGGACGTACTTGGTTGTGCAGATGATGAATTGGTACCGGCGGTCTGCCGCGTCTTCGGTCTTCGACACGACTGGGCGGCATCAGCAGGCCATAGCGACGCCCGAGGTACCGAACAACGATCACCTCTGTATGGTTTCCAGTGCGGGAACACGCCGAGGCTGTCAGAGTGCACCATCACGCCCTCCCCTGCATATCATTTGCGTTCAGCGTGCGCCTTATATGGAGTGGAGCTCTGCTGACCGCATAGAATCTGGTAGTTGGAGCTGATGGCGGTGAGCAGCAACGACCGCGAGCATATATGGTAGATGACATACCGGCAGACAGCAGTGACGCGCGCCTGGCCTGATTGCTCGAGAGCAAGGGCGTAGAACGTTCCGATGGCTGCAACATAGCTGTACGGCGATGAATACGTTAGAATGGACTGCGTGCTTACCTCCTAGGCCTACGACGCAGACTTCCATCATTTTCTCCAGAGCTTGGGAATCGAGTTGCCGTGACTCCTTCAGAAGTATCGAGGCAGGGTTCGGAGATTCGAACTCGGAACTGTGCGCCCACAGGCTGCTGAGTCATCCGCCTCGTGCTCGCAACTCTGCGCGCGTACGAAGTCCGGCCTTATCCTCACCATCGACCTTGCAACGCCCATTCTTTCAATTATGAGTCCCATCGCTCCATATCCAAGCAAATTGAGCTCTCTATCAGCTCACAGCTCCGTCCGGCTATCCAAGCCATGGCGATGCTCTCGCGAATACATAGCGAAACCCCCGCCGACCCGCGCCCTCGAAGTGTGAGCGTCGTGTACCCCGTGCGTCGATGACGCGCAAAGCTACGTGTGCTGGGGCATATTCGGCTGTACGCGTCTGGACCGAGCCCGGCGTGCGCATCATCCCCTTCCCAAATTGCCCACCCGGACGCGTTTTCTGCCCAGACGCGCGCAGACGGCCCACCATCGCGCACAGGGACACGCCGCAGCACCGCTTCCCGGGCTGCACATCAACGACGCGTCCACCGCGCTCCCGCCCGCGGCGCCTCGGCCGCATGCAGCATCCCCCGCACCATACACAGCGCGCTCCCAAACCGGAGCCCTCGCGTTTCAGCTCGCCGGATGCGGGTGCACCGCCACCTCATTATGGGCAGCGGAGATTGGGCTTCGCGCGCGTTCTCGTTCCCACCTGTGCGAGCGCACGCGCTGGGCACATGTTATTTCTGTCTCTATCTGGACTGGACATGCAGCGTGACGTTAGCCGTGCCGCACGATCGCAAGTGAACATAGCCCACCGCCCGCGTGCGCCGCTTCCTCTTCGTATGCGGTGCGGTGCGCAAGCCAGACAGACAGGCAGGCAGCGCGATCGCGGGCGTTACCTCCGTCCACTTCGCGCCGCAACCGGACTCCCGGATTCGCACGCGCCTGAGCAGGACCCCTGAGTATCGGTTCAGAGGCCGTTTTGGCCTGAGGCTTTTGGCGTCCGGATGCCGAAATTTTTTCGGCCGCAATTTGTCCGGATAATCCACGGCCTCGGGGGTATGAGTTGATTTTTTTGGTCCGGATTCTCAAAACGGCCTCATAAAATCGTGAAATTTTGCCTAGACAGACAGGCCAGCGTTGAAGGCTCATAACGAGTGCGATTATATGGGTCTTATCTCCCGAAAATCCTACGCCATCAGGCCTGCTTGGCCACGAGCGACCTTCAAAGGTGCTCCGGAGCTGCAAACCGGAGTTTAGAAGGCGGCTTGTTACGAACTCACCATGCTATGTCCGGATACCTAACCCGACCTCTCGAGGCAGGACCCCCCCATATGTCCGGATCCTGGCCGGCCTTCGAGCCCAAATCCCAAAATTTTGTCCGGATGATGGAACCCCCTCAGTACCAGTTGACCGGGGTCCTGCCTGAGCGAGCTCGAGGCAAGCGCAGCGCGGCGGACGCAGAAGGAAGCGTGCCTCGGACCTCCTGCGCGCGAACGGCCGTGCCCTGCGGACCGCCTCTCCCATCGCCATCACGGGCCCGGCGTCGTGCTAGGTCGCCTGCGCGCGCCTCTGCGCCGCGTCCAGTGCGTGCTTCTCCCGAACGCGCTGCCCGTTGCAGCGCAGCCGCCCCGACCTAGCGCCAGGGCCCCCTGCGCCGCTGCTCGACTCCCCGTTCTAGCGTGCGCCCTCGCACGCGGCTTCGAAGTCCCCAGCCCACGCACGGGCGGGCGCCTCGGGCGATGTGCGCACTCCGTAATCGTACATAGCACGGCCTCAGGGACGCAGGCGCCGCGATCACAGACTCTGCGGCACTGCTGTACTCGCCATGACAGATGGCGCTGCGAAGTGGGGGAGGCGCCCCGCCGTGCCGCCGGGCGGCGGACTCCGAACTGCCTCCGCGCGCGCGCGCGCCACGTGCTTCACAGCCCACGAACTCATCTCACAGCCCAGCATCTCAACAGCACTCACAGCCCAGCCAACGACACAGCGACAGACAATGCGGCAGGGATATCAGGTGTTCATTGTATTTCTACCTAGGATTACACGACTTTTAGCATGACACAGTGGGCCGGGGGCGGGCGAAGGCAACGAAATAAAATAAATCAAATCAACAGGAGCACGACGCGGAATAAGCAATGCGAGAGAGTGATACAATGCCGAGTACACATGGCCGGTGCGATGCGAGACAGTGCCGGGGACCAATAAATAAATAAAAAATATCTCACACGAACAATGCACAAGAAGCGGACGCGGGCGGTGGGGGTGGCGCGGATCATGCGGCGACCGCCTTGGGCGCGGGACTGGGCTTGCCGCGCTTGAGCTCGCCCATGGGCACCGTCTGCCAGCCGGTGACCTCGGGCATCTGCCCCGGCAGCGACGCGCGGCGGCCGAAGAAGTCGCCCTGCATCGCGTCGCCCATGCCGTACTCGGGCGCGGTGGCCGCCTTGCGCGGCGCGAGCGACGCGATGTCGGACAGCGGCGTGTTGGGCAGGCGGATGCCGCCGTCGCGCGGCATGAGTGGCGGCGAATGCGACGAGCGCTGGTCGAGCGGGAGGGAGAAGCTCGTCGCGGCGGGCGAGTTGAACGAGGACGCGGGCGCGGAGCCGGAGGACGAGTACACGGAGACTGCAGCCAGCACGTCAGCCGGGCGCGCGGGGAGATCATGCGAGATGCTCACGGGAATCGTCCCAGTCGCTGCTCGACTGCGCGGAAGACGACGACGAGACGGACGCGCGGCGCGACATGGTCTCGCCCTCCTCCTTCTTGACGTGCGCGCCCGCTTTGGAGGCGGGCGAGCCTGCACCGGCCTTGGACTGCTTCCGCGACTTGTTGCCTGTGCGCAGCTCGTCGAAGCGGAGGGGGCGCGGGCGCAAGTGCGTGCGCTCGTAGAGGCCGCACTTGTTGCAGACGATCTTGCCCGGGTTGAGCGTCGAGCGGCGCCAGCTGGGCGGCTCTGTCTGCGAGCAGTTGAAACACCGGCGGCGGAGGTATTGCGTCTCCTTGGAGGCGGCGTCGTCGGTGTGCTGCACGGGGAGGCCGGTGTGGGGAGAGAGGTAGGACATGGGTGGGACGGGGCCGGAGGACGAGGGACGGTAGAGGCAGGTTTGAGACGGGACGATCACGGGGGCCTGCTCTTCTAATTTTACATGGGGGTCGAGCTTGTCGAATTCGTGGTAAGAGGAGGCGGGAGACGAAGACATGGAGGAATGCATGGACGGAGCGGGGCCGAGGGAGATATATTGGGGCGAGTTGTCCATCATGGACAGAGGCTCGCCGTAAAGGGTATCGGTGCGGGAGGTATACGGGCCCATGAGGGGCTCGTCATGCTGGGGAATAAAGACGGGAGCTGGGTATGGGACGTCATCACGGTCCTGACGGACGTATGGGTAGGTGGCCCTGCGCATCATGGCGATCTCCGGGGCGTGGACGGGCTCTGATCGTTGGTGGTAGGCGTCCTGATCGACATAGACGTCTTGAGGGATATGGTGATCTGGGCCGACGTCGTGATCGTAGAGCTCGGAGAGCAGAGACCCGCGCGAGCCGTTGTAGTTGTACTGGGGGCTTTGCAGACCCTGCCACGGGTGGTGGCCCTCGGGGGTGACACCGTGCTCGTCGTGCATGGAATCGGAGAAAATATTGCGGACGGGAGGGTCGAGCTCGGACTTGTAGGTAGCAGGAGATTGGGAGAGCGGATGAAAGTCGTCGGAACGGGGAGAGGGTGTGCGGGGAGTCGACGCGTCGGAGTAGGAGGTATAAGCGTCGTAGTGGAAGGGGTCCATGAGCTGCGGATGGAGGGATGAGAAGCGGAATTAAAGGAGAGTGGATGATAAATACCAAAGGGCGTTGGACGGGAGGGAGGGAGCAACGGGGGAAGAGAAGGGCAGAAGCTTCTGTGTTTTGAAGCATCTCAGGGTCTCCATCGCCTAAACCTGTGTCCCCCATCTCCCGTTCCAGCTAGCCTCCTTCTTGTCACACAAGGTCACTCCCCGCCCGCCCCCCGGGTCCCGGTCCTGTGACGCGACGCGACGCGACCGACGTGACCGTGCGCTCCCCGGACATTTCCTTCCGGTCCATGCTTCCGTCCCCTTTCTCATGGGAACTTTCGAAGTTCGAGGGACCCATCTCCCTTTTCCACCCTCTCTCCTCCCTCCCTTGCCGTCATGCGCGCTCCCCCCGCCCGCTGCTTTCGCTCCAGTCTACTTTGTGCGTTGCTCCTGTCAGTCCCACGCAGTCCACACACCACGTGCGTCCCTTCTGCCGCGGCCGACCCCAGTCGCCAGACGCCACCCCCGTCCCCGTCGTGCTCCTGCTCTTGCCTTCTTTGGCCTTTCTTCCTTTCTCTCCCATGCTCTTTTGCCCCTTACGTACCCGACACATTCCTCCCTCCATACGTTGCCACTTACCTCCTCCCGCCCCGCCTCCATGCCGTGTTTCCACCCATGTACACCCCTGCCTGTTTTGTATCTACTTCCGTCAACCACAGACGTGCACGGCCTCGCAGTCCTAGCGTCAGAGCTGTCAACCTGCCGCCCTTGGATACGGGCGCCTCAAAGCCTATCGCTTGCCGAATTTGCTATCATGCCGCTCCTTGCCGATTTATTGTCCTTTCCGTCTCACGCGGTGCCCGCAGCGGCCCCACGTTGTCCACCAGTAATGTCACAGTCCCAGTACATACAGATCCAGACACCGATTCATGCCCACCGCTGTCCACCCCGCCGGCCTCACCAGCCCTTCCATTTCCCGACTTATCTCTTCCTCTTCCGCGAGCGCTCGGTCCCACCGCTCGCGAATTTCCCTGCCGCCCCTTTCTCGATGCAGTCCGAGCAGTACCACGTCTCTGGCAGCGGCGGCTTGATATTGACGCACGGCAGATGGAACTAAGACACACACATTAGGCCACTCCACCACACAATGAGCGCGCGGTGTCGACTCACCCACTGGTATACACACGCCGGGTTGTCGCACGCGACCATCTGCGCCCTGTCAGCGCGGAACGAAATGAAATGAAATGGACAGCGGAACGCACCTCGCCGTACGACCGCTCCTGGCAGAAGCAGTACAGCGACTTGTCCTCGTCGCCCTCGCCCTCGTCGCCCATATCTTCGTCGCCCTCCGCCTCTGCGTCCTCGTCCGGCCCCGCCGACACCGCGGCCCGCGCATGCGCAGGCGACGGCCGCGCAGACGCCGCAGCGCGCCGCGTCGGCGGCGGCTGCACGACCACGGGCGCGGGCTCGGCATCTTGATCGACGGCGTGCTCGCGGCCGCCGCGACCCGCCGCCGCTTCGGCAGCGCCGCCACCGGGGGCGCAGGCGCAGGGACGGGCGGCGCCTCGGGGAGCGCAACCACCGAGCGCAAGCTCTCTGTGATCTGCGCGACGGGCCCGCGTGCCGCGGGGTATGCGTGCGGTACGCTGGGTGCCGCGGCGTCGCCCTGTAGCACGAGCACGCGGCCGAGGTCATGGTCGAGGCGCGCGCGCGCACGCCCAAGCAGCGCGAGGAGGCGCTCCGCGAGCGCGATTTTCTCGGCGGCGAGCGCGTCCGCCGCGGTGTGGTCCGCCACGATCTTCTGCGGGAGCGCGCCGTCCTTCGTGCTGAGCCCGCCGCGCACGGCGTGGCGGATGTACTTGGCGCTCTCTTTCGCTATCTCGTTCTGCACCTCTGCATTGTGCGGCGGCAGAGGGTTCGGGCGGTTAAGTTAGTTCGTTAGCTGTTTAGTCGTTCTGCGTAAACGGATTTGGGGCTCGCCTTGTGATCGGGCCTCCTTGTGCTTTATCTCTGTAAGCAGGTGCTGTACCTCACCGGGCAGGTTGTCCAGCGCTGTGTGGCGCCACAAAGAAGACACGCGTGTCGAAAATAGTGGTCAGACGTTCTGCCAGCGCACGAAACGACACATCCAGACGCACTCGCTATGTACTCGGCCGCTATCGAGGCCGCTTCCTCCATGCTCATCGTTCAGATAGTCGTGGGTGGAGGCAGAGAGACGAGCGAGCGCGGATGACGAAGCCGCCGTGCTTTCTGGAATGGGGGAAAGACGGGTGACGTAAGACAGCCACGAGGGAGTGCGGAGCGCGAAACGCCACAAATGGGCCGCGTAGCGGAGTGGCGGGGCGCGAATGCCGGTTACTTGCTTGGACGCCGCTGCGATCGTCGCTGCGGCGACGACGGACGTCCGAGCGGGCCCGGCGTTGCATGGATCTGCGCTGTCGAGGCTGCTGGCTCGCTGGGGCCACAACCACCGGACCCGCGCCGCGCCAGCTTCGTTCTGTCGTCCGGCGACGAAGACCCGAGCTATAGAACGTTTCGCTGGCGAGTGACTCGCGCTGGCGTCCGCAGACGCGCTGTGTACGCGCCTGCTGCGCTCCGAGGAGCCTCGAGCTCCATCCATCCCCTTGCGTCGCGCCACCGCGCACCCACGTCGCAAACGGGTTCCCGTTTCACCACGACGTCCGCGTCCCTAGGCCTCCGCTGACAGCGTCCCGTTTCAGCGCCGTTTCACCTCGCCCCAGCCTGCCTAATTGCTCCCTCGTCGTCCGTCGCCTGGGTCCCTCGGTCACAATCGCCCTGCACCTGCACCTGCGCGGACAACCATATGCATATGCATATGCACTGTCCGGAGGACCAACGGAGGACCACGTAACGTTGAGGTATGCGCACACACGAGGCGCGCTATTGCATGCTATTGCGCCCGCACCTGACGAGCACTGAGCTCGCGGCGCAGTGCGTCGGGGGCACCGGGCTGCATCATTTTCGCCGCGTATCGGGCATCTCGCGTAGGGCCCGATACTTATCGCGCTACTTGGCTGAAATCTCGTGCGTCGGCGCGCGGACGGTGCGGATCTCGTGTTTGTGCGCGGAGGTTTGGTGCGCTTGGCTCCGGGCGCGCGTTATCGTGCGGTGGGTGCTTATCGTGTTCGCGGATGCAGCGTCGTCTCCCAGAGGTGCGGAACACTGGCCCGTTAATATTGTTTTCGAGAGTTCGGTCGCCAGTCTAGAAGCAGAGCAGACATTTGACCAGCTGGACGCAACCCTCGTGCCTCAGGATCCACACATCCGACGAGCAGCGGTGATTACGGTCCATCCGACTCCTCCTTGCAGATCTCATTATGCTCTACGACTCCGAGTCCCTTGACATCACTTGACCGCGTCCCCGCCGCGCCTGTCGAAAGGCTATTCTGCAAAATCCAAAACGCTGCACGCACCTCCGCAGTCCTTCGCACGTTCAGCTCCCCGACCGGTAACCACGTGTGCACGACGACCGCGACGATCCCATGCCGCATCAAATGTGGGCAATATCTGCGTAGGCACTCGCTCGCGGATATAATGTTGATATGTCCCTCCACGAGCACGGCACGTGCGGCATGTACGAGGGCTCTGCTCCTGCTTGTACTGATGAAATACGGTTCCACAGACACGGTATCGGTGCGTATGATGTGATGTAGCACATACGGGCAAGGTAGACGACCGACTTGTCACGCGTCGTCGTGCAGCGGCCGCAAACGTGCTCTGCTATTTGACTATTTGATCATATACGGAGCGGGTTTGTCCAGCTCTGATCCGGACGCGACTCGGAGCCTGCAGACAGCACGTCCACACCCCGTTCCATTCCATTTCGCCCCCTGCGCACGCCGAAACAGAAACACGCAAATTTCGCACGTCCCGACGTACATCGACCTCCATTTCGCGCCGCGACGCTCGCACGCGTCCGAAGCCGCATCGAAACCGCAATCTCCATAATGCACGTCTGGCCTCCGTTGATCCGGGCTATATAACATTGATCTGTCTCCGTTGTGTCGACGTCGCTCGCGTCCATTCTTGGCTAGCTGCAGATCGCGCGCACCGCATCCGCTCGGCCATCAGCAGATTTTGATCCTCCGCGACTCCGAGTGCGGGTGCGCGTCGGGGCCTGGCGCGTAGGTGTCCGCGTCGCTTGGAGACGGGCACTGGCGGCGAGGGGCGCGGGCACGTCGTCGGCCCAGGCGCCGACGCGACCGCGATGACCACAAAACGACCACTCGCGCACGGCGGACTCTACGCACCTTGGCAGGCACTACGATCACCGACGCACCCCGCGAATCGCGGGGCGGAGGCGGCTCTCGATCGCATAGTACTTCACGCCGACACTCTGCGGGTCGCCGCTTTTGTGGCTGCACGATCGCGGGCGTGCGCGCAGCGCGACTGCCGCCGGTCTCCGATCGACGACGATCATCACGGGCCCAGTACCGTTATGCCCTGCCGGAACCAATTCTGCATTCTGCGGGCGAGCGCATTGGCGCGCGCACCACATAAAGGCTCCGCGACCGCTGGTGCCACGGCGCAATTAGCCGTCCGTACGAGCGCTGCGATAAGCCGATAGCAGGTGCGCAACGCCTCGCGACAGAAACGCACGCATCCTCTCACGCGCGACGAGCGCATACAAACGTGCCGGCGCAGAAGCGGCCCCGGCTTCGCGCAGCCAGCCCCTCCTTGAAGCGCGGTGCGCCCGCTTGTGAGCCTCGAGGCGAATTTACCGCGGGTCTGACATCCGCACGCGCTTCGCGAAGCCCGTATGTCAGTGCCCCGCTGCGCCGAGGGGCATGCGTTCATATTCCAGATCTCTGCGGTGGGTTGCTTGTCGTGGCGTGGCGTGTCATGGGGCGTGCCGTAACGCTGTCAGGGCGCACCGCGGCGAAACTGGGCGCCGCGCAGGCTGGCCCCACCGCGGGGCTGGGCCGTGTGGGCAGGTGAGGTGGGATGGATTACATACGTACGTGTGCGTGCGTGGACGGGGGGCTGGCAGCGGAACGAGGGCGGGCGTCGCTACGTACTGCGTACATACGCACAGGTAACTTGCAGCTGTGGTCCCGCTTCCCGAAGCGGCCGGCGACGGGGAAGAGAAGCGACGCACTGTGGAGTACTGTGGGCGGGTCGGTACTTCCCAAGAGAGGATGGAGAAGGGCGGCGAGAATTAAGACATATGGGCGACCCTGCGGCAGCCCTGCATTGTAGAATGAAACACATGACTGGAGATATGCTGGAGCCACGGAGCTTATCGCGTCGGTGTGGGAGGAACGCGCGAGGGCCGGATGCGGACGTGCGCGCCGCTGAGATCTTCGCAAGGCTCGAGCGATCTGTGGTTAACAGCGGGCGACAGGTGACAGCAACCTCCGCGGTTCTGCGTCTGAGAAGCAGAGGAACAGGGACCCGAAATAGCACGTCATCGCACATGCCACCGAGCCCCGTATTGCCGTGGGACTCCGGAGCTAGGCGTCCTCTCCCGCCGAGCGCGCCGCCTTGGGTGCGTATCTGCGGTGGCTTCTCCGGAAAGAAGAGGAGCGGCTAGCAAGGTTTGCCTTTGAGGCGCAAGCACGCATCCGTACTAGAGCGCCGGGCAGAATCCTTACGCTGCCAGCAGGTCACCCGCACCCACGTCCGACGTAAGTTCATTTCGAATAGCCGACGCGACTAGGCAGAGCTAGGCAATAATGCGCGCAGGCAGAAGGTTGACACCGTATCCCGACTGCATGAATATTAGGTGTGAGGACCTTCCTGTCACGGCGAATGGTTTGTGCGCCACTATCTGGGTAACATCATTAAGTATCTTCGGAAAGACAATGGAGAAACGTATAGGCGTCTACGTACACCGGACAACTGTAATAGTCTGTGGACCTATTTAGCTTGGAGCGCTGGAATGGACACTGCAGTACCTTCGAGAACATGTCATAGGAAAGTCTTGACGACGTCTGCACAGGAAACTGGGATGACGTGACTCCAACCACTGCTATCAGGGACCAGTCTGCATCACTGGCCTTGGTATGTCGTCCATCAGCAGAGAACGAGCCAGCAAGGACTTACCGAAGATATGGGAATCAAGCTTAAAAATCCACAAGGTCTGCCCTGGTTTGCTTGATGGTAAATTATCCGCAAAAAGCAGATGATTGATAGGCGAATACAAAAAATATACCGTTCTAGCGATTGATGGACAGTAAATGTCGCGCTCCAGCTAGCGAGACCCTCCTCGACATTATTGCGATCAATCTCGTCGCCTCAGAGGCGATTGGCAAACGCAGAGCCCGCCTTGAAAATCGAGGGTCTGTGACACTCATGGTCATGGCCATCTCTGGCATTGCATTCGCTGCTAAGAAAGGGCACGTAGATTCAGTAAAAGGCGACCGGAGTGTACACGGCCATCTGCCACCGAGGCTGCTCGTGACATATGCGGAACGGCGGAATGAATGCGGATTCAGCTGGTGACGCAAGACATGGAATGCAGCTGAGAGCTGTGTTGGATGCTGATAGTAAGTAGTGTAGAGGAGTGTGAGGCTGAAGTCGGTGGTGGTTGCAGGACGTCCAGGAACAGAGGCCTGCGAAAGCTTGGTGGCGCATGGGGCGCGGTGGAAACGAGGCGGCTGAGACCGTCTCAACGCCTGCCACACCCAGCATACTTCGTCCACCTCTGCGAGAGGTTATACCTCTCGAATATGGCCGTCTGCCATCGTGCAAGCACGGCAATTACTCACATTCCCCTGCTCTTCGCCATTCTTTTTGTTTTTGGCCTCTTCAGTGCATGCACGGCTGAACCCATTTTGGCTCCGTTCACCGACTGTTTCTCCGGTAGTAATGCCTCGCTGAAGCTAAATGTCGACTCCGTTTATGCCCAGATTACCCATTCCGATTCGTTGGGACGACATTTGAATCTGACCGTCATCGGCCAGTCGCCCCAGACGATTGAAGGTTGGGCAAATGACAGTTCCTCTGCGGACACGGCCTATTTGGGTGCGCACGACCATAACTCTCTATAAACCAGTTGATATTCACACTCCAGTAGCCACCCTGTTCTCGTCCACGGAAATCCTTACATTCAACGTATGGAACAACAACTCGTTCTTGTGCGCCACTCTACGGCCGCCCTCCCCGCTTCCATCCATGTCTCCGTCTCCGGACAACCTCATGGACTCGTTCTGCCCGGTTAACGCTGGGCCCTTCGCGTTCTCTTCATACGTCCCTCTGTCCACAAGTCACGAGCTGACCACTCTGCAAACACGACTGCGCGCCGTCGACCCCTTCAGCAATGAGCTGCTATGCATTGACGTCGCGAGCACGCCTTTGCACCCCGGGCCCGTGGGCTCAGTGTATGGCCGCGCACGCATCATTCTGTACGGAAGCGTTGCCATTGCTGCTGCGTACTGGATTCTAGTCGGCATAGCGCGGATATCGACGGCCTGGGAAAGACGCGCAGGCTGGTCAGGCCGCGGATTGCTCCCGCGAGTGGAGAACGCCGGGTTTGTCGTCGCCAGCGCCGTCAGTGGAGAGGGTTTATCGAAGAGCCCTGCCCTGATGCGATTCGGTACGTGCAGTTCCCTTTCTGCGACGTTGAATCATGATGCCGAACGTTTATGTGCAGTGACACCCTCGATGCGGGATGTCTTCTTTCACACGCAGTGGTGTGCAGCGCTTGGGATGGTCGCCGTTCAATGGCCGCGCTTTGTTTGTAGGTGGCCGTCTGCTCCCGCTGTTGCCCTTGATCTCATCTGTGTTCGCAGATCCTCTGCTCAGCCAGACAGCGTGGGCGCACCTGGTTTACAGTACGTCGGAGTTTCCACGTGATCTTCCTTTCACCGACTGACCAGGGCGGTCAGACGTTACCATCGCGCAGGGAAAAGATGCATCCCAGGACCACTGGAATCCAGTGTCCGCACCGTCTTTTCAGCCCCCATCCAACTTCGCTGATCAGCTAAGCGATCCTAACTCACCGCTGTTCATCGACACGACGGTCCCAAACACCCTGTTTACGCTTCCGAACAACACGCCTTCAGGCCTTGCTTCCCTCGCGTGGACCATCGGCGTGCGCCCGCAGGACCTCTTCGGGATCTGTCTCGTCATCTTCCTTGCCATCCTCGGCGGCACGATTGTCCTCAGCTGTCTGATCTGGGCCCTTGATTCTTGGGGCACGCGGATGGACAAGTCGCTGAGCCAAGCCCGCACTGCCAATGCATATACTGTCCGAAGTCCCCGGTACTCCGCCACAAGCAAGGATATGCTCGACGGCGTTGGGTCGTCCCCGCATCCCGAGGAGGAGAGGTCTATGAACTCCCACTTCCTATTCAGGGCTACATCTCGCTTTCCCTCCACGCCCCGCAAGTATCGGCGACTCCGCCCCGACTTCAGCTCGCTGCATTTCAGCGTGCTGCATGGGAACCTGGTCCGGATCGTGATGTACTTCCATCTCCCAGTGACGATCTTTTCCTGCTACCAGATGACGCTGAGCCATCCCCCCGCATCGGTGGCATCAATCGCACTGGCTGCCGTCTCGTTCGCTGTGTTCTCCGTGATTATACCTGCCCTTCTGATCCTGCGCCTTTTCATGACGCCGACCAGCAAGCTGTACGACGACACATGGACGCTGCTCTCGCTCGGCCCGCTCTACAATCACTACCGGCACGGCTCGCAGCTCTTCGCATGTCTGTTCTTCGCGACGAGTCTGGGGTTCGGGATCACCATTGGGTGCGGACAGAAGAGCGGCACTGCTCAGGCCATCATCATCTTAGCCATCGAGGTCGTCTGCGCTCTCATCACGAGCGTGTGGTTGCCCTGGGCGCACGGTGCCAGTATGGGGCTCATCAGTTTCTTGTTTTGCGTAGCCCGGATCGTCATTGCTGTGTTGTTGGTAATCCTCACCCCTACAGTAAGCCGCTCTCTTCTGCATTGATGAACAAACCACGCATTCATGGAAATAGGTATCCATAGGCGGCGAGGCCGGGCAATGGGTTGCCTATGCAATTCTGTTCATCCTGGCCCTCATCTACCTCGCCTTTGTGTTGATGCTGACCTCCAAGATCATCGAGGGCCTTGTTCGCATCTTCGGACGCATCGGGTTCGACAGGAGCAGGCACGCCATCGACACTGGGCTGCTCGGTGCTTGCGGCATGCTGGGCTGCTGTGGCCCGCGCAAACGCGTCAGCCGTCGCCATCGCAGCAAGCTGTCGGACCTCCCTGTGGCCGCGACGCCGCCAAACTTCTCGCGCCCGACTCTCCATCAAGACTCGACGCCGACGCCGTCGGTGGGGCCTCCGTCGGTTCTGCGCCCAGAGCACGCGTTGCAGCCATACAAGGAGGAGAGCGACGACGAGGGCGGGTTCATCATGGGTGCTTGGCGGCCGTTCCCCCGCCCTGGGTACAGTGCTGTCGAAGGCGGCTACCCGTCCGGCAGCCCAGGCGGCGCATCGTCCGGGTCAAAGTCTGGCTTCTCGCGCGTGGGCGGCGGCCGTGCGCACTACCACGCGCCATATGCCATCGCGTCGGGATCTACCCTTACGTTCCCATCGGTCGAGCGGAATGCCACGCCACCACAGCGTGTCTCAGACGACTCCTCCAGCTCGCCGCCGACGCCATCCGTGATCAACGCCGAGCGGCAGATGCACCAGATGCACCCGAACTACAACCTGCCGCCCGGCGCGATGCCGCCGCACCTCCGCACGAAGTCGCAGACCGCCGTCATCGAGACGACCGCCGCGCTCGCGAAGGTATCCTCCGCGCACCAGGATACCGCGGCCGCCGCGCGGCGGCAGAGCCTGCGCCCGGACATCGTGAGCCCCGTCACGGACGACGATGCGTCGGACGTGCAGGAGCAGGAGCCGAAGAAGAAGCACTGGTACCAGATCCGCAAGCCGCGCCGGCATAGCGAGGGCGCCGACGCGCGCCGCAATGAGCCGGCGCGCGACGAGGAGCCCGGCCAGTCGTTCGTCGTGGTCCGCAAGCGCCGCGCGTCGCAGCCGCTGGCGAGCAGCCCGGGGCTGCTGCAGCCCGACGCGGGGCCGAGCAGCGGCGACGCGCCGCCGTCGTCCTTCGTCGTCGTCCGCAAGAAGAGTCCCGGTGCGGGCCAGTGACCGCCACGGACTCCCTCTATCGCACCGTACGCGCTTTGGGCGCAGATTTATGAGCATATGCTATGGACTATTGGGACACTGTTTGTTCGCGCTACCGCATGTGAATTAGCTACATAGATGCCACACTGTATTCCTACACTAATGATAGTCCTCGAACGCGGCCGGCGGCTGCGTGCGCCCCGCGCCGCCCAGCCACACGACGCGCCAGTCCTCGATGCCCTTGCGCTGCCAGCCGTACATGCCCTCCTCGCGCCGCAGCTCCGCGACGAGCTCCTCCGTCGTGCTGTCGAACGTGAGCGTCGAGACGCCGCTGCGCGTCGAGAGCGCGCGCCCGAGCGGCGCGCCCGGCGGGCGGTGCCAGTGCCCGCCGTGCGCGAGGAAGCCCGACTCGACGCCGAACTCGGCCTGCGCGCGCACGGGCTCGTCCGCGCGCGCCTTGCCGTTCGCCGCGCCGCCGCCGCCGCCGAGGAAGGCGAGCGAGAGCTCCTGCGTCTCGAGGCCGTCCTCGCCGAACGCGACGACCTGCAGGTACGCGCGCTGGTCTGCGCGCGCGGGGTGCACCACGCGCGGCGCGACGTACGACGGGGGCGCCTGCCACGCGAGCGTCGTGAGCGGCGGGCACGCGGCGAGGTCGGGCGGGAGCGGGCTCGGGAGGACGTGCGTGTGCTTCCCGCGCGTGAGCAGGTGGATGCCCTGCGAGACGTCGAAGCGCGCGGACGCGAGCGGGAGCTCGGCCGTCGCGGGCGGCGCCCAGTGGCCCTTCGGCTCGCGCGCGAAGCCGAGCTGGTCGTACGAGACGGACATGCGCGACTTGCGCGTGGGGAGCGAGCCCGGCGTGGACACGGGCGAGAGCGCCTGGCAGTCGTCGTAGAGCTCGACCTCGCCGACGGACGAGTCCGCGAGGCGGATCAGGCCCGCTTTTTTCTCGAAGACGACGAAGAGGCTGAGCTGGTTCCCGAAGACGACCGACTTGATGACCATTGAGGTGTGCCGCTGCCGGGCGTGCTCTTTGTCCTTGGCGGGCGATAGGCGCACATGGCTTTGCGACTGGGGTGGTTGTCTCGACCCGGTTGCGTCGGATGGACTTCGGGACATGGGGTCGGAGATGGTTTGTCGCACGAAGGTGACGCTCCGTGGCGTCAGCGGGGTATAGAAATCCTGTATGGCATAACGTATCGGAAAATGTGCGGAGGGGAACGCGTGATAAAGCCCACCTTTACGAATCGGAAGGCCCGCTCGCCTTTAGGCGACTCGTAAAGCAGGATATTCGACTTGGTCGCGACCGCCAATAAGGCGCCTCCTCGGACTTGCCGTTCATCGCGCCAAAGATCATACGATAAGACGGAGGTATTCACCAGACGCGACCCTGCAGAGGCGAGAGGGACATAATCCGTTGCCCAGCGTAGTGGGAGGTCGTCAACCAGGTCCCATCCGGAATCTGAAGACTCCCTGCGCGAGCTGGAAGAAGCAGGCTGTCCGAACACCGAGGCCCGGCTACTACCGGCAGAAGGCAACATTTTCTGGTACGACGATGACGGCTCAACTGCACGTTGGCCCTCCACCATGAGCGATTTCAAGCCCTTGGCCAAGCTCGCATGAGACTTGTGCTTCTTGTGGTTTGACTGCTGGGGGCTCCAATTTGCCGGGCGACGTAGATCAAGGGGGCGAGATCCCTGGGAACGAGCTCAGACTTACGTGAACGATAAAGTGAAATTGAATAACACACCTTCGGCGAGATGGCCCATTTGGCTAAACTGATCAGGCTTGCGAGGTTGTACATGCGTAGGGATCTCAGTCCATCGGGATCTTTGGAGTGCTCGGACTCCGACCCAACGAGGGCAAGGACTACTCCCTGCGGTATACCCTCGCCTATGTCTTCAACTTCCACGATAGAAAGTTGAAGCACACTGTTCCGGATCATGAGATGCGTGTTATCGGAACGGATGTGTCAATCTTTACCTTTCGCCTTGCCAGATTGCGTGCGCCTGGGCCTCTGCAGGCCCTTTATTTCGCAGCCCGGTTTCTGTCCATTCCTGCGGAAACATATTTAACACGGACAGACCATCATCATGACCAATGAGCAAGAGTTTGTCGCCTAGCAAAGGAAGGAGGGTGCGAATTGGCGCGTTTGTATGTGGGAGGAATCGGGAACCAAATTGGTGGAAGTTAATGTGGGTGGGCGACAAGGGCTGGCCAATTAATGGTGGGGCATCTTCCGATGGCTCTTCCTCTGGGAAAATAGGGGGACTCGGTAGGGGTTTATTGAACGTGGTTTGTACATGTAGATGCAGTCGAGAAACGGCAGAACCGCTCTGTGCAGGAAAGCCACTTGGTTGAGGTGCCCATTCTTGTTGCTCTGGTTGTGCGGACGGTGTCTAAAGCGCACAAAATTGACCAAGCCTGTAAACGAACAGCCTGAGAAGGACGCACTGGAGTGTTCCCCCAACCTCGCTCTCGTCTCCGTGCAAGTTCGTCTGGCGTGACATCAGCATACCGCTCGGCAGCTCTGTGGAGGAAGTGAGATCAATGCGAGAGCGCTGAAATGTAAAGCAGGAACGTGCCTCTTCTCTATCCAGCTCCTCCATCGGCCAAATCTTCGGGCAACTACATGAGTGCAAGGCCCGTATCCGTCGCTATGTGGCTCACCTCGAATTGGGACCGTGCTTCTCCGCGAGGTCGTCGTAAGTTGGTAGATCATCTCCTAGTCCTTCCTGGTCTTGTTCGGGTATCTCTACGCGTTCGGACATGGCTTCGCCACACTATGGCCGATGTAAATGGGCTATATGGCTCTGGATATCGGGCTTCGATCGCGCACAGGGTGGGCGAGGCTGGCGAATTGTTTAGTTGTCACGATCGTCCAGACGACCACGTGAAAGTGGAAGTAAGAATGAAGGCTCGATGAAGGCTGTCCTCTCCAACAGCTTTGAGAAAGAACGATTTCTTTCGGTCAAGTCGGAGATCAACTATCATATTTCATACAATCGTGTACAGTCTATATGTCTCTTGCTATCACTACGCCACGGTCAATCCAGGCCTCCGCGCTTTCATGCAAACGCCAGTCCTGTGAAGGTCGCCACAGCTAGGTTGGGAGAACTCGGAGTGGCGCGTTAGGACCGCGCCATGGTGACAAATCCTCGCACGTGAAACAGTGCGCATGACCGCGACGCGTTCTGGAATCGCTACGACTCGTGAGTCTTTATTCCCGATGTCCAACGTACTTCAGCGCGTATAATTGTCTATTTACGTTGACTCTCGCTTCTTCTGGGACTAACATAACAAGGGATACAGCTCAGCTTCCTTCTTCTTCGCCATACGCACCTGTTGATGGAGACTTTCCGCCCCATTAAACCCGAACATCGCAGGATTAAATCGACATGGCGAAGCAAATAATGCATGTCCAATATGACAGATGATTCCGCACGGGCCCTGGAGATTACGCCCCAGATGCTAGCCGATGCAAGAATACCATCGCCGGGTCCTTTCCTTCTGGCCAGAATGCCATTCTCACCGGCCAAATCTTCGAACTTGGCAGGCAATTGGGACTAAGGTGAGTTTTCCTACATTCTAAGCTATTTACCAATGCGCTAACGAAGGCTTGCTGGAGCGCGGCATACGAGCGGTACGGGAGGGGTGGCAGCGAGAACGCATGCAAGAGGGCGTAGACAGTGCTTACTGCCAATATCTAGCCTAGTGCTCACCGACCTACCCCATCACCGTGGCATCCCGTCGCTTTCGCTACACTGCGCATTCCCGCATCCATGGTGTGCACCTCTCCTTGTCGTATGTATTATCCCACTCTCACCGGCAACGTGCACTCACGTCGGATGCTAGGTTCCTGTTGCCTGCAGGTGCGTGACCGCACACGCCTGTGCTCTTCAGATTCTCCCAATACGTACCTATCCGCGTGCATACGCGCATCCGCGATGATGATCCGCGCGTAGCATTCCCGCACATTCAACCATAGTGCGCTTGCGCGTCTGCCCGTCGCATGCATGCTCGCCCATCGTACTCCCGTCGTACTCCCGTCTACTGCCCACCGCCGCTCCTACACGCTCTGCTGGAGCACGCACACGCGCATCTGCCCACGGCCTGCAGCACATTCATACAGAAGAAACCATCCAGCTATAGAAATGCTAGTCTAAAGCCCTTGTCATGTAGTACGATAGGCTATTGTACGCTACAAGAATACAAAAAGCTTCTTGCTAACTTCCAAACCCCAATTTGCCTGATAAAGCCTCGGTATACGGTCATCCCGACTCGGAACAGTATCTTGACGTGTCTTGCAAGCTCTTGAAACTTGAAGAGCACTTGAAGGATTACTCACAGCCTGGACACATCTTAATAGACCTCGGGTCCTAGGCGACGCTTGGGCGGGCCCTTGATGCTCTTGCAAGACATGTCAAGCACCGAACTGATTTGTTGCCCGCGAAAGGGCTAAAATTAGCGCAAGAGCTGGTGATACCGGTATAAGAGAGCATTCAGGCTCAGTATCCATTATAGAACAATAGATTTATGTATGGAAAGGGATTATTACATGGGCATATGCACTAGGGAAGACGAGACGCGACGGCGATGTCAGACGCGCCGCGGTCACGCGCGCTATTTCACGTGCACCATGGCGCGGCCCTATTGCGCCACTCCGAGTTCTCCCAGTCTCTTATACACAATACCCGACTCGTCCGTCATTGTGTATCAAGAGACGGTCACCAGTCTACGCCACAGCCCCAACGACAGCGCCTCCCGCAGCTACATTAATGGCCCGCATCCCCTTCTTCTTCACGTCCAGCGCCAGTCTGTCATACACCTTCTGCACTGCAGTGTCATCACTGCCAATAACCAGTATTCCGTCTGTCTCGCCCGATCCTTTTCGGGGTTCCAGCGCCCGTGTCTTGAAGCTAACCTTGGCAGCGGACGCCTGCAAGACGTATAGGTCCACCAGGGGCACAACGTAGATAGTTACGGGCGGCGCCTTGGATATCTGAGCGGCCCCTTTGAGGAAGGCCTCCCTCTCGACCATGCTCATAGAGCGCGCGAGTGGCTGCGGGGTCCGGCGCAAAGCGCTTTCGCCTTCGATATCCGTCTTCGTGACATGCTCGGAGTTAATCTGGCCTTGGCTGGATGCTGGCTCGGTTGGGACAAGGCTGGATCTGGGGGTTATCAAAGTGCCAGGCATGATCCTGCCCTCCTTCCGACGCACTGCGGCCTTCGTCGGGCTTTCCATCCTTCCCATATTTGTCCGCCATTGCCCAACGAACTGCGAGGCCGACGCCTCGTCGTCGTCATCCATAATGCCTGGCTCCAGAAGCCTTCTGATGACCTCGCTGGATTCCGTGGAAAGAGAGGCGAGGCTCTGCTGCTGGGTGGTGGGACGCACGGTGGGAGTCTGGGATGATCTCCCAGGCTCTTCAATATGCATAGAGCCCAGCGCATCGGAGATATCATGTGCGGGAGGGGTTGGAGGTGCCTCCGCGGCTTGAATAGGCGCAGGCGAGGGTAGGTCTACATAGGGACAACCCTGGCGAGGGTGACCGGCTCGCGGTCGGTGGCACTTTGTGCAATGAGGGATTTTACGCGCGCTGCTATTCGGCGTAGTGCGAGACGCGGGCTTCTTAGAGATCGGTGTGGTTGGTGCAGACCTAGTCGTGGGCGCCATGGATAGGCAGAGGACGAGGACGAAGAGAGGCTATCGATCTTGTCTGTCAGCGACAGAACTTGGAAGATTAAATATCGAATGCTGTGGCAAGAAGAAAGGCACCTATGCTTCGGACAAAAGAAAGTATGAAAAGAAAGCGACTTGCATTGAGGTTACTGATGTCAAAGCTGGATTGCTGTATGTCCCGGTGGACGAGTACAGGCCAAAGCGGTGAACGGCGTCGAGGCATTGCACCAACGATCTTACGTGAGGCTGATCACGCTGCCTCCCGCATTTGGCAGTACGTACCGAAAGCCTTCGACTTTTCGTCTCCCCTTCATCTCCTCCATTTGCCAATGGCCAAGGGGTCCCAATTATCACAGCTCAAATCGGCACTATCGCAGGCTGGCATCGCGAAGCAGCCCAATGGCAAGAAGCGAAAACGCGCGCAAAATGAAGAAAAGGACAGGGAGAAGCGCTCCGCGAAACTCCTCGAGATCCACCAGAAATTAAACCCGTTCGATGTGAAGGTCACTAAGCTTAAACACGACGTGGGTGGCCGAAAGCTCAAGGGGGTTACCGGCAAGCCTGCGCAGAGCAAGCAGGCTGGTATCGATCAGGTGCGCAAATCCATCCATAATGCGAATGTACTGCCGCTGACCAGGAGAGCGGTTTCTAGCGTAAAAAGACTCTCCTCAAGGAGTACGAGGAGAAGGGCCGCGCTGGCGGTATTCTGGACAAGCGGTTTGGTGAAAATGATCCGACCATGACCCCGGAGGAACGCATGCTCGAGCGGTTTACTCGAGAACGGCAGCGCGTCTCAAAAGGCGCGGTATTTAACTTGGACGACGATGCCGAGTTGACGCACTACGGTCAAAGCTTGTCAAATCTTGACGACTTTGACAACGTGGGTTTAGGTGTGGACGATGATGAAGACGAGCCTGGTATGTCCGTATACGCCGTGCATGAAACTGTACTCACGATGCCAAAGGTCAAATTGATCGCGACACCGTCCAGAGGGCTCACTTTGGTGGTTTCAGCGATGATGAGGCCGGAGATGATCCAGACGAAGTTCGTCATATCCTATCACTTTTCTCTGTCGCCGACTGACCAGCTCTACAGCCTGCAAGGAAGAAGTCGAAAGCTGAAGTTATGTCTGAAGTCATTGCTAAGAGCAAGGAGCATAAAGTGAGCCGAAGCTCTGTCTTTCTTTTCTTTACTCATAATAAATCTTGGACAGCTTCAAAGACAAATAGACCGAGAAAGAGACGATAATATCCGACATCAACTCGACCAAGAGCTCGACTCGATCCGTTCTCTGTTATTTAAGCCAGATCCGCTCTCGGCCTCGCTTGAGCAGGCGGACGCACCCTCGACGATCGCCAAGGCAGCAGCTGCGCCGTCTGGCGCTGATCAGGAATACGATACCTTCGTCCGTCAATTGGCCTTTGAGAAGCGTGCCAAACCCAAAGATCGCACGAAGACGGAGGAAGAGCAGGCACTGGAAGAGAAGGAGGCGCTGGAGAAGGCCGAGCGAAGGCGGATGCGACGGATGAATGGGGAGGAGGACTATGACAGCGAAGATGAAGGTGCTACTCTTGGGAAGCGGAAGCGGGCGAAAGCGGCTGATGCGGATGATTTGGACGACGATTTCAATGAGGAGGAAACTGCATGGGATGGCCTCGGTGGAGGCCTGCAGGTGGAGGGCGGAAGTGACGCGGGCGAAGATGAGGAAGGCGATGAAGATGAAGAGGACGAAGATGAGGAGGGCTCAGAAGAGGAAGGTGACGAGGAAGAGGGGCTGGAGAACGCTGAGTCCGACGAGTCTGATGTATCAGAAGGTTCGGAAGGAGAGCAAGACGATCTCGTTGCGGCAAAGGTATCTCACCCAGAACGCAAAGGAGTCGTCGCCAAGAAGGAACTGCCATTCACTTTCCCGTGTCCTTCAACACACGACGAGTTCCTTGACATTGTGCAGGATATTCAAGATGACGACGTGCCAACTGTTGTCAAGCGCATACGAGCATTATATCATCCGAGTCTTGGTGCCGACAACAAATTCAAGCTACAGGTACGCTCGTGTGACATCGGTGGTTCTTTATATTGACAAACTGTGTATAGGCACTGATGGGTGTTCTCATTGACCACATCTTATACATCACCTCGCCCCCGACACCCCGCCTGACCCTCCTCTCATCACTAATTCCCCATCTCTTCGCACTGACTAAAACATACCCAATACAGTCGGCCCAGCATTTCAACGCCAAGCTGACTTTGATGCAAAAGAACCTCAGAAGAGGTCTGTCGCATGGTGCTAACAACACCGATGCCAAGACGTGGCCAAGCTTGCCTGAATTGACTCTCTTGAGGACAATCGGCATGGTCTGGCCTACTAGTGACATGAACCATCACGTCGTCTCGCCCGCTCGGCTTTTGATGGGCTCCTACCTGGGTCTCTGTCGCGTGCGCTCCATCAGGGACATCGCCAGCGGCCTGTTCATATGCTCGCTCTTCCTCCAATACGAGGAGCTATCGAAACGCTTTGTGCCAGAGGCCGTCAATTTCCTGGTTAACGCTGTGCTGCATCTCGCACCTCACTCCTTTGGCTCTGTGCAAGCGTTGCCTGGCTCTTTCCCGTCGCCGGATTTTGGCTCGTCGCTGCGGATAAGCAAAAAAGAGGCCAAGGGACTTTCTGTGAACAAGCCGAATCTCACCGCGCTTCTTCATGGAGACGTCGACGAGATACAGGCGAAGGTCGACTCCCTCGGCCTTTCTTTCGATCTGTTGAGCCGATTCTCGGAGATGTACAAAGGCCTGGAAGGATTTGTTGATTTATACGATCCTGTTCTTGGCGTTCTCGAGAAAGTCAAGCCCGAGAAACTGCCTCAGGACTTGCAGGTAGTTATGTTTTGTCCTGTCATCCTGACCAGTGCTCATCAACTCGCTCTAGACCCGCTTGTCAAAGCTCACGGACATGGTTCAACGGCTGCTCAAATTCTCAAGACAAGCGCGCAAGCCCCTTCATCTCCAAGCACATAAGCCCATCCCGATCCCATCGTACGCACCGAAATTCGAATCCTCCTCGTCTTCGTATTGGCGTGCGCAAGACCCCGACCAGGAGCGCAACGAGGCGTCGAAGCTGCGGAAGCAGTACAAGGACGAGCGCAAGGGCGCGATCCGCGAGCTGCGGAAGGACGCGCGGTTCCTGGCGGGCGTGGAGCAGGAGAAGCAGAGGGCGAAGGATAAGGAGTATAATGATCGCATGAAGAGGGTGTTTGGCTCGATTGAGGGCGAGAGGGCGGAGCAGAAGGCGATGGAGAGGGAGAAGTCTAGGGAGAAGCGGAGAGCGGGAAGGAAGTAGTCGGTTGATATGTTTGGATACTACACAAGGGTATCAAATGGAGAAATTGATGTATATCGGATCTATATCACGAAAAATCGAAAGGCTAGCAAGAGAGAAAACAGGGCAATTAGCGCGACCGCGTTGTTTGCTACTATTGACGCGTCGCGTCCCCAGAACGCGTCCTTCAAGCCAATGCCGTTTCTTCCTACCACTGTGCTCTAGCACAGAGTGCCATGACTTGTACCACCCATTTTGCGTCAGAATCACCATCTTCATGACTTACCCTTACACGACTTCAATATGAGTGGCGCACCATCCTCCTCTCCCGCGTTTCCAATTCAGACTTTCCAGGCCTCGGCGACCCCTGCAGCGTTACTCAATTTCCTCCGCGAACTGGTCAACGACAAGCTCCAGAGGCCACTCGACGACAAGGCAGCATGGATAACCATCATCTCTGGCCTGTGTGACAACATGCTGTCGTCCTTTCCGTCGCTCGCTGGAGGGTCGTGGGACGTCCTACACGAGAAAGTCACTCTCGTGGATGTTACTCTGGAGGTCATTCGCCGTGTTATTGCTAAGCTGGATGGCTACGTCTTTGATGCGGACCAGGTCGTATTACGCCTGCTCAACCTGTGTGGCGCCCTCGACACTCGTCGCGATCCAGAGATTCCAGACGACGCCGTGCCGTCGCCGAAACAGCTGAGGGAGAAGGCCTTTACGGTTGCGGTAGAGACTCTGAGGTATCTCGGAAATACCATATGTCAGTCGAACACTGCAGAGAAGACAACATGGGAGATCCTGAAACGGATAGTCCAAGAATGCCTTGAGAGTGGTCGAGGTAACTAGTTCCCTGTTGCTCAGCCAGAAGTTTATCTCTAACGGTCTGCAAGATTTATTGCGGCACGCCGTGTTGCCCACATTCCCAGTGACGCTTACTCTTTTCCGCGCGCCTCGCATTCAAACTTTCGAGTCCAAAGAAGCGTATGAAACAGTATGCCGTGCATTTCAACTCATAGCCTTTTTATTGACTGTCTTTAGATGAAAAACGATGGCCTCACTACGCATTGTCTCGAAGGACTTTCTGATGTGACTGACTTGCTCTGCCTATTCACCGAACTTTTATCAAGAGCCCTTTCGTCGCCTCTGTCCTCGCAGCCATTCCTTCGGGACGTCATCTTGGACGTTATTCGTCTAGCGTATAATGCCTTCAATTCGTTTCTATCTGGGAATTGGGCGATTTCTTCGGATCAGAGAGCGTATGCGGCCTCGCGGATGGTCTTGTCGACCGTCGAATTGTGTGGGACAACCGCGTTCGCATCTCAAAGGCATAGTTGCGGAGACATGGTCTTCCGCCTACTCATATGTCGCTTGGGAGAGAAGTCGACCATCGGTCGAGCACATATGGATGAGGTGTTGACGAAATGTCTAGATTCTGCTTTGCCCGTAGTGGACAACAAAGCCAATGCGCTCTCGGTGGTGAAAGCGTTTGTGAGTGCTGTCGACGAGGATCCTGCTAGGCTTGTTGGTCTTCCCTGTCATGATTCAAGGATCGTCGCTGAGCTGTTGACTTAGACGATCACGACTTCTTATCTTGTTCCAGGTCTATCGCAATTCGACGTCGGGACTCTTGAATTCCTCAAGGCATCATTCAACCATATCGGCTCTCAAGAGGGAGCTCAGGCTTTCCTTGAAGCAATTAACCGACAGCTGGCACGTCATAGCCCACATGAACCGGCGAGTATGGACGTCGATGCGCCTCCGGAGAACGCGTCCTGGAAAGATCGCGTTCGAGCCTCTGTGCAGTCAATCCTGGCAATTGCACGGGTGTCCGAAATCCAAGAGATTGATGGGCCTTTGGTCAATTGGGCGTTGAATTCTATCCTAACGGGCTTGCAAATGGGCAGTCTGGAAAGGTAAATAAACGAATACCGTGTCATGGTCGGCTTCTCCTAATGGATTTGATTTATAGGACACGAGACTTTATGCCCTCTGAACAGCGTATTTTGATATTGAAGGCACTGTATGAATTCCCGTGCCTGCTCGCACACTATGGACAGCCCCAGTGTACAAGGTTGGCAGATGCGGACGACATCCTCTTGGTAATTTATTCGACACTCGTCCATGATCTCTTACTGGGCGACTCAACAGTCGTGACGCAAACCGTTCGCAAATCAGGTTTTGATGTCCTGGGTCGTGCAGTCCGGCATCTCTCAACCGAATGCGTACATGCAAATCTGGATAGTGTGTGCAGCACCCTGATTCGGGGCTTGATGGACCCAAATCGTGGCGTTAGGCTCAGCGCGGGGTGCGTCGTAGCTTTCGTTCTAGTTCGTAACATGCTTAACAAAGAGTAGTCGAGCCTTGGGAGAAGTGGTCTGCTTCTATCACAAGGTCGGCAAGACAGCGTACTCGAAGATCGAACAAATCTTCGACGCCTTCTATGGACTTCTGGACACCGGTAAGGATCCCGTGAAAGAGACAGTCATGATAAGTGTGACTTCAGTAGGCAAGTACGTATGCAAGTAGCCTCGTTCATCGTTGATATGCTCATATCACTGGCATAGGATGTGTGATTCAAACATCCTGAGTGTCAGCATTAGCTGTCTGATGTCCCAGCTTGGACATTCAAATCCCGTTCTGAAGGGTGTCGCGTACACACAGGTGCGTCACACTTTGCGAGATGGTACCCAGGTTTGGCTCACCCCTCGTCAGTTGCTGTCACTGGCGAAACATTATCGCAAGTCAAATTACGGCCTTGTCATTCCGTTCATCGACAAGATCGCACCGTACCTAATACAGCGATGGCACTCCCATCCTGCTTTGCTCATGGAAGCCTGTCGTTTTTTCAAGATGTCTACCAGCGACTTCATCTCCTATCATCTGTCCCGAACACTACCCGATCTGTTTGCGGCCTGCGAGTTGAAGGTGCTGGATAAGATTTCAAAAGATCTCGAGACGGAGCCATCTCTGCTTTTCCTGCGACACTCAGAAGACGTTCTTGCCCATGTATATCTCCTGACGGCACCTGGGAAGACAAATCATGTGCTCAAGTTTATCGTCAAACTTGTGACGGACGCCACAGAAGGTCAAACAGTCGATATTACGAACATTCTCCGAAGCTGCATTGTGCCTCTACTTGCAAAACTGGTAAATGTTCTCGGCGAAGACGACCAAACACGAGTTGAAGCAGTGAGTCTTGCATTCTTTTCAATACAGACCGTGCTAAACGATCTGAAAGGCTACGCAAGCATTGCACAAGGTCGAGGAGTCACTTCGGGCGGGTCTTTCTAAACGAAAGGAGCCTCCTCAAAGCGACCTGGCACAGTTCCTCAAGGATCATATGCTCGGAGTCGTGTCTCATTTGATCGATATGCTGCAAGATATTCAGGGGAAGAAAACCACGGAATCCAAGCGGCAAATTCTTCGGAGCTTAGGCGCTCTGACCAGTAAACTTGGTTCCGCAATTAGCAGTGTCGCTCCGCAGGTTTGTAGTACCCTGGTTTCTTTGGGGCCCACTTTCTGACGTGCTACATGCCGCAGATCATGGCCACGTTGCAGATGATGCTAGTGGTCCCCGAGCTCAGTGACGCGACGCTCGAAACTTGGCATACGTTCCTCACTACGCTCACTGTCCAGGAAGCCGGGCCACAAGTTGGACCCACAACCGCATCGATGGTTTCTTCGTGGTCAGCTTTCTCAGCACACGGGCAGGGGTTTGCGCGCAAGATTCTCGGGTATCTGATCTTCAACCTCGGGAGCAAGCTCGGAAATCACGCAGACGATATCGCTGACCTTGAAGACATTGACGATCTAGCGAACATGCGAACTGCATTGTGGGCACTTCGCAAGGGTTGGAAGGAGCCTGATAAACTGCGTCGCATACTGGACCGCGCCAACAACGACAATATTACGGTCGCGCTGCAGGCTTTCCGGGAGTTGAGGAGTATGATGGCGCAGAATCGGGAATTGTTCCAAGACTTGGCAACCGGCGACGTTTTCCACACCAGTGTCGGCCGAATTTTAGAAGTTATCTTCTCGGCCATATGCCGCGACACCGATGGCATGGACGATCTACGGCTGCTCGCGTACGAATGTCTCGGGGCGCTTGGCGCCGTCGACCCTGATAGATCCTACTTCGGCCTCAGCGATTCACGGATGATCGTCCTCAGGAACTTCACGGACGAAGGTGAATCAGTCAATTTTGCGCTACATCTCATCACGGAGGTACTTGTTGGCACTTTCCGTTCGACCAGCGATATTACCTATCAGACAAACCTGGCCTACGCAATCCAGGAGTTGCTAAGATTCTGTCAATTTACTCCGGCGCTGGTCTCGTCCGGCTCAGCGAGCGGAATTCCCCTTAGAGTTCGCAATCGATGGAGCCACTTGCCAAAGCATGTTCTAGAGACAGTGACCCCACTGCTCGAAGCCCGCTTCAGCGCAAAGGATCGACCATCGCCGGTCCTTGATCTTCCTATATACCCGAAACAATCAACGTACCGAGAGTGGATTCAACTTTGGACTACTCATCTTATATCTCGAATCTCAGGAGACACGGCTCGAACGATCTTTTCTGTGTTTCGGTCCGCAGTACGGAATAAGGATGTCGGAGTTGCTCATCATCTGTTACCCCACTTGGTGTTGACAACGCTCGTGTCGGGTCAAGAACAAGACACGACGAATGTACGCGCAGAATTACTAGCCGTTCTTCAAGACCAAGTAGACACAAACAGCGTGGCGACGCCTGACAAGAAACTTCTCAGTGCACAGGTAATATTCGTCACCGAATCGATGCATCCGCATTGTCTCATGGTTTCTCCAGGCCGTTTTCATGTTGTTGGACCATCTCAACAAGTGGGTGCGCCTTGTTCGTCTGGAGCTTGGAAACAAGAAACCAGAGGCCAAGCGATCGCGAGCGAGCCCAGCCGACACCGAAATGGGAGAGCAGCTTATGCGTGTTGATTCTATCCTTTCCAGCATCAACCAAGATCTCATGGCAAAGGCGGCGTTCAAATGCAAAGCTTATGCGCGTTCGCTCATGAGCTTTGAACGCCACATCGGCACTCTGAGAGACAGGAATGCAAGCAACGTAGAGGTGCAACAATGCTATGAGCGCCTTCACGAGATCTACGCCAACCTCGATGAGCCAGACGGAATGGAAGGAGTATCGACTTTGATTTTGTCCCCAACGCTGGAGCATCAGATTCGGCAGCACGAAAGCACTGGTAGATGGACATCCGCTCAAAGCTGTTGGGAGCTTCGACTTCAGCAGTCACCGGATAATCTTGATTATCATGTCGGTCTTCTGAAATGCTTGCGCAATCTCGGACACTATGGTAAGTCGGGAAAACCTGTCAGGACGAGTCGAACGACTAAATTTCCTCTTCTCTAGATACTCTACGGACACACGTCAAGGGTGTGTTGACGCGGAACCCTGCATGGAAATCGGAACTTGCAGATTTCCAGGTAGAAAGCGCCTGGATGATCGGCGACTGGAACGAAGTCGGGGACATTGTCCAAGACACCGACATGCAAACCTCATCTATGGTCGTTGCGCGCCTTCTGTTAGCTGTGCGTGCAGACGACACCAGCGCCATCCAACAGGCATTATCTCGGGCACGTCTCGTCCTCGGTAACCCTATCATGACTGCAGGAGCAAGGGAGTACCGTCATTCCTACGATGCTGTCCTCAACTTGCATCTCGTGCACGAAATACAGATGATCCGTGAGTCTATGGTAGGTCTGCCCCTGAGCGGATCAAACTCTGCAAAACTGCGACGAGAAACCCTGGGCAAGCTATCCCGAGATCTTTCTGCTCGGCTTGAATTGACGTTGCCCACGTTTCGAATTCGTGAGCCGGTTCTAAGCATGCGCAGGACTACATTCGGATTATGGTATGTCTATCTTAGTAATGTCGCAGCAGAGAGGCTGATGTGAATTGCGTATAGTGCGAAGAAACATCGCCATCTGGGCCATCTTGAAGACGAGATCGGTCGTTCATGGCTTGCTAGTGCCAAAATTGCCCGCAAAGCCGGACACTGGCAGACTGCATATAGCGCGATGCTGCAGGCCGAACAAGCCCATACGCCGTTTTCCTTCATCCAGAGTGCTAGGTTAATCAAGGCAAATGGAGAGCCTCTCAGAGCTCTTCACGCGTTGCAGAATTCTATTCGCGTCGCTGGACTGGGCGCGGATACCCCCGCGGACGTAATCGATCTGACCGAAGACGACGACGAAACCAAGCAGATGAAAGCCAAGGTCCGTATAGGTATTACCATACGCATTGTCATTCTGACCTAACTCCCGGCAGGCTGAAGTACTCCATGCCCGCTGGATGAACGATTCAGATCGTTTTGAGCATTCTGACGTTCTCAAATCTTTCCAGCACGCTGCCGAACTCTGGCCAAAGTATCTACTCCGCTCTTTCTTTTTGAACGCGTCTGATATATTTGCCTTAGGTGGGAAACGGCTGCCTTCTACCTCGGGAAGTTCCAAGACGATTGTTTCAAAGAACTATCTTCTAAAGAGCAGAAACGGCGGTAAATCGAAACTATGGTATTATTGGCGGCGGAGCTGATCTTGGCATCATAGTGGCCTGAAAATGAATCACTCGACTATCCGATGCTTCGCACGATCTATGAGGAATGGATCGAAATACGTTTATCAGACGATTCCTCGTTTACTCACAATATGGCTCGACATGGGCGAGGACGCGACACTTGCAAAACACGAAACATTCGGGAAAATCAACGCTGAAGTAGCGAAGACCATCAAGTTGGTCCCAGCTTACAAGGTTTGTCGTCAACTTTACGATTTCAGCTGTGCTCACGTCTCGTCAGTGGTACACGGCTTTCCCGCAAATTGTGTCTCGAGTAGGCCATCCCAATGCAGCTGTCTACTCCGTGCTTGCGGACTTGATCGTCCTCGTTATCCAAGAACATACGCAGCAGGCACTATGGCTCTTTGCATCGGTCATGAAGTCCACCAAACACGTCAGAGAGGACCGTGCGAGGGTGATCCTTGACAGAGTCCGGGTATGTATTGCCGTCAATGGCTTTCGTATATGGAGCTAATGGTGAGTGTCAGAGCGAGCCGCGAAACCGAACCACCTTGGTTCCTCGGCTCATAGACGAATGCATGGCGATGGCCAACGAGCTTCTTGCCTTGTGCGACTATCCTGTCAAAGACGACAAGAAGACGCTCAGCATGAAGAAGGACGTGCCGGGCCTTGCCAGGCTTGCCCCTTCTAAGCTCATTATCCCACTACAGGAATCCCTCATAGCCACTCTTCCTCCAACTTCATCTGCGTCGGATTCACAGCATCAGCCTTTCCCGCTTGACACGCCTACATTCCACCGTAAGCTCACATTCATTCACGACGAGTCCGCTCTTTAAATCTTTATTTCATAGGATTCCTCGACGAGATCGACATCATGCGCTCGCTGGCCAAGCCACGCAAAATCACGATCGTAGGGAACAGTGGCGAGACGTACATGTTCCTGGGCAAACCGAAGGACGACCTGCGGAAGGACGCACGGTTGATGGATTTCAATGCCATCATTAACAAGCTGCTCAAAGCCAACTCGGACTCCCGTCGGCGACAGCTCCGTGCGTCCATGTGGAACTCTTGTTGCTTCCCATGCTGACTATGCTGCTAGATATCCGCACTTATGGCGTTGTAACGCTCAACGAGGAGTGTGGCTTTATCCAATGGGTCCCCGATACCATTCCTATCCGTCCCGTGCTCATAAAATACTACGACGCGCGAGGCATCAAGTCATGGGTGAGCACTATACTCCCGACCTTCTGTCATTTGCCCATCTCACTCTTCCGTAGTACCAAGACATGCACGGTATATTCAACAAAATCAAAGAAGCCCCCGACCGCGAAGCAGGCCAAATCTTCGTCCGCGACATCCTAGTCAAGTGCGTCCCGCACTCTCCAGGCGCCGCATGCGCATACTGAAACGACACAGATATCCGCCCGTGTTCCACGAATGGTTCATCGAGACGTTCCCCGAGCCGACCGCATGGCTGGCGAGCCGCCTGACGTACGGCCGCACCGCCGCCGTGATGTCCATGGTCGGCTTCATCCTCGGGTACGCCGCCTCCCTTTCCACCCTCCTCCGCTGATAGTCTATCTTAGCCTCGGCGACCGGCACTGCGAAAACATCCTCCTAGATGCGAACTCGGGCGCCGCTGTGCACGTCGACTTTAACTGCCTCTTTGAAAAAGTGCGCTTACTTGCTTGCTGCATAGCAGGCCCGGTGCTGAGTGTCTGCCGCGCAGGGGAAAACGCTAGAGGTGCCCGAGCGCGTCCCGTTCCGGCTCACGCAGAACATCGTCGACGGGCTCGGCGTGACCGGCGTCGAAGGTGCGTCCGTTCTCCCCGTGTCATGCAAAACACGACGCCGACGGAACTGCAGGCGTGTTCCGCATCGCGTGCGAGCACACGATGCAGCTCCTGCGCGACAACCGCGACACGCTGATGAGCGTCCTCGACGCCTTCGTGCACGACCCGCTCGTCGAGTGGGAGGACGAGAAGCGCAAGCTGGTGCGTGCGCCCCTGCTCATAACACACCCTGAGACGTGCGTGCATATAGGACCGCGAGGCCGCGCGACGGCCGAACGCGAACGCGGTGAAGCAGTCCGTCGACCTGCGCGTGCTCGCGAAGGGCGCGCTGCAGCCGATCGAGAAGAAGCTCAAGGGGATCTACTCGACGAGCCGCGAGCGGCCCGAGAAGGAGATCTCGACGAGCAACCTCGTGCAGATGCTCATACAGGAGGCGAGCGACGATGTCAATCTGGTGCGTGCGCCATGTTTGCTTGGTGCGGGTTTTCGTCTGACTGTTTTCGCAGGGGAAGATGTATCCGGGGTGGGCACCCTGGCATTGAGCCTTAGACCGTCTCTGCTGTTTGATGTTCTGTTATTAGATGTATTCTATAACCTTGCTACATATGTATCCATACAATTTTAATCATACACAAACCACACAAAATCTGATACCCATTATCACACATCCCCAAGCTCGCGCTGCAGCCTCTCGAGCTCCTTCTCCTTCTCAATCAACATCCCGCGCCACTTCTCCTGCTCCGCAATCACCGCCTTGCGCGCGACCTCAAACCGCTCAATCTCCTCGCGCTCCATCACGGCCGTAAACTCCGGCACGCCGCCGCGGCTCGCCTCGAGCGCGCCGGGGTGCGCAGTATGGAACGGCACGGGCCGGCGGCGCGCCTTCGGGAGCGGCGTCGGCGGGTGCGCGGTGAGCGTGGTGAGGAACTGCTGGAACGGGTCCGCGAACACGATCTCGTCGTACTGCCACGAGTGCACGGGGCCCGCGCGCGCGGCGGCGTCGGGCGGCGGCGCGTCGGCGGCGTCGGGGCCCGTGGGCGCCCAGGGGTGCAGTTTGAGGTGGTGGTAGACCATGACGGATTTTTCGCCCGACTCGTTGACGAAGTTCATGCGGATCTGGATCTCGAATTCGCCCCATCTGCTCGTGGTCAGCGGTATGCGCATAGTGCAGGGAGGGGGGAACGTACCCGGTCTCGGTTACCTCGAAAGGCGACTTGTCGATATCTGCAGGAACGTGAGCGTGAGGCGGAGCAGAGGGCTACAGGGCGCGCACTCCGCGTCGCGTTGGCGTACGTCTCGTGCAGCTTGAACGTGACGCGCTTGAGGAAGTAGCCGAGGTCGTCCGCGCCGCCGACGATGTCGGAGTCGGGCGCGGACGCGGCGCTGCGCACGGCGACGGTCCAGCGGTGCGTGTGGTCGCGCGCGGCGGGCGGGAGCGCGGCGCGCTCCTCGTCGGTGAGCAGCACGGCGGTGTTGCCGTAGATGATGGGGCGGTGGATGGTCAGGCCCTGCGCTCGTTAGCTCGGGAGCGGGGGAGACGGGCGGGGACGCACCTTGACGCGTGTGCGGTCCGCGGTGGTCATGGTCGCGTACAGGAGAGCCTAGTCGAGGCGCGTCGCGCCTCAGCCGGACGGAGCCGGGACCGCGCCGTTTCGAACTCCGACGGCGCACTGGGTATCAGCGGCGAGCACAACTTGGCTCGCAGACACACAAACACTCCTCACCCGCGATGCTCGACGCTATCATCTACAGTGCGTTGCTTGCCTTGCGTGTTGTTGACTGTGTTGACTTGGTTTGTGCAGAGAAGAATCTCGTACCGTCCAGGCAGCGGGCGTACCAGGTGCGTGTTGCGCCCCTCATGCGTCCGACGTGGTCCTCATCGCGCTCTGTTGGTCTATAGGCCTCGCACCAGCCTATCTGGTACCGCCCTGCGCGCTCGCATCTCTATATGGGTCTGTCTGTCCGATCTGTATTGCGCGGCTCACTCTGAATTCGTTTTACAGGGATATACAAGATCGGCTTCACCGTTGGCATGGCCTCGCTTGGCTACAGCGTGTTCATGCTGGTCAAGGTGTGTGCAGTCTCAACATTGCACTTCTGTCTGCAGCTAATGCACGCGAACGCATTGGCAGGGCAAAAGCTAGAGAGGACTTTTGTACCGGTACTAGTTTCGCACAATTCCATTGCGTCTATGCACTGTGTGACTTAAAACTACGACTCGAGTAAATCTCCTAATTCTGTCACGACGCCCATGGCGTCCACAGAGCGTACTTCCGTGTGAACTGGTGTAGCTAGAAATACGTCGTGATTGTGCAATGCTGTTCGCCTCCTGGCGGGCGACTGCGGAAATGTTTTCTCACTCGCGCGGCTCAGCCACAGCTCACAAATCTCGGTGCGCGCCTCCGCTCATGTCTCCTCCGTAAAGTCAGCGGCGCCCCAGTCCCTTGCTCGCTCGCACGCTTTCTTCAAGACTTCACTGCCGCAGCTCGCTGACGCGCAGACGCTTATTTCTCGAGCCTGACACCCTGGCGCAGCTGCCAGCACCCGCCATGTCGGGAGACCCTCAATACATCGACCGCCGCACGGCGACCAAGTCGTACAGACCCAAAAGCTATGTGCGTAGTCGCCCGCTGACTCCACGACATTCTCCTAACGCATCGCCTCCGGCCCTTCCGACATGTGCAGGTAATGTCGCCCGGGCTCAAGCGCGCACGGGAGCCGTACAAAGTGCGCAACGCGATTACGGGGATTGCAATCGCGTCGTTCGTGGTGGGCGCGTGGGCGTACTCGATCAGCGCGGTGAAGCAGGACAGCTTCGACGACGTGGACGAGGAGGCAAGGGCGCTCGCGCTCGCGGGGTCGGGCGCGCGGAGTCTGGAGGACGAGGCGCGCGCGCGCAAGGCGGAGATGGCGAAGTTGGCGGCGGCGGGCGCACACACAACGGCTGCGCGGGCGTCCGGACCATCCGCGCCTGCAGCCGGACCATCTCCGTCCAGCCCACCCCCTGCCCTTGCACGAGGGGTGCTCGCGGGGGTGCTGGAGACGCGTTTCCCGCGGTTGTTGGATCCGACGCGGAAGACGCTGGTGTGGGGTGCACCATCGGTGGATAGGATAGGACGGATTGGGGATGACTCTCAATTTTCGGCGAGACAGGCGTGATGTCCGTACCGTACGGTTATGCAAAATGCTATTCTGCCCCACTCAAACGATTACGTAATGCAAGAATGACGTGAGTTGCAGAGCCTCATCGAGGTGTTCTTGTACCCCCTCCGTCGTTTTGGATATATTTTCTCCGTCGATATCCCCTGTCTCATTCCATAAATCCGTAAATTCCACCACGTCTGTCCTTTCTAGACGACTCCCATGGCCACGGCCTCCCAGTCTGCCTTTACTTTGCGCAACATCGAAGCCGGCATGTCTAGCTGCTCACTGTGAGTTACGCTTTCGCTGACACCGTCGATCCCTAGGCACATCAGAACCACTCTACCAAGTCAAGCTCTTGTCCGCTCTCCGAAGTGGTGAGTCGCCCCAACGAAGTACCCAGCCGCCCAGCCTGACACAGCGCCCGCAAGGCGACCCCGCCCTCATACACCCCTTCCTCGCCGAGATCGGAAAGGAGCGGCGGAGATCGCAGGACCACGACCCCAACGTCGGCGCAGCTGCCCTGCACCTCGCAATCCGCGTCGCATCTAGTGCGTGCCCTCTTCTCTGTCTGCACTCTCATTCTCATGCACGTACGCAACAGAGGACACCGTCGCGCTGCTCCTCTCACACCGTTCGATATCACCGAACGCCGTACATCCACCGGGCTCCGGAACAACCGCCCTCCACCTCGCGGCGTCTCTCGGCCGTGCCGACGTCGTGAACCTCCTATTAGAACAGGACGACATCGATGATACCCTCCGCGACCGCGACGGCAAAACATGCAGAGACGTCGCGCGCGGAAAAGACGTCGTGCGGACGATTAACGGTTCGTCCCCGCGAATGTATTCCGAAATTTTCTCCGCTCATGTGTTTCCCGCGCAGACTCCCGGTCGTTCCTCACCGCATCGTACCGCTCGCTGCTGCGCACGTACATCCATTCGCCACGCACGGAAGGCCCGCCCCCAGCACTACTCGCGCTCCTGTCCTCCCCGCGCGTGCGCCTATTGAACCTCTCGTACCTGGATGATGCCTCCGGCACATCTCTCCTCCACGAGGCCGCCCGACGCCGAGACCTGCGTCTCGTCGAGCTGGCCATCCGCGGCGGCGCCGACATCTTCGTGCGCGACCGCCGTGGGCGGGCCGTGACCGACGTCGTCGGCAAGGACGACAAAGCGCGGGCCTTCCTGAGGCAGTGTGAGTGCCGCGTTCGGTCTTACGCGAACGGTGCTGACGGCGCGTTAGTCACCAATCAGGACACAACGCTCATCGATGATGCGCCGCTGAACGAGCCGCCGACGCTCAAGGGCTATTTGAACAAGTATACCAATGTTGCCAGGGGATACAGCACGCGGTGGTTTGTTTTGAAGGACGGTATCCTGTCTTGTATGCGCATTTATTCCGCTTGGCGCATGTGGCTCGTGTGTGCTCATGGAGTTATTGCAGATTACCGCCATCAGGAGGACGAACAGGTCGCCAGCCGGGGATCCATCTCTATGAAGACGTGTGTTTTGCGCCCCTCGCAGACCGGCGAGAAGCTGCGCTTCGAAGTGCAGTCCCTGCCCTCGCGCGGGCACAGCAGCGTGCAAAAATGGTACCTCAAGGCGAACCACCACGTCGAGGCGGCGCGCTGGATCCAGGCGATCTCGCGCGCTATCGAGTGGTACAAGCAGGCGGGCGACGTCGTCGACAGCGACTCGGCGCGCTCGACAAGCATCCGCGGCAGCATCAGCTCGCTCGCGCCGTCCGCGTTCGTGCAGAAGCGCGACAAGGACGATGACGCGTCGTTCTCGAGCTCGCTGGCGGAGGCGAGCGGCATCGACCAGGACGTGAGTCCACGCCTGCACCAGGACGCAAGCCCGCGGCTGCACCAGGCTGGCGACTCCCCCAGCGCCGAGCCGGAAAAGGAAGACACGGCCGACGCGTCGTCCGGGAACGACAGCAGCGAGCTCCTGGACAACGGCTACGCGCCGCCGCACGAGGCGGCCTTCGGGCTGCACGGCAACTCCACCGCCGCGCAGCTCGAGCTCACCGGGCAGCTGCTCGCGAACCTCGCCGCGCCGGACAACACCCCACAGCGGCAGGCGGACCTCAAGGCCGCGCTGCGCGAGTCGCTCGCGAGCGTGCAGGGCCTGTTCGGCGAGTACCTGCTGATGGTGAAGGAGCGCGACGAGTGGTGGCACCACCGCCTCGCGCGCGAGCGCGCGCGCCAGACGATCTGGGAGGAGAGCCTCAAGTGCGTCGTCGAGGAGGGCGAGACGCTCGAGCGCGAGCTGCGCGCGCAGGCGCGGCGGCGGAGCAGGCTCGAGCCGAGCGCGAGCGAGCTGGGGATCGCCACGCTGAAAGGCCGCCCGTCGATGCTGCCTCTGGCGGCGTCGCCGCCGCCTATGGGCGAGGGCGCGGTGTCGCCGCCCCCGAGCGCCGTGCCAACGATAAAGGCGCCTGTAGAGGAGCAAGCGGCGCCCCTCCCGCCTGCGCTTCTCGAGCGCCGCCGGCCATCGGGCGCAGACTTGCGTCCGCAGCGGTCGATGACTGTGACCATCGCGCCGCGGCGCCCTACCGTGGGCGGAGGCGTGCGCACGCCGGGCGCGGAAGAGGAAGAGGGCGACACGGACGAGGAGGACGAGTTCTTCGACGCCATCGAGTCCGGCGCGCTGCCGAACCTCGTGGTGAACGAGTCGCTCGCGGGGCACGTTGAGCCGATGATCCCGCCGGGCGTCAACATCGAGCAGTACAACGGGTATCAGCACCTGCGCGACTCGATCGGGCTCGAGAACGACAACCGCCCGCCGACGAGCCTGTGGAGCGTGCTGAAGCACAGCATCGGGAAGGACCTCACGAAGATCAGCTTCCCGGTGTTCTTCAACGAGCCGACGAGCATGCTGCAGCGGATGGTGCGTCTCTTGCCCGTGCTATCCCTGGCTATCGCTGACGCCCCGTCTAGGCGGAGGACATGGAGTTTTCCGAGTGCCGTGAGTGTTGCGTTCCTTGTGCGCTGGATGGGTTCTCATGCGATGCCCCTGTGCAGTTGACGCCGCCGCGGAGGAAGCGGACCCGCTCCGCCGCATCGCCTTTGTGGGGGCCTTCGCGATGTCGAACTACTCCTCGACGATTGGCCGCATCGCAAAGCCGTTCAATCCCATGCTGGTAGGCACCCGCTTCTCTGCTCTGCTGGCACGGGCGCTGACGCGCGCTCGACAGAGCGAGACCTTCGAATACGTGCGTTTGGACAAGGAGTACCGCTATGTGTCCGAGCAGGTCAGCCACCACCCGCCGATCTCGGCGTGCTTCGCCGAGAGTCCGCGGTGGCATTACTACGGCGAGGTGCGTGCGTTTTGTGCGGCGGCGGGCGTGGGCTCATTTTACCGCATGGGTACAATAGGTCGACGCGCAGAACAAGTTCACGGGCAAGTCGTTCGAGATTCGGCCGACGGGCGTGGCGCACGCGGATCTCATCCTGCCCGCCGAGCGCGCGCCCAACTATCCGAAGCTGCAGAGCGAGAAGTTCAAGGGCCGCGTCGTCGAGCACTATAGCTGGAAGAAAGTGACCACGTGTGTCTCTGGGTTCATCCTCGGATCGCCCACGATCGACCATTACGGCGACATGGTGGTACGTACTTTCACATCTGGCTGGCGTCCGCGGACTGCTCACTCGGCGCGCTGCAGGTCACCAATCACCGCACGGGCGACCAGTGCGTGCTCACGTTCAAGCCGCGCGGCTGGCGCGGCAAAGACGCCTTCGAGATCTCGGGCTACGTCGCGGACGCGGACGGCACCGTCGCGTACGAGATCGCAGGGCGCTGGAACAGCCAGCTCGTCGCGCGCGCGGTCGGCACCGGCGCGGGCTCGCTCCACCCGGACGTGGACGTCGGCGCGGCGCCCGCGCCCGAGTTCATCCTGCTGTGGCGCAACTCGCCCAAGCCGCCCGCGCCGTTCAACCTGACGCCGTTCGCGATCACGCTGAACGACTGCCCGGCGGACACGCTCGCGCCGTACGTGTGCCCGACGGACTGCCGCCTGCGGCCGGACCAGCGCGCGTTCGAGCGCGGGCGCTACGAGCATGCGAACGCGCTCAAGCAGAAGCAGGAGGAGCGCCAGCGCGCGATCCGCAAGGCGCGCGAGGAGGGGCGCATGCCGCCGCATGAGCCGCGGTGGTTCAGTGCCGAGACGGAGCCGGACACGGGCGAGCGCGTGTGGGCGCCTGCGCGCGAGGGGCTCGAGCTGGAGTACTGGCTGCAGCGCGAGCGCGTGTACGTGTCGCAGCGGAAGGAGCCGTGGACGAAGGTCGACGATATTTTTGTCGATGATGAGCCGTGATGGGCGGCGGGGGTGCAGCTGTTTCGTTCTCTTTCTCGGGTCTCGGCGCATTCTGTAATTACCAGACAGTCACCCATGTTGTTCCACTAGTTTCAGTAATAATACATTCTACAGGATTCATCAAGGGATTCATGCACACATATTTCGTCTCGTCTTGGTATCTTGTACATTGCAAACCGTCTTCACACTTGGGCAGGATGCAGCACGCCACGCGGGTGGCCCGCCACATCCTACCCAAGTCTGGAGACCGATGCAGTCCTAGTTGTCCTGCCGCACACGCATCACATCAGCACCAGCGCGCACTCAGCAACAGCAGGCTCACCACCACGACGCCCAAGCAGCGCAGGCCCTCCTTCGCCGCCTCGTTCTTCGCCGCGCGCTTCGTGTTCCCGCGCCCCGTGCCGACGCACCCGAGCTCCCCGACGAGCGCCCGCGCGACCCACACCGGCGTCGCGCGCGTGCCCTCGCCGACGCTGTCCGCGAAGATCCACTCGATCGAGCGGCCCTCCTGCTGCAGCCGCTGGTTGAACAGCCCGAGGTGCCCGACGGAGTGCCCCGCGGGCGCGTCGGGCGGCGGCGACGGCGGGCCGCGCGCGTGCGCTGCGGGCGCGGGCAGCGGCGCGAGGCCGTGCTGCGCGCGCACGATGATGTAGGCTAAGTCGATGTACGGCGCGAAGAGGCGCTGCAGCCAGTGCTGCACGGCGGCGAGGCCCTGGTCTTTGTAGAGGCCGCCGACGTAGGACTGCGGGGGCGTTAGTGCGACAAGGGTGGGAGGGGGAGCGGGGTACCTCGAAGACGTCGGCTGTGCGGAGGTCAGTATGGGGAGAGGGGGATGGAGGGGGCACGCGCCTTGGACGTTTGTCGACGCGCGCAGGGTGACGACCTGCGCGGGGTGCAGGCGGAGGTGGTCCGCGAGGCGGTAGCGCACGGAGCTGGTGGAGATGGGTTAGCAAGAGACGGGGCGCATACGGGGGCACGCACATCGCAGCGAGCGTGGTGTTCCCCACGACCATCGCCCGCACTTTCTGTGGCACGGTCAGTACCCCTCAATACTGCAGAGGTGTAAGCAAACGCACGGTGGAGGGCCCGACCCTCAGGTACGGGTAGTGCGACTGGAGGATCTCCGTCACGACGAGACCGAGCACCTGGTCGCCGAGGTGCTCGAGGCTGCAAATCAATTTCGGGATCGGCGATCGCGCTATCAGCAGGCGAGATCGGGGCGTACATCTCGTTATCGGGTGCGGGGTCGGCTGCGCTGTCCTCGAAGATGTGCGTCGGGCGCGCGGCGAACGAGCGGTGCGTGAACACGCGCTGGCGGATCTCGTCTGTGTGGATGTGCGGGAGTGGGGGCAGGCCGTCGGGGCCAAAGTCGGGACTGATGGGCGCCATCAGCCGGCGAGCACAGACAAGAAAAGGCGCATGCGTACTTCAGGGTAGCCATCTTGTCAAGAGAGTCAAGGAACCAGTCGTCTTCGGCTGGGGATAGACTCGGAATGCTAATCTGCTGGGATATATACCGGGGGAGGGGTATATAGCGGGAAGGCCAGGGCTTAATGATTACACGCGATGGGCATGAGGTGGAAAGCTTCCAAAGGTTCCGTGCATGTTGCGACAGCTTGAGCCGCCCATATCAATACTTGTCTTTGCGGCTGTACACACATGATGGCTGTGATTGGAGGACTTACCATGGTTGCGCGTGCAAATGGCCTGCCGTGGGCCCAGTGATCCCGACGGATAATACCCGTGCGCGGCTGTCGAGAAGGCTGTCATGGACGTATGAAGGAAGAAGCTCGGTGGACCCGGTAGGGCCATGTACGTAGCCCTATGATCGTCTCTTCCGCTTACATTGCGATCAATCCACACGCACCGCTTCGAGACCCTCCAGCTTCTGCCGCCCAAATTAAAACTCATGGCGGAGGGCGATCAGAATCACGAGAGAACCACAATGCGCAAATAATTCCATCTCTAGTACAGAAGATAACCAACGAAGATCCGTCATGGAATGCACAAACGTGGTCGTACTTCCAATACAACAACGATGGCACAGGCAGACCGAGGCTGCGCGGCGTTACGCGTTAACTTCATAGAGGCACGGCCTGAGCGTCTTCCTGTAGACGCCATCAATTTCATTTCCCAACGCACACCACGAACAGAAATCGCACCTGCGTGCCCAGCGGCGCCTTCCCCACAAAGTAATCCACATGCAGCCCGCACTCCGTCTTCTCCTCGCGCCCCGCCCACCGCCCCGCGCGCTCGCCCGCGTCGCCCTCCCCGCTCCTCACGGTGCTGTGCCAGTCGCCGACGCTCTTGTACCCCTGGTCGAGCAGCGCGTTGCGCGGCACGCCGTGCGCCTTGATGTACCACTCCACGAGGTGGAAGTTCCACGCGAAGAGCGGGTTCAGCTTGAGCAGCCCCGCCGCGTCGACCTCGAGCGGCTGCAGCGTCGCGCGCGCGCCGCCCTGCGAGGCGCGGCGGCCCGTGATCACGGACTGCACGCCCAGCTCCGCGTACGCGCGCCGCGCGGGCTCGACCTGCGCGCCGGATGAGTGACCCGCACGGCACGGACAGCCGCAGATGTAGCGCACCTTCACGGCGTAGTCGTATCCCTCTTCGTTCGTCTCCCAGAACCGCTCCCCGTGCTTCTGCTCGAAATCCGCGACCGTCGCGCAGCCCGCGGGCGTGTACACGCGCACCGGCACGCCGTACCTCTCCTTCACGGCCTCCACGAGCGCGTACGTCTCCGGGAAGTGGTACAGCGTGTCGAGGAACACGAGCGGCGGCGGGCTGCTCGTGATCTTCGAGAGCATGTCGATCGCGACGAGGCCCGTGAGGCCGAAGGCGGTCGTCTGGTACAAGTTCGGGAGGTGGGCGAGCGCCCAGCGCAGGATCTCCTCGGGCGTGAGCGGGCGCAGGTAGGCGTTGATCGTGTCGAGGTCGGCTTGGGTGAGGGGGGGCGTGAGCGGCTTGGGCAGCGCTGGTGGTGCGGGGGCATTGGACATCTTGGATGGGGCGACGATGGTGTTTCTATGTTTGGGCGATGAGTGGTGGATTGAAAGATGTTGAGCGCGAGTAGGACATTATTGCTCGAGATGTTTTGCAGAGATGGTGGAGTCGAGGCGCGATGATTGCGTGAGACGGCCAGAAATTAGCGCGCCCACATTCACCCACACTTTAGAGCTCGGCTGCATGCCGTTCTCTCGCTCGCTTGCTGGAAAAGCTGCCGATAAAACCCCATCTCTCTTTCTGAGAAACTAGAAATACTCTCGACTCGGTTCGCAAGAGACAATTTCTAAACGACTTGAACATACCATGCAATCTAATCTAATCTCATCGAGAGATCGTCGCAAGTTGAGCAGGTAATCCAAGATAGTACTATGTTCTCGAGATTTACACGTCTATGGAAACATAGCAATGTTTGCCATCGAACGAGGGTATCTGATAGATGTACAACCACACAAAGCCCAGGATGCAAAGTCAACGCCTTCCAATCAGAACTCCTTCCACTCATCCCAATCGTCCCCCTTCGGCTTCGCAGGCGGCGCCGCAGACGCCCCCGCCCCCGTCCCTCCGACCCCCGTCCCTCCCGACGAATACCCATGCTGCGCGCCCCCCGCCGGCGCCCCCGCATACTCCGTGAAGAAATCATCGTCCTCCGCATCCTGGTACAGCGCCGACGTCTCCTCCTCATACGCCCCGCCCGTCGGCACCGACCCATACCCGCTCCTTTCCGGCCCCCCGCCCAACCTATCACGCGCCGCGCCCACCGCACCCCCCACATCCACCCCGAGCTGGCTCCGCCCCCACATATTCGCACTGCGCCCCGCCTCGCCCGCGCGCCGCGCGGCCTCGCTCGCGTACCCGCGCACGCTCGCCTGGAACGCGGGGTCGCTCACGCGCTCGACGCCCGGCTGGATCACGTTCTCGCTCACCGCGCGCGACGCGCCCGCGACCGCGCCCGCGAAGAGCGACCAGCCCTTCCCGAGCGCGCCGAGCGGGTTCTCCTGCAGCTCCGCGAGCGTCGGCGCCGCGCGCGAGGAGAGGCCGTACGCGGGGGGCGGCGGGGCGGGCGTGTTGCCGAAGCCCTGGTATTTGCCGCCCTGCGAGGGCGGGAGGGTGTCCGGGCGCGACGCGTTGAGCGAGCCGAGCGAGGCGAAGTAGCTCTCGTTCTGCGCCTTTTGGTCGGGCGGGATGGGCGTGCCGGGCGCGGAGGACTGCGGCGCGGGCGAGCCCGAGTTCGTGCGCGAGAGCTTGCCGGGGGCGCGCCCGGAGGCGCGCGACTTGCGGAGGCCTTGCGCGGAGGAGGGGCGGCCGGGCGAGCCGGCGCTGCTCCCGGGGGAGGTGTATCCCTCCGGCGGGGCGGACGGCGACCAGGGCTTGTCCTGCAGCTCCGCGTCCAGCTGGGGAGCCGTCAGATGACATCACACCCGCGCAGGATCTGCGCACCTTTTCGCGGTACTGGGTCGCGGCCCAGCAGTGGTATCTGTCGTGCGGGCTCATGCCTTCTTTGTACCCGCCCTGTTCCGCGGGGGTATACGCCTGCATGAAGTCCAGAAATGGGCCGTTCCCACCGAGCTGTTCCGTAATGCGCATGAGCGCGATGGGAGCGAGATAGAAGCCGCGTTGTGGCGCTGCGTACCTTCATGCGTCTAATTTGATCGTCCTGCCATGTATCCATCGAGACTGAGCGCACGAAGCTGCAGGCGCGTGCTCGCATGGGTGTCATGCTATGCCGGCGGGTGGGGCTTACCTGATGTGCACGCCGAAGCCTCTATGTGTGCCGGCGCACTGGAGGCAGAGGAACACGGCAAAGCTAATGCGTGACATGGGTATGGAATTTGGAACGAGATTCCGCTGGGTATCTGACCTGAGCGAAGCCCATTGCGGATTCGGGTTCCCGCAATCGACGCAAGTCTTGTTTTTGAGGTCCTCCCGCTTGATGAGCTCTTGAAGGGTGCGTTTGGCTGCCGCCTGGTCTGCCATGAGACGTATGGGGATTCAGAAGAATAGTGCGCTGGCGGGGAAGTCGAGGCGGTGAGATGGACGGGAGCGCGCAGACTCGAGAGCATGGCATCGTGAGAAACACCTCCTCATTGGATGGTTGCGATCAATATGCTACAAGTACGTCAGGCTCGCGCCCTTTGGAATTGCATGAACACAGAAAAGCCCTAGAACCTCTTCGGATGACGACATATCAAGCCATGTGGCCCGCGTAAAAAAGAGCGGGGACAGAGGGGACAGTGGATGGGAGCTGGAGTTTTGTAAAAGCTGACGGCCTGGGCACGGTTCCGAAAGAGTGGGCAAGCTTACCGTTGAGCTGGGCCCCCATTCTCAAGCTGATGGGTATCCGACTGTTGCCCAGGGAAAGTCCTATCAGATAAAACCATGCTTTGCGAGCATCGTTTCCGAGCTGTATAAGATGTCGGGCGATGGTGTACACGGGTCGGGGGAGGGAGTAAAGCAACTGTATAGATAAGATTAAGGAGCAACCGAAGCGCTTAGATGCGTAAGTAATCCAGCCAGGCGCAAGGGCCGCCGCCTTTCAGCTTAACCTCCGACCGACAACAGTCTATCGCCCTTTGCGCCTCGTTCCATCAGCAAGAGAAACAACGTTGAAGAACAACCTCGGAGTGTAGTCGCAGGGCCACGCGAGACGCTGCGAACACAAGGTGGTAGCGACCGCGGGCTTATTGAATTCGTTGAATCGCGAGCTGTTCCACTGCACTGGGTCGACCCGTGTCATTGACCGGCTACCGCTCTCTATCACGCCTCCACTCCCTCTGCGACTTTTCTGCAGCCAGACCCTCGCGACGTGGGAAGCCAAGTCGGCGTTTCGTCCCACCTGCCTATCCTCCCCGCGTCCCGCTCTTAAAACCCTCCCGTCTTTCTCTTGGCCTCCTTCTCCGTCTGTACTCCGTCAACAGACAGCATTAACAGTCCATATCGCGCATTTTAACTTGCACGGTGCACCGCCATGATTCAGAAGACAAATGCTCGTCGTGGGAGTACCGCAGTCGCGCCGTACCGACAGTCTACGAGCACCGACAGCGACGGTCCCGAGACTTGGGGAACATGGTTAAACGGCAGGTACGTGGCACTTTGCGTGTTCTGTACCGCTTTCCGATCGCGATTGGTGCAGATTCTACACTCTGGATATCATACAGCAGCCTATCCGTGCCCGAATGTGCGGCTTTGGAGACAAGGTGTGCTCATTCCCCCCTAATGCCTCCGTACCGCTCTCAAACTCCCCGCGTCCGATTCCAGGATCGAAGACCACTAGCCCCAGCAGCAGTAGCAAAAATGGTTGTGAAAAGAAACGACGACAGTATAATCGACGAAGAGTCAGTCCCTAATTTCCCGCCGTTTCCCATGGCCTCACACGTTCCGTAGCGACCTCGATTGTTCGTTTTTCCTCGTAACCGCCGACCTATGGTCTTCGGATGGCAAGCGCGAGATGAATCTCGTTCTCCACCCTACCTCGTCTGATCGATATATCACCACCAACGCTCCAAAACGACGAAGAGGAAACGCAACGGCCCCCCAGTCTCTCACGCCTGCGGACCAGCATAGTCCTCCAGACCCGGGGACGTCACCAGCCAGTTCGAGGCTTGCTATCCGACAAACCGGCCATGACGTCCAGCACCAGGTAAATATTTTCTTGAAAAACGCCGGTCGAGAGCTCATACGGGATCTAGTCTACTGGACTCACCCCAATAAGTCCGATGGGTCCTGGATACGGCAGTCAACAAGGCTATCCCTTCCCCCAACAAGGCCCGAACTTAGGACCAGACACCATACCTTTCCAGCCCGTGCAGCCGTACAACACAATGCCAGACCCCTCCGCATGGTCATACAGCATCCCACCTACATCCCCAAGCTCTTACAACGCGGTCCCCTCCATCAGCCGCACCCTTTCAACAGGCCTGGCCTCCAACATGGCCTCGCGCACTGGCCCAGCCGTCACCGCGACAGACCCCTGGCAGCAGGCCGATCCCTCTGCCGCCGAAGCAGACGCGGGCCCATACCGCTCCTGGACCTCCGATCCCCAGTACGGGACGCTAGAGCCCCTCCAGCCCGCACCCGTTCCCGTCCCCGTCGCATCCGGCAGCTCAACAACGCTCGACCAGCCCCTGCGCTCGATGCCCGCGCCGCCCGCGCCCTACCCCACCGAGACCCTCTGGCCGCCGCCCGCGCCCGACGCCTCCCCCGCGCCCGTGGGCCCGCACAACCCGCCGTACGACCAGAGCATGTACGCGTCCGCGTCGTACGCGCAGCGCGCGCCGCCGCCGACGGCGTACTCGCAGACGCACGCGCCGAGCGCGCCGAACCCCGCGAGCACGATCCCGCCGCTGCCGCGGCACACGTACACGCGCACGCTCGTCGGGCCGCTGTCCGCGAACGCGTGCCGCCTGCTCGACGAGCACCGCAAGCCGGGCGTGTTCTTCCTCTTCCAGGACCTCTCGATCCGCACGGAGGGTGCGCCCGCTTTCCCTTTCCCTTTCTCCCGACCCCATTCACACGCTGATCGGGTACAGGGACGTTCCGCCTGCGCCTGCGGCTCATGAACATCGGCGCGTAAGCACGCCTCCCTCCCGCGCCCCGCGCGCACTGACGCCGCATTCTCGCAGACCCCCCGCGCCCGAGTCCGGCGCGCTCAGCGTGCACACGGACGTCTCGCCCGTGCTCGCGCAGACGTTCACCGAGCCGTTCGACGTCTACTCCGCAAAGCGCTTCCCCGGCGTCCCCGGTGAGTCCCACTACTTTAGTTACGCCCCGATTGCGCGCTCGGCGCTGACGCGGGCGCGGCGCGCAGACACCACCGCCCTCTCGATCGCGTTTGGGAACCAGGGCCAGAAGCTCCCTTTGGTAAGTCCACCTGCGCGCGATCGCGGACGAGTGCCTTCAGACTGACGCGGGATTGCAGCGGAACCGGCACGGGACGAGCAAGCAGGGCGCCCGGCGGCGGCGCGACGACTCGGACTCGGACGACTCGGACGGGGCGTAGGCTTAGATGTATATTACCTTACCAACGGATGGATTATCCTTGTAGACGTGGACGCGCGCATTACTAGTGTGGTGTTCTCCCGGGCTGCTGTATCCAAGTAATAACTGTATGCGCTATCTGCTATTCTACATCTGCTATACGCTACCCCAGCCCTCGCCGCTCGCGCTCTGCATCCGCGCCCGCTCGCCCCGCGCCATCTCCACACGCCGGAACTCCTCGACCGCGTCGACCGCGCGCGGGCACTCCGCGCACACCCGCGCGAACAGCACCTCCGCGGCCTCCCACTCGCCCTCGTCCGCGTCGTCCGGCGGCGGCGCCTCGTCCTCGCGCCGCACGCGCCGCACGAGGCGCCCCGAGCGCAGGCGCACGAGCACGCGCGCCAGCACGCGCAGCGTCGACCCGAACGGGCGCCACGCCGCCCAGCGCGGCGCCGTCTGCGCGAGCATGTGCAGCGGGCGCGCGCGGTCGTCCGGCCGCGCCGCGTCCGCGTCGAAATCGAACCACGCGTCGTCGACGTCCGGCGCGGGGGGGTCGTGCGCGGCGGGCGCGCGGCGCTTCCCGCGGTAGACGGGGTACACGAGCGCGTCGGGCTCGGGCTCCGCGGGCGCGTCGTCGAAGACGAGCGGCGACGCCGCGCCCGTGGGCCGCGCGCTCTCGAGCGCCTGCTCGAGCGTCTGCGACGGGATGATGACCTTCTCGACGACCTCGAACGCGCGCAGGGGCTCGCCGGCCCGCACGAGCGCGACGGCGAGCTGGTTCCAGTTGTAGATGTCGAACGCGAAGCCGCGCGCGCGCAGCGCGCTCCACAGCGCCGCGACCTCGTCGTGGCACCCGCCCGCGGAGAGCGCGTCCATGTACACCGAGAGCGGGTGCCACAGCATCTGGTCGCGCTGCCGCATGTACTCCGCGGCCCCGCCGCCGCCGCCGCGCCCGAGGAGCTCCTCGACCTGCGGCGCGCGGAAGACGAGCTCGGTGATGCGCTCCCAGACCTCGCGCGCGGGCTCGAGCTCGCCTGCGCGGCAGTACATCTGCAGCAGCGCGGACCACGCGCGCAGCGTCATCTCGCCGCCGTGCTCCTGCATCTCGTCCACGAGCCGCTCGACGGCCTCCGGCGGCTGCGTGCGCACGAAGCGCGCGAGCAGCGGCCCGTAGAGGTGGTCCAGCCCGTGGATCGCGACGCGCTTCCGCACAAGCCACTTGCGCCGCTGCGGAGCCGTCTCCATGAGCGACTTGAGGAAGTCCTGCGCGGCGAGCACGCTCTGCTCGTCCCGCTCGCGGCAGTACGCGCGGATGATGGCGCCGAAGGTGACGGACGTCGGCTGGATGCCGCGCGCGAGCATCTCGTCGTAGACTGACTTTGCATTCGTGCGCATGCCGGCGCGCAGGTAGCCCGTCATGATGAGCGTCAGCGCGTGGACGGTGATAAAGAGGTTGGACTCGAGGGCGCGCTCTCTGCTCTCCATGCGCTTGAGGATCCGGTTCGCGATGTCCATCGTGCCCGCTTCGCAGGCGGACTGGATGAGCAGGCAGTACGTGCGCGGCGACGGCGTGATACCCCCGCGCTCGATCCGGCCGAAAAGGTCGTTGACCACGGAAAATGGCGCGCCGAGACGCACGTAAGCTTTAAGCAGGATGTTGTAAACGTCGATGCGCGGCCGGAACTGCCGCTCTTGGGAGGCCATCATGTAGTCGTATACGCCGATGACGCCCCGCCAGGAGCCTGCCCGTGCATGCGCATGCATCAATGCAGAAATCATCCACCGATTGGGCTTGACGCCTTCTTGAATAGCACGCTTGTACACCGCTTCTGCAGACACCGCGTCCTTGCGGTCGCCGAAGTACGAGATCAGAGACGTATACACCACGACGCCCGGTTCAAAACCCGCGGCGCGCATCGGTTCAAGCACCAACAATGCTTCGTCGAGCTGCCCGTGGTCCGCGTAGCCCTGGAAAATGATGTGGTAGACATGCTCGTCGGGCTCGAAGGATGCCTCCTTCATTTTCGTGAACCATTCCTGTACGCCATCCCAGTCGCCTGCTCGAGCGTGGGCCAGAATGACCTCTGTATAGTGGTAGATGCTGGCCTCGTAGCCGGGAAGCGAGGGACCGTCCGCCGGGAAGTACTTCTCGAAAATGTGGATAACGTTGGCGGTATCGGCCTGCAGAGCATACGCATGCATGAGCGTGGCGACCTGATCTCGTCCTGACAGCCCCTGGGCCTCTGCCTCGTCGAACACGGCTTGGGTGTGCGCGACGTCAGCTTGTCGGGCGAGCAGCTGCATACGGGTCGAGATAATGGAGCGCTGCTTGAAATGATCGGGTGTGGTGCGCCATTCAGCACGCTTCAGTCCGGCGGTGGCAAGGACGTCTGCGCGCCAGTGCGTAAGGGCGCGTAGGACGGCCAACCTGATGCTCTGATTGACCTCGAGATTTTGCGTGTCCATGTTCTCCATAACGGCAAAGGCGTCTTCCGGGGCTTCTCTTGCCAAAAGCCATGTTATGAAAATATGCCCAACCCGCGTCCGATACTCCATCGACTTGCCCTTGTATGCGTGCATTAGTTGTGCAGCGGATGCAGTATTGGTGTCCATGATCGCGAAGACGATATCCACGACCTCCCTCAAGCTGGGCCCCCAATCAACAGTCCGCGCAATATCCCTCCCCACGCCCACCCACTCCTCAACCAGCCAATCCAGCACCGCCTCTCTCCCATGCACACGATTCATCGCAAGCACAACCCCGCGCACCGCACGCGCCATGACCGCCGGCATATTCTTCCCCCACTCCCGCGCCCTATTCACGCGCCGCATCGCCGCCGCCGCCTCGTCGAGCTCGCCCGCCATCGCCGCCGCGCGCACGAGCAGACACCCGCGCTGGTACCCGTGCCCGTCCGCGGCGCCGAGCAGCCCGCGCAGGCGCGCCGCCCACGCGCGCAGCGCGCCCGCGTCGTCGAGCGTGTCCTCCACCGCCGTCGCGACGCGGTCCGCGAAGTCGAGGCACCACCGCGCGCGCGGCGGCGGCGCCGCGTGCGCGTCCTGCAGCGCGCGGAAGGCGGCCCACGCGTCGTCTGCGGGGACCGGCGGCTCGTCGGCGTGCGGCGCGTCGTGGTCGCGCATGAATGACGCGATCACGGCCTGGGGGTCTGCGGGCGGCGCCTGGGTCACGACAGCGTGTGAGCTGGCTGTGCTGAAGGTGCGGGGGTTTCCTGGGGCCCTGGGGGCTGCGAGCGTTGGGCGCGCGGGGGCGTGGAGGGTGTGGAGCGCCTGGCGAGGCGGCGCAGGATAGGGGACGAAAAGCCGGCTCCGGCCTGGATACGTAGCGGCGGTGAGACATACGATCATGGATAAGAACGTATCACGTACAGTTGCTGCTGAGGAGCCATTCGGCACACTCGAACCAGTCGCTGTCAGGGAGCGCCTTTTCTTTTCCTTTGCACCGGCGGGCGCGCGACGCATCGTGGTAATGCATGAGGTGGTACGCCGAGGCGAGAACGGCGTGGGGGGACACAGAGCGGGCTGCAGAGGCGGGATTTGCGATGATTGCGTTGAGTGAGGTCAGGAAGGGTTTGACCATCACCATTTACTGAACGGCCCGTCCAGCAGAATTGCAGCGAGCCGAGAGACTAAAAAATGGAGCATGCCCTGTCTTGAGTTACCTTCCCGCTGGAAACGCACGGGGCGGGCGCACGTACCTCAGCTCACGACGGTAGGCTGTGGAGGATCGCTGTGTCGGTTGTCCAGCGTCGGCGCACGAGCAAACTTGTAATGCGCGGTGGGCGTTGGCGTCGAGCAGTCCTGGCCCGCCCAGCCCGGCCACTGCCGACACACACCCTCACGTGCCCCTTCTCAAATCTCGCCCACGTGATGCACCCAAGAACCAGGAAAACAGGAAATGGAAGGCGGGCAGCATCGACATCAGCCCTCCCACGACGCGCGGCGTACGTTCGTCTATTTCATCCCCGCGCTCCATCTGATCCCGAGGGAGCCCAGCAAGAATGGACGCCGCAGCGCCGCCGGCAACCGAGATCGTCGTCATCTGCCCCGGCGAGCAGCCCGCGCTCCGGCAGCAGTGCTACGACGTGCGCATCGAGGTCTTCGTGCACGAGCAGGGCTTCGCCCTCGCCGACGAAATCGACGCGTGCGTGCCCTTTCACCCATCCGATACAGCCTGGAATTTACCGTGGACGTGCGACGCAGGTACGACGACGGCGCGACGCACTTCCTCCTGCGCGACCGCGACACGCACGCGCCCATCGGCACGGTGCGCGCCGTGCTCCCCGCGGGCGCGGCCTACGTCAAGCTCGGCCGCCTCGCGGTGCGCCCGGCATACCGCAAGTACCGCCTCGGGCGCGCGCTCGTGCTCGCGCTGCACGCGTGGGCCGCCGCGCACGCGCACTCCACGGTCGTGCTGCACGCGCAGATCCCGGTCGTGCCCTTCTATGCCAAGTGCGTCTCCGCGCGCTCCCACGTACGTCCGCCTGCTCACTCTATCGTTGCTCCATTGTGCGTCAGATATGGGTATGCCCCTGAGGTGCGCTCCTCGGTTCTGTCATCTGTCCATCGCGGCTCACGCCGTGCAGGGCGAAGAGTTCGACGAAGACGGCGCGCCGCATCAGAAGATGGTCGCACGGCTGCCCCTATCAGATTAATGCGCATCTATAATCGTAAAGGTCGTCACATACGTACAGGAGGAAAAGATCTAGCAATACAGCATAGAGGCGCGGTGGTATACAAGGTATCATACGGTCCGAATTGTATCACCAGATATACGATAATGATCGTGCATAAAGAAGCGTGGTCGCTACAGAGTAGGAACAGCAAGGCAGAAGCCGAAAGAGACGTAGCAAGCAATTGTCCAGGTATCATGGAAACGGAGATGGGATTGGGACAATGTGAACCCAAGTAACGAAAGACATGAGATCGGAAACGTAGATTCTGCGACGTGGGGAAAGAAGAGCGCCGTTCACCGGCTGTACGGACTCTCGCTCTCGTCCTCGGAGCTCAGCGGCTCCGACTTGACGGACCGTGATCGAAGAGGGATGTGGGCAGTCTCAAAGGAATTATTCGGGAGGACGCTGAAGCTGATGCTCGTCCCATAGGCCGGCGTGCCTTCCTCGTACAGCTTACGAGCGGTCTCGTACTCCAACTTCTCTTGCTCGGCCTGCGCGAGGAACGGCTAAAAATCCGATACGATCAGATATAATCTAAGGCCGGTGTCAGAGACTAGGATCCACTGACCTTCCGCTCGTCATCTGTCATCGAGCGCCACTTGCCGGCAGCCAGGACGGACTGCTTGGTCGTCTCCGTCTCGTCACCAAATACCTCCCTGACAAGAACAGGATCCGAGCGGATCCGCTGCAGGAACATGAAGTATGCGCTCAGCGGCTTCTTCGGGGCATTGGGATCCTTGATGTTGCCCTTACGCGACTTGCCGGCCTTGCGCTGCGCAGCACGGAAGTTGTTCTCCCGCTTGATGTCGTCTGGTGTCAGCGAGCTCATGTAGGCCGTGTGTTCGCGCTCCCGAATCTCCTTCATGGCCTGGGAACGCCGCTTGTATGGCTGTGTACCGAGTCAGCATGACGCTACGCAGCAGACAATGGACCGAAATACCTCTTTCTCTGCTGGGCTGAGCTGGGCGTACTCGGTGCCGGCTTCCTTGGCAGCCTGCGCAACATTCAGCTTGCGTGTGCTCGTCGCCTGATGCCGCTGGATCCAATCAGTGAAATACAGCTGCCACGCCGAGGGTGCCAGTTTCGGCGGACGGAGGTGTGATTTCTGGGGCGCTGCGCGTGGCATTTGGAAGTCAGAGATGAAGCTTCGACAGAAACGTCGAGAAAGACATACGTGTCTCGCTGAGCCGCGGTCGTTCCGGGAGATCATCTGGATCCTCGGCCTTACGCTTCCGGCGCACGGTCGCATCGCGATCGTCGCTGACACTGACAGATTCGGCGCGTCGGCTGTAGCTCCGCGCCATCGACGGCGCACGGGACTGGATGCCCGAGGGCGCGCTCGACGACTGGAAGACGTGGGAGAGGGGCGTCGGGGCGGGTCGCCGGCGCTGCGGGCGCTGGGTCGCGAAGGCATCTTCCATGGAAGGTGGGTGGAGCTGCGACGACTGTGGGGACGTCGTGGGACGCGGAGCCTGGTTCCAGAGCTGCGATGCCCAGGAGGGCTGTGATATCTCCGGAGGAGATACAGATGTCACGGGTGCGGACATGCCCTCGTCCATCGACCGTGGCAGCGGGTGTAGAGCGGCGTATTCCAGCGACGGCGAGAAGGGACCGACCTTGCCGTCCATCAACGGATTGTCTTCGTAAGACGCGAAGGAAGAGGGCATGCGCGCATCGCCCTCGACAGAGGGGATCGCGATGGGCGCGGATGTACCGAGAGAACCGAAGTCGTCGACAAGCCAGTTTGACAGATATACATTGCTGTCGTCGTAGTCGGACAGCGCGGGCATGTCCATGTAGCCATTGTAGGAAGGACTGAGATTGGGATCGCTCGAGGGCGACGATGCGCCAAAGTCGAGCTGGCTGCACGCGGAGGCGGGGGAGGCGGAGAAGGAGGGAACGGAGGAGGGGGAGGGCACGCCGCGGGGGACGTCCCAGGCGAAGGGGAGGGAGTCGCGGCGGTGGCCGTCCTCCATGTCGAGCGGGCCAAAGATCATCTGGTCTGAATCGAATGAGAGGGGGTCGTTGGGGAAGTGGTCGTCGTCGTGGGTCATGAGGGGCGACTGGTCCTTGAGGGCGGAGGGATGGCGGGGGCGGAAGGAGTGCATGGTCGAGGAAGAGGGTGGATCGAAAGGGAAGGGGGAACGCGCCTTGGGCTTGTTATATAAGGGGACGACATATGATAATCTGCGAAAGGAGAGAAGACGACGGTGCATAGCGAGTCAGGACGGGGAGGACGAGTTGCTTCTACCCCTGCTTCGCCTTTCCTCCGGTCCACACCAGCACGCTCTTGACTCCTGCCTATTCCGGCCCTCCAAGAACCGGTCTATTCTCGTGTCGCCCGTGCCAGCGAAGCCCCTCCAATCCGTCGATGCGAAGCCCAATCGCTGATGGGGAATCCGTTCGTGTCTGATTAGCTGTCCTACCCTGATCTCGAGATGACCTACGCAATGGAGCAACGCGCACAGGTCTGCCTTGACAGGATGCGGTCCGTGCTGCTAACCAAGAACAATCGACTCAAGCGCCGCTTCCAGTCCAGTCTATTCCCTTTCTCGGCGCAATCAGACCCCTACCCCCGGGTCCCCATTGTCCTCGCACCGCCACTCGCCGTTAGCAGTCCCTTCACCTCGGCGGTACTTTTCGCGACTCCGAGGCAGTTCTGCGACCTCATCTCGCTCGCACACAAGTCATACTAGCACTCGAAAACGTATCTATTCCCACCGCTCGATCGCAATCACATATGTCCATCAGAGAACTACGACGAACTCCGAAGGCTGGTATTTAGGATTGTTATACACGCTCTTTCCAGGCTGGTGGATGAGGTTCAGGGCCAGATGAACGCATGCGGAAAGAAGCAGCCGGGGTCGCTATCAGTGTACCGATCAATCTGCGCAGAAAAGAGCGTCATACCTCCCAGCCGTCCACATCCTTCATGATCTCCTTCTCGCGTTCCAGCGCCGCCTGCTGCCGCCGGTACGCGTCTCGGTCCCCCTCGGCCAGCAGCAGGGGCACCAGGTGGATGCGGGACCACGTCTTTTCGCGCTGCAACTCCCTGGTGGAATCAGCTCAATCAGTTCATCTGACCTATTCTGGCGGGCCAGCGTGGCGGCGCGCCGACGATAAGACGCGCTGGCGGCAGCGCGCGGCCGGATCCAAGGAAGGCCACGTTCCGCGTTGGGCGGGCGCGTCACTTGACACGTTCCCCGTCCCGCTGACCCACGCCCGAGCTTCATCGTGGAGTCGAACGCGCTCACCTCTTCTCGATGTTCCCCTTTCCCAGCCGATAGAAGCCGTATGCGCACACGGCCGTCACGCCGCCGAGGATGGCCAGGCCACTCGGTCCGCGAAATGGAAGGTTCCGTTTGTACTTGATGGCCTCAAACCCCCCAGGAGGGGGCATGTCTCTGGAAAACATGTCAGCATGACAAGAAGTGGGGTGGAATGGACTGTGACGCACTGTCTGTATGGCATGGACACTGCGCATGGTGCTCGTCAGCTGGATGTGGACCAAGAGTGGAACCATGCGCATGCTCACTGGTTGTGGGGACGTGGACGAGGCAATGTGAAGGTTGCCTCGAAGGCGCGCGACGGACAGGAACGCTGGCCGACAAGGGTCACGTGGCTTGTCGGACCGGCTCCCACGGTGGGGGATCTGAGATGACTGGCGGAGATGCCGCCTTCCATCTCGGGGTCGTCATCGTCGACCGGAATTCCATGCAGCGAACTATCAGAAAGACTGCATGAGCTTGGGCGGCGAATCGCCGGGACTCCTGTCTCTGCATCAGCGCCGCCATGAGAGAAATTTATCGCAGGGATGCGCATCCGAGAGAATGTGCATGTCCGACTCGGTACATACGCACAAGAGATCACATCGCAATGTCACCACTTTCAGCTATTCGGAATCCACAATGCTCATCGATGCGCAGCTACGCAGCCGTGCGCAGAAGATGCAAGAGTCAAGACACGTATGTCGGTGATGACGGCCAGCGGTTGCGAAGATGTGGGCGCGCGTCTGGCAGTGTTTATTCGCGCAAACAGCCGGATGGACTCAACGCCATGCCAAACTGGAATTGAATCATGGACGTGCAAGAATAACCCGGGTCACCGCCTTGCCCTGACCGTCTCTCCCCACAGCCCTTCTTCTCCCACCACCATGTCCCGCCAGCCGTCTCCCGGTCCCTCCCAGCCCGCCGCCCACCACAACGCCCCGCGTCAAAAGCCAAAGCCACATGCAACGGGCATCGCAGCAGGCGCAGAGGATGCTAAGTACAAAGCCAAATACAGGGACCTGAAAAAAAGAGTCAAGGAGATAGAAGGCGTGAGTCACCGTTCTCAATCGCCTTTCCTCCTCGTCTCACCTCACCAACAGGACAATGACAAGCTGTACTTCAAAACCTTACAAGCTAAACGCAACATCCAGCGCATGCGCATCGAGCGGGCGTGAGTCACACCCAACGAGCCCATCTCTGATCCTGACGCCACCCATCACCCACAGCATCCTCTACGAACGCCTCTCCTCGCACCCCGCGTCCCCGCACCTCCTCGAGCGCCAGGGCTACGCGCACGCGCATCCGGCCGCACCCCCGCCGCACCCCCACCAACAGCGCCACCACCCGCACGAGCACGCGTATCCCCCGCAGGAGTACTACCGCAGCTACGACGGCGTCGTGCGCGTCGTCTCGGACGACGGCCGCGCACTGCACGCGCACGCTCCGCCCCCGCACCACGCGCGGCACCCACAGCAGCAGCAACAGCCGCTCCCAGCCCAGACCCAGAACCAGCACCTCGAGCCCCCGCGCGCGCACCGCTCCGCCTCGCACTCGCACTCGCATTCGCCGTCCGCAGGCTCGCACTCGCACTCGCGCTCGCGCTCTCGGGGGCAGTACGCCCCGCCGCACCCGGCGCAGCTCCCGCAGGGCTACGCGCCCCCCGAGCACGAGCAGCTCCCGCCCGCGCAGATGCACCCCGCGGACCGCGGGCGCGTCTCCGCCGCACGCTCGCCGCCGCACCGCGAGCGCGTGCACAACCACCAGCGCGTCGGCCCCGGCGCGCACCTCAGCGCGTACGCCGCGGAGGACCGCGAGCGGGAGCGGGAGCTCGAGTGGGAGCGCGAGCAGGAGCGGCGGGTGCAGGCGCGCGGGCGCGAGGAGCGGCAGTTTCTCGACGTGCGTGCGCCCGCTGCAGCGTCGCGCAGCGCGACGCCGCGCTCGCGGTCGGGCTCGGTGGGGGCGCACCCGGCTGCGGGCGAGTCGCGCAAGCGCGCGCGGAGCGAGGAGGGGGACGGCGAGGACGAGGAGTGAGGGCTGCTTGAAAAAGGAAGGTCTGGTTTGTGATGAGTATTGGTTCCGTATTGGTTCGTGCGCTGCGTCGGAGATGGCGGCGTGTGTGCGGAGGTACTTTTCTTGTCCATGTTCAGTCTGTATCTGTGATCCGCGTCTGTTTCGTGTATAGATCATTCGATCTGCTCGCTGTGGCCTGGCCAGCGGGAGACCCGCCAGAAGCGCTGTCACTGGTGTGATGGTTGGGGCGGTGGGCATTCAGTGTTTATATTCATCTCTTCGATATCATGATATGGCGTTTTGAGAGCCCAAGTCGGGGCATATAGTGTGTTCTATGATCCTATCGTGCGCATCGTGATGTTGCTCGCAGCAGGTACATAAGATGGACTTTGGAGTCTTCCTGATCCTCGTACGGCTATACTGACCGTCTCAGCATAGGGTCAAGGCCAGGCTTCCCCGACGCTTTCTTCTCGTTTTCTTCGCAGTCACTCTTTGGAGTTTGAGTCAAGTGTTGAGATCCTTCGTCATGGATCTAGAGTTCTACGCCTCGCTGTGTGCCGAACTCATCCTCTTCGGTGCGTCCTTCCTCTTCATGATGCCTCAGGACTGAGCTAATGGGCCCGCAGGAATCTACACCGTGCTCTTCGCCGGTGCGATGTACCTGCTCCTGTGAGTCCTCCGTCGTGCTACGTACGCCTGATCCGAACACCCCACAGCCGCCGCAAACGGAAGATAGCAACAACAGCGGCCGTGCACGGCGCGTTCATCGGCGTCACGAGCGTGATGTACGCCGTCGCCGCGACGCACGTCGGGCTGAGCATCCGCGTCTTCTTCAACGGCTACCTCAACGGCGCGACCTGGGACCCCGCGACGGTCGGCACGGACCCGCTGTGCATCACGAAGCTGTATCTCCCCGCGCTCAACGTGCGTGCCGCGCGCCGCTGCCGTGCAGTCTGCTCACGCACAGGTGCCAGTTCGTGCTGTCCGACGCGATCGTCATCTGGCGCGCGTACCTCCTGTGGAACTACGACCTCCGCGTGTGCGTCCTGCCCGTGCTCCTGGTCCTCGCGACCGCCGGTACGCCTTCTCTCGCCGCCGCTTCTCCCCGCGCGCTGACTAGGGCGCGCAGCCGTCGCGATTGCGGGGGCACAGCAGGCATACGCGCACATCGCGAGCGTCGTGCTCGACGCGCGCTATCCCTGGGACCTCGCGATGAACTGCCTCACGCTCGCGACGAACGTCCTCGTCACCGCGCTCATCGCCGCGCGCGCCAGGTCAGTACTGCCCACTTCCGCGCGAAATATAGGGCGATTCATGGGCGTGGCGGCAGGTGGTACAGCCGGCTGACGCGCTGCGTGCCGCCGAATGCGCAGAGACGGCGGAACCAGGCGGTCCTGGCGCTGCTCATCGAGTCGGGCGCATTTTACTGCCTGACCTGGGTGCGTCGCATCGCCCGCACCTGGCCTTTGCTATTGAGCCTGAGCATCTCTGCAGGGCGTGTTCTTTGTGGTGTACTGGTGCCGCCGCCACGGCAACTTCCTCATCACGGACGCGATCGCGCAGCTGACGGTGAGTGTACGTGTCATGCGCAGATGTGCGGGCTGACGCGCGTGCAGGGCATCTACGCGACGCTGATTGTCGTGCTCGTGGCGCTCAAGATGACCAGCACGGACACAGACGGGGGCACGGGAACGGGAATGGGCACAGACGCCACGTTTGACAGCGCGTGCGCAACGTACGACACGGACGCGGGCGATAGCAGGGTCCAGAGCACGCGGGGCTCGGTGCCCATCCTCATCCAGGTCGTCAGCACGGTCGACCACGATCGGGCCAGCCTTTCTGATTCCGAGAAGGGCGCGCGGGGCGGCATCGGACCCCAGGACAGCTGGCAGCGCTCAAAATAAGCAGCTGACAGTGGCGTCACGGCCTTCATACCCTTTCCGACGTCGTCGACAATAGGATAGCTATTTATCGTTTGGGTTTGAGTTCTTTTCGCGCGCGCTAGTACTGTTGTCTGGCGGCGCTCGCTCACGCATTATGCGTGCATCACCGCAGTGCGGGCCGCATGGCTTCGGTGGACTTCTCCGCATCGACGTGTCTCGGAATGAGTAGATCAGGTACATCGTTCCGTCAGTTGGCAGATTCCAGTCGTCCGTGCCGCAGCACTTGGCGATCCGGGTGCCCCATGGGTCGACGCAGCGCCGGAGCAGATTCTGTCGTTCCTGTGTCCGTTCATTAATACACGTCATGACGCGATGCGGCGGGCGGGTCTTTGTGTTTGCCTCATTACGCGCGGGGCGGCGATATCGGTGCCCTCGAAGACGCGCAGACCCAGACTGCATCCACAAACGGTTCCACATATCGGAATGCGGTATCCGCAAAGGCAGCACGGCCCTGGCATCTGACAGCGGCGCGTCTATCGATGGGGGCCCGCGCTGGGCTAGTGCGCGTCCTCGAGCATCGATGTCGAGCGCGTCGCGGCGAAAACGCTGGATCGAGGATAGGCGAACTTTCGTCGAGCCGGCTGGGGATCCCGCCCCGCCCGCGCGCTGGAGCAGATAGGGGCCGATAAGAGAAGGTCAGAAGGCGCGGGCCATGGGACCCGCAGGCGCGCGCCCCGCCGGATGCAGGCCCAAACGCACAGGCGTCAGGGCGTGCGCAGAGTTTGGCTCGACGACTACACCTGCCTCTTCCGGACGCGCGTCGGCATCTATCGAGGGCCCGGTGCTGCCGGAGGTATTTGTGGCGCGCCGGGGCGGCGGCTTTGCGATCCTCCAGTTGCGCACCGTCCAACAAAGAGCGTGCTTTCACATGGCGGCGCGTCGAAGAGGAAAGGCGCATCGCACCTCCACCGCGAGCGACGTGCTTCTGCTCCATTCTTAGCCCGATAGCTTCAGATAAGCACCTCGATTGACAGTTCATTAGACACGCTCCATGGAGCATAACTCAAAAGACAGCCGATCATAAACCACCGACAGCCTCCAGGCGCTCGTAGCAACCGATCCGTGCGCGAGCCGACGTGTCAGAGCCCGCCAGCCGCAAAAGCACAAATGCTATTGCAATCAAGCTCGAATGATCGGTCGTGGCGTCCAAACACAGGGGTATAGATGCATGGATATCATCGAGCTGTGGGCCCCGGCGGTGTCAAGAAGCCGATAGTCCATTCATACACACCCAAGAACACTGCACCGCCCGCCGATATCCACAGGGTCCTCGGGACGACACCGGCGAACAGGGCCCGGACGCCTTCGCCGCGGTATATTTGGGTAAGTCTGGTCAGAGGTGATGGGTACGATGGATTTGAGGTATCCTGGACGGGGGGATCGGTCAGCGTAAATCATGGTGTCAGGCCGAATGGGGAGGCTCACCCGTAAATCCAGCATGACACGCGTCTTTAGCACGTCCAGCGGCGTGGTTATTGCAGCCGCAATTCCGCCCGCTACACTGCCACAAAGCGCAGCTTCATAGGCGCGTAGAGAGGCGGGCTTACTGTAGAGCGCCAGCGAAAGCCGGCGCTTGAAAAACTCATACATTGGGAACTGGAGTGATGTGAAAGGGATCTGGATGGAGTGTCTCAGCATCAGCAGGCAGCACAAAGCGAGCGACACACCTCCCGCATCACGGTGATTCCAAAGCCCCGGTAGAAGCCTTTTAGTCCTTCAGTCTTCCAGAGCAGCTTGGCAGCTGCTAGTGACGAATCGGCGAGCGCGCCGTAGGAGGATGTCTGTGATCGCGTCTTGATTACCTCGGTTGGCACACGGATCAGACACGCAGTCTTCGGACACCGGGAAACGTGTCAGGTCAGTCATGGATAGGGGCAGAGCGAAAATGACAGACCACTTCACCGACGGACGCAGATACCATATGGTTTACTGGCTCCAGATGCGGAGGTGTGGGCAATGTACGCTTGAGCGTATCATACGTGCAAAAGAATGCGGCAGCTGCCAAGTTAAAATTTGTGAGCATACGCTACATTTGCGATAGGTCGATCCTGGACTCACCGCCTGGGGCACTTCCGACGATCACACTCCCGACACCCTTGTAAATCCCTGTCAATCCGCCGGCACGTGCGAAGCCTTGTGCTGACTGCAGACGCGTCTTTATCGAGTCTATTGGATAGAATAGGAGGTCCACAGACGTCCCTGCAAGACCCCCAGCCTGTATGATTCGTGCATTGTCCGTGTCAAGAACGAAAAGGCGTGCTCACAATCAGGGAGTCTGTGAACGTGGGCGCGGTGCGGGCTTCCATATTCGTTTGAAGACGGCGAGGGTTTCCAGAAGCCGAAGTCTATGGTCAAGTGACGCCACGTTCCTCGCGCTCAGAGAGATATGCTGAATGTCGGCCGCTGTCCAAGCTGGCCAGTCGCGGTGGTGAAGACCAGTCGGACGCTGTCGCACGCGCGCTCGGACGACTGGCGCGTCAAAACTGGACACGACGTGACTCATCACATTTGACTCATCCTTTTACAAGCAGAAATGGTACAACTGCAAACATCTCAAAAAATCCAAATGTCATATTTTCAGTCGGCACAGAGTATTTATAACTTCAGCTGGGCATGTTCCTGTGCAAGTTCGGGCCGCTGGATCTCCGATACAACATCTCGCATTCGGTGGGCGCGCGATAGGACATGTACCGAAGACGGAACAATGAACAGCTGGCTTATCACCCGGACAGCACACTCAAAGTAGAACGCTCTGCAGACACCAACCTACTGACCCTGAATTGCGCCAGATTGGAGCAGCAGCAACCCTTCACATCTGCGGTTCCTCCGACGGGCGGGCGATCCGTACTCCCCCCGCCATACCACGAGACGCCGTTGCACGAGGTGCAGGGGGCGGCGCCTGGCTTCTGCATCCTGCATATCGAGCGGTCGTCGGCATCCAGGATGACGTCCATGAGGGACCGCCTGCGTCCCAGCCTTTCATTCTCAGTCTGAACGAGACGGCGCGTTGTGTCTCGGAGAGACTGGGATGCAGACCTGTCCACGGAAGGCGCACGGTGGAGATGTTCGGATCTGGCGCTGTGCGTGCGGCGTTGTGGCTCTGGTGCCGACGATGGAGGTACATCGGTGGACCCTGCGCAACTGCAGGAGGTGCCTGGTTCGTAGCTCGTGTTCGGCCCCGTTGACGCACATGGGTGCGTGGGCGAATGACGCATCCTGGAATGAAACATGAGTGGCGGTGTTCACTGGGCAGCATCCAGAAGACACAACTGACCCATGACATGAGGGCCATCGCTCGCCACGCGGGAGGTCGTCGACGTCCATTTGCAGAAGGCGGCTGCGGGGGGCTCGTTGCATCATGATGGACAACAGTGCATCTCAGCAGAACGCGCCGCGAAGAATGTGAATCCCGAAGCCAGTCTGGCCCGACAGCGTGGCCTTATTGACGACCAGACTGGGTTGAACCGGCTGCAGGCCTCTCTGGCGCTACAACATCCGACGCCGACTGCGGTTCCAAAGAACAGAAGCTGAAGTAGTCAGATAGGGGCTTTGTGGCACTGTCTGATTGTCAATGTGCCGCAGGTTGGCCGCAAGGCCTCTTTGTCCGAGGAAGACGAGTGCGGGCGCGGGCACGGGGCGTCCCGAGGGTGTGTGAGCCACGAACTACGACACCTTCCCTTTTCGGACGCGACCGACGGTGAACTATGGTCCGTCGAAAGACGAGTTGGGCAGTTACTCGGGACTTTTCCAGGACTATCCCCGAGGAGGGTAGGTTGTTAGACGTTGACGACGTCATACGGTCATGGGGTTTGACAAGCAGACACTGGGATCCACAGTTCATGAGGAATTGTCAGAAGTCCGGCCTCGCGTGGGGATCCACACCGTGCTGGTGCTAAGCACGGGACTGCTGCACAGGAGGCCTGGAACAGACATAGAGTTAATCGTCGCTAGACTATAAACTTCGTTTGGCCAGAGATGAGAACGACCTACATGAGCCTACAGACCCGCTCCACAGAGTGAAGTTCTGCTTCACTCATCGGCGCCCGTGTCAAAGCCGCAGTTAGACTGTCAACGAAGGTGATGGCCAGGGACAAGGCTCTCAGAATAACTCAATGGAATACTGTGTACTTGGAGCTTGATTTTGAAGCTAGGTTCGACCTAGGTAATGGCGGACCTCAGGGGTGCTCCACAATTGCAGATTCCTGTTGACAGAGGCAATGCACCAGTTATGCCATTTCGACCATTCGGCATGATGTTCGCAGTGCTTCACAGCTCGGCCCCTAGACATGGACCGCAGTGAGAACATGATTCGGCAGAGGGCGACGTTTCACTGGGTATATGATGTGCCCACAACCCACGGAAGAGTTTACTTGACCCACAGGGGGTACCATGCCGCCCGGCCCGCTGTCTGCTGCCAAACCTGTGTCCCAGTGAGAAGATGCTTATGCGGCCTATCTATCACAGGACATAGGCGTCAGCGATTCTCCTGAAGCCGGTCAGGCTCACCCGGATCACCAATAGCCCTGTCGCCATCAGTGCCACGAGCATCAAGCCGATAGCGGTCGAAATTGCAGACAAGACGGACGTTGACAGCTTTTCGGGTCTCAAGAAACGCTTGATCAAACACGGAGGTGAAAAAATTCCAATTCTAGATGCTTCAGTACGCGATCACCTAGAACTAGGGATAAGAGCAGCCATGCTAATACTGTCAAGCCATATACAGCAAGGGGAACCAGCCAGCCCACGAGTATCGCAGCTCTCCGTTACCGGTAGACATGGTCCGCTAATAAAGGCATGAGCATTGCTAATGACACAGAAAACAGCATAGGACGTACAGTGCAGGTTAGCTGCAATCTCCGCCTCAGCTCGGTCACCATTGGCGAGCAGCTTCTCTTTATTGTAAAGCAACTCCTCGCGAGTCTCTGTCGAGTATTCCTGGTTTTGTGCTGAAAATCCGCGGTCAGTAGGACATCCCGGGGCAAATTACAAGACAACTTACTCTCGACAATAGCGTCTACGGGGCAAGCTTCCTGGCAGAACCCGCAGTAGATGCACTTCGTCATGTCAATGTCTACAAACTTGTCAATCAATGGGTATCACAGGTGAGTAAAGATAGACGGACCGTATTTGGTGGTTCGTCTCGACCCGTCCGAACGGGCCTCGCTCTCAATGGTGATGGCCTGTGCCGGACAAATTGCCTCGCAGAGCTTGCAAGCTAAGCAGGCGGATTAGACACAGAAAAGGCGTCATTTTTGCTATTGACATACCAATACAGCGCTCCTCCCCGCTGGGATACCGACGAAGAGCATGTTCTCCACGGAAACGAGGGGAAAGAGGTCCCTTCTCATACGGGTACATGATGGTGTAGGGTGGTCTGAAGAAGTTCTCCAGCACTATCCACATGCCTGCAAACCACACGTAAGTCGAGAGCTCTAACATGACGCATCCAGCGCGACGAACCTCGGAGAATTTCCGTGAAGAAGAACAGGTGAGCGGCCTTGTCAAGGGCACCCGGTCCGTCCTTGTAGGGGTCAAAAAATTTATCGGCCTCATCCTGCGCCGTGTATGTCGCAGTCTTCAGCCCTGGAGATTTGATGCGACCAGAGACGTCGGAGACATGGCTCGGACCCTGTTCGACGGGTTCGGCGTGGAGACGTCGAGGAGTGGTGGATAGGAGACGGTGGGTAATTAATGCTGTTGATGCTGTTGGTATACGCCCAGAGGCGATCCGCGCGGCAACGGCGAGCGGAAGACGGTGGTGAAGGAGCGACATGGCGGTCAACGTCGACGAGCGCAACTCGGCGGTCATCGTGACGCTGGCGACTCGCGAACGCTCGTGACAGTGCATGTCACATTTTCTCCATCAGCCAATCAGAGCGCACAAGACACAAATTCCATCTCCACCACTAACACCGGTGGCTGCCCAGCAGGAAACCTTGTACCATGTCCGCGACGAAGAAATCAAAGGCGCCGTCGCCTCCACAGCTGTCGGATCAAGGTGTGTGGTCTTGTCTTCTAACTCGGTTACGCTCACCAAATGGCTAGAAATCCAGCAGAACTTCTCCCGATTCCAGAGTGACCTCCAGAACTTGGCTGCGAAGATCGGCGAACTCGAGCAGGAAGCAGAAGAACATGTGTAGGTATAAACTGTCTCACATCATATTTAACTCATCGCACGTATGTCAGGCTTGTCCTTTCGACCTTGAATGAGGCGTTGGCTGAGGAGCCGGAGCGGAAATGTTTCCGTCTAATCGGCGGTGTTCTTGTGGAACGAACCGTCAAAGACGTGGTGCCCGCTCTTCAAACAAACCGTGATGGGGTGAGTGCGAGACGTTAAACCGAGGCTCTGACTGACATAACACTGTGTGCTAGATACGCAAAGTCATCACGTCGTTGGCAGAGCAGTACAAGTCGAAAGAGGTGGACTTCGAGAAGTTTAAGAGTGATTATCAGATCAGACCAGCACCAAGAGGATAATAGGCAGTCAATTGGTACTGGTTAATTCTGTTTGTACTATACTTACCTGTGAATCGTTGTCTTGATCCAGCATCCTGAACGGTCTTGACGTATAATCGCATCGCATTCGGTCTTCATAACCATTCGACAGCCTGCATCGATATTCCTCTGCTCCGAATAGATCCTACCTCTGCTCCTTTGTTTCTACCATGTTGAATGACGATAGACTCAAAACTTGACAGAATTGAGAGTCTTGAGACCAAGTTGACAGCATGTAGTACTGCTATCAGATTAGATTAGCCTCACTCAGCACAGCCACGAGGCGTTGAATGCGGCTCAGCAGCTTCCGAGAACCTCATGTCTTAGCGAACCCTTGCTTTACGACACTCTACTCGGTGCCTTCCATCCAAGGGACTTATTGCTTTCTACGACATGGTGCTAGCGTTCGAATCCCTTCCGGTTGAACTGATCGTGGACATTATGGAGGAACTGGACTTGGAGGCACTGATCACCATCTCCTATCTCTCACGCCGTCTGAACCAGATCGCCTCGGACCCATTCTTGAATCCATGGCGGCAGCCCATTCTTCGAAATATTCGCTCTGGCGAGTACGAGCCTTGCATGAAACATCTCAGCGTTCGCTCTATCGTACCGCGGCAAAACTGGATCGAGATCCTCAGCATGGCGCGATCGTCTTTCCTATTGTTTGACGCGACGCTGCCCAACCTGAAGGAAGCCGACTGGGAGGAATGTTTCAGACGACGATTCCTACCTGGATGGGAGAAGTGGAAGAGGGATTCCAGCTGGCGCGAAGTATACAAGAAGTGCGCTTCTACCGCTGTCTCTGCCATAGTTGACTGAACAGGTCATCGGCTGCAGACTGCTGTACAGAGTCTGGCATCGAAGCCTAACAACATGTACAACGGATGAAGCCTGGACGAAGTATATCTCCCCTATATATCTTGAAAATGCGTGCTCTAATATTCCTCAGGTATATCGTTCTCAATCGTAATGGCTCCGCCAACGAACTCGAGACGTCGTCTCGCAATTTCCATCCTCTGGCTATCTTCAACGATATGAAGTGTGCCTTGTTCTTCTTAATCGCTCTGGCAGCCTTCTCAGGCCGTCCACAGGTTGCAGAGTAACTTGGCGCATCTTGAGACACATATTCGGGTTAGATCCTGTTTGTGCAGGCTGTGCCGATCAGCATGCTGAACTCGTGCCGTCAGCTCGTGGCTCAGTTTGCGGACGTGCGCATCATCGCGCTTGGGGTGCTTAATACCCCGGAGAGATTTCTTAGCGTCAATGCCAATGCGCGTGCATTCTTGCATCCTCCTGGAATCGACAGAAGTAGGAGACCGGCGGCGTCAGGCAATGACGGTAATGCTTATGCTGTGTTCACTGTGTTTGAGAGCTCACGCGTCGGTCTCACCCTCTTTCAGGCTCAGCTCCTTTGAGAAACTCGCAGCCTGCCTACGAACGCTTGATTCACCCATTGCCTACACCATCCCACTCAGATTATCCATTCTACACGCCGGGCGGCGAGGATAAGCGTTGGCTTGGTTCCGGAGATTTGGAGGAAGGCGGTCTGACCTGGGTAGGAGGATTGATGTGTGTTTTCCTTACGTGCCACCATTTAGGACGGTGCTCAATGTCCGTCACAGGTTGACAGCCCAGATAACGAGCTCGCAGACGGCCGTTCACTGGGCAGAAAGCCCACCTCTCCAAGACCTTGACCTAGTGGTAGGTTTTGGTCGCAACCAGTACTCATCTTTTACTTGGGCGGATTTAGCGGCAGTCGCACCGTGGATGGAAGAACGGATTACTAGGAAGATTGATGGCCCTGGGTTGGGCTTATGATCCAGGCTTGCGTAGGTCTGGGACGTACTTGTACTTGTATTCTGTACTATAACGCTCCCCCCCAACTCTTCCTTTCTTCCTTGTTTTCGCAGCGAACGATTTGTTCGGGAACAATTGCGGAGCGGTACGGTTTTAGGTACCATCGGCCGCCGGCGAATAACTTCACCACTATCTTAGATTGCAGATCGACGTTGAACAATGAAGGCTCCCAGAGACAACAAGTTTTGACTCCATGGAAGTCTGCATAGAACATATCCATCAAGCCATCGCATCAGCTACTAGCGGGATTTCAAGCTTTTAGACACTCATGATCACGGTAGCTTGCTTGATGAGCCATAACTATAAGGACGGGAGCCGGTTTCCCAACGTTGTTGTTCTCGAGGTTAGCATTTCCCAATTCGTCGCGACGCAAAGCTGAAGATGTCTCAGATCTATATTTCGTATTTTCTGCTGCCTTCGGAACCTTTTGTATTTCTTGTTCCCGCAATTGTTCTAGGCGCCGGCTGCTGTGCGGCGAACAACGCCAGGCATGGGTGATTCACCTGCAAAACTCAGCGCGCGCGCTGCTTTCTTTCAACAATAAGGCCTACGGGCGGGGCGGCGTGCTTTGTGGCCTCGTCGGGTGAGCCGGCTTTTCTTTATAAAGTCAGCTGCTAGCACGTGGAATGCATATCTTTTTCCCTCCTCTTTCTTCTCGCTTTCGTCGTTGCTGGATCCGGCGACAAAGCAACTAATAGTATATTTAACGACCACTGATAGTGCAACGGATCGTCTCCCTCTTACTTATCTTAATCATCTCGTTTAACACCAGCTAACGACAGCATCATGATGATCGCGGTACGTTGTCGATGATGTTTACGCACACTATCGTACTGACATCGTTCCAGTGGTCTTGCTCGACATGTCGCAAAACCTTCCAGCGGAAGGGCGATCTAACTCGTCACGAACTTTTACATACTGGCATCAGGTGCGTCCATTTCAATGCCGATTCGAATTGTTCTGACGATCAACAGGCCTCACAAGTGCGGGGATTGCGGGAAGTCGTTCTCGCAGTTCACAGCGTTGAAGACTCACCAGAACACCCAGTGCGTCTATCCGTGTTCCCTCTACAGATCCCTTTTGACATCTTGCACAGCACTCGCAGCAAACCCTTCAAATGTGGAGTGGCCGGCTGCAAGGCAGCCTTCGGCGATCCGTCGTCGTGCACTCGCCACCGGAAGGAGAAGCACGAGCCGGCGCGCTACAACATTTGCCATGTTCCCGGTTGTGGTGCTAAGTGAGACTGCACTCCGCTTCATCGCGTTGGCCTCGCTGACCGCCTCGTCCCAGAATCAAACGCCGTTCTGCTTTCAAGGCTCACATCAGGAAGCACGGCTTAGACCCTAACGCGGTTCTCGACGAGAAGGAATTTCCCTCGAACAAACGCGTAGCTGTGGTTCCCGTCAAAACGGAGCGGGACTCCGTTCCTTTGCCTGCGATTACGCCTCCTTACGACCCTCCCTCCCTCGGATCATCACTCGGATCCTCTTCTGGATCATCCTCACTCAGCTTGATGAGCACGCCTTGTGGGTTCTCTAAACTATGTTTCGAGGCTTGCGCTGACTTTGACTCGGACAGCTTTTACGAATTACAGCCTTACCCCGCCGAACCACTCGGACTTCCTGCTCTCTTCCGACCCATTCGCCCAGTTCCAAGGCCCACAAGCGGCCAGCGACAACACCCTCGGGCTGTTCATGAACCGTCCTGATTCATCCATGGGGTCGTCTCTTACGTCGTTCCCGTGCTCGAGGCGGTCGACTCCTCAGTTCCAATCGACCTATCTGGACCCTCTCTCGGAAGACATTGGTCTTCACGTGCCTTCCTCCTTCATGGGGTCAGATTTTGGACGAGACACAGGAGTGGATCTCTTTGACCAGTGGATGAAAGGTGATGCATCGGGTCTGTACTCATGATGCCGGACATGCGTACGGGACATTAATTGGCATTTTTTCATCGGACTCACTACCTACATCGACACTGTAACACTCATAGCATAGCATACCATACCCACCACTTTGCACTGTATTTCAACTGTATTCCAACCCTCATTTTTAATTTATGAGCGTCATGTTCTGACACGTTGTGATTACTGGCCATCCATCGGGAGCCGATGCAGACGAACGTAAGAACGACGGAGGATGCGGACTCGAACACGGTGGTGGCGCGGTTTTGGCGCGACGGATACGCGCTCGACTGACGCGACCCTAACAAAGGTAAACAAACTCGCTGATTGTGTGCACCACCACCACTACCTCCTCCCCCTCACTTATATCTATCCTTATATCCCATCACCCTTGCCCCACGGCTTCCCTTTGCTCGGAAAGCTCGGCGGCTGCTTTTCTCTAGAATGCTTGCACCTCCACTTCGATACCCCCAGCAGTTTTCTCCCCAGCACTCTTCCGACGATCACAGGCAATACAGACCCGCCCCGGATCTCAACACTTTCCAGAGTCTTTTGCCCGGTCCGGCCGTAGAGTTCGTAGAAGGTTCATCTTCTGGGGCGCTGGCCGTTGCAGACGGGAAGTATGAGCCAATAAATGCATCTCCCAAAACGCCCAGGGTCGAGGTGCGTGCGTTGTTTCTTCATTGGCTGCGGGAGTCTCATACGTACCTTCTTTTCTGGCCTTCAGGAGACTCCCAAATCTCAGCGCACACCTACACAAAAACCAGATACGCCTACACCTTCAAAAACTAAAAACGTCAAGAGCGTTTCCCTTCACTCGGGATCAATTGACACCAGCTGGCCGGCGGGTGTGAATATCGGTTCCGGTCTGTACAACACAGGCAACACCTGCTTTTTGAACAGCGCTTTGCAATGCTTGCTACACACGCCGCCCCTCCTCCACCTCCTGGCCCGCCACAGAAGTGGCAACGACCCGTGTATGTCTTCACAGTTTTCTGATGAGCGCCGTCCTGATCAGACTTTTCAGGCCCCGTAAAGAACGGCGTATTTTGCATGTCGTGCGCTCTGCGCGGTACCATGCTGAGCTCGCATGGCAGGAAAAACCACAGTCCCTTTTCGCCGATTGACGTGAACCGAAATCTGCATCGTGCGTGTATATACGTGTCAGACGCCTACCACTCGCTAATAAATTTCCATAGACATCGCGAAGCACATGAAACGGGGACGGCAGGAGGACTCGCATGAATTCCTTCGGTACGCGATTGATGCGCTCCAAAAATCGTGTTTGGCAGACCAGCCACCGTACGTGTATGGATTGCTGCGCTATGCTTGTATACTGACATATGCCTAGGAAATTGGATGCGAAGATTGCCGAGACGACTTGGGTGCACGGCGTCTTTGGAGGCAAACTGCGCTCCCGTGTCACCTGCCACAACTGCGAACACAACAGCGACACGTTTGATAGCATTCTCGACCTGAGTGTTGACATTCACGGTCAATACTCTGTAAGAGACGCTCTGCGAAACTTTGTGGCTGTCGACTACCTGAAAGGGGCGGACAAGTATAAGTGCGACAAGTAAGTGGTGCTGTGTCATTCGCCGCTTTCGTGTTCTGACATGTGCGCCCAGATGCAAGCAGAAGGTGGTCGCTGAGAAGCGATTTACCATTCACGAAGCACCTGTTGCACTTACGATTCATTTGAAGCGTTTCAGCCCTCTGGGACGCAAGATCGGACACCCTGTTCGATATGATGAGCGACTCTCCCTGGGCCCTTATATGAGCAAGGGTCAATACGGTCCAACCTACTCTTTGTATGGCATCATCTCTCATGCTGGTGGTGGCCCGAATTCGGGTCACTACTACGCTCACGTCAAGAGTGCATCTGGACCATGGTACGAGATGAACGACGAGTCGGTCACGCGCGTTCAAGGTGTTCCAACCAGCATGAAGAACGCTTATATGTTGTTCTACATCCGGGACAAGGGCCAGGCGTTGGAGCAAGCCGTTGCATCGAAGGGTCTGGCTTCGCCAAATATCCCGGCACGCGTTGGAGTGGCAGCTTCCATGAAGAAGAGGAAGATCTTGGATAGCGACGACGAAGATGTGCTGCAAAAGAAGGAGAAGGACGCGAAGAAGACGGAGGAGAAGGAGAAACGCCCGTTCATTGGCCCAATACTACCGCCTTCCACGCCGGCTCGCAGCCCAGTGGCCAGTCCTACGGTCCAGGATCCACAGGCAGAATCACTAAAGCGCAAGATACAGGCTGCGGCGAAGCCGACCCCGGCTAGACTGTCGACCGCTCTGCAAAGCCTTTCTCAATATAACGACGATGACGACGACGACGACCTTGGAGAGAAAGTGGAGACCGACAACGCGCCTCCATCTACTCCCGCCACCCAGAATCCCGAACGGTCTTCCCCCACCGAACCCCCCGCTTCATCATCAACCACGTCCCCTACTTCAATTCCTACCACCTCGTTTTACGGTTCTGGCTCTGCGAACGGGAAGAAGCGCAAGTCGTCTGAGGACGACGATGACGCCGCCGTCGCGACCAGGGAGTACGCACACACACCCCTCCCCGAACGCAGCAAGGGATACGGAGCGTACATCAGTCCGTTCTCTCGTCTGAGCAGTTCTGGTGACAAACACAACAAGAATCGGTATGGGCGTAAGAAGAGGATCATCATCTGATGTCTGCGTCTGCAATTCTTTATATACTTAGCACTCCTAGTTGTATCCATACTCTCACGAACATCGTGCTTCGACCATTGTCTTCTTGCCAACCATAATGCATCAGACCTTGCAATCATCTCTGCGCGAATCTGCAATTCACGAGTGGACTGGTATAGTTATTACTACTGTAAGGCCCAAAAAGTCTAAGACCCAGGGTAAACGAGGCATGCTAAGTTACAACGTAACGCGCCGCCTTAGAGCTTCGCCCTCACCGGGACCTCCTCTTCCCACCAAACTACCGTCACCGTGACATCATCCCGCCACCTCCGCGCATGCGGTGCGGGGATGCTCAGCAGCTTCCGCAGCTTGTGCTCGTCGCCCCCGCCGAACGCGTTCCGGATGAGGTGCGCGCTCAGGTTCGCGTCGACGAATGCCCACGCGCCGCCGTCGCGCCGCTCGCGCGCGTCCTTGCCGTCGACGGTCGGCGCGCCGTCGACCGCGGGCACGAGGCGCGGCAGCTCGGCGCGGGGGACGGTGCCCTTGAGCCCGGCGAGGTGGCCGCCGACGAGGCGCACGACGTCGTCCGAGGAGAGCTGGTCCCAGAGGCCGTCCGTCGCGAGGACGAGGAAGCGGAAGCTTGTTTTGGGCTTCTGGCCGTGTGCGGTGGGGAGGGAGAGCTTGCGGTGGGTGATGACGGGTGTTGCGGTGACGTAGGGCGGGGTCTTGAGCAGCGGTGGGGGGACGCGCATGGGGTGACCGCTGCCGACGAGGAAGGCTTCGTTGAGGCTGGGAAGGAAAGGCACTTAGGTCGTGAAAGGAGGGAGTAGAAGAGCGGGACGACTTACGCGACTTGGGCTTCGCGTGGCCATTTATACCGTGCGTCGCCGAAGGCGCGCGTAGGCTCGAGACCTCCAAGGACCCGGCCACGCTTGATCACATCGTCGGCTTCGTCGGAGGGATGTTCTGACTGCATACTGAACAGGGTATAACGGTCAGCCCGGATGACGACGCAACGAATTAAATGCGTACCGTTTCAATTCGCTAGGATTGCGGCCGGTTTGGTCTTCGCTGAGGACTTCCACTCGCCATCTGCCCTGTCCATCTTCCGTCTCTTCCCATACACCAGCAACAGCGCGACTATCTCCGGTGCACGCGACGTAGAGGTCTTTTTGCGCAGTGTCTATGACTCCTAAGATGGCGCAGCTTCCTTTTGCATTCGATGGGCATTAGCTAGAATAAAATCGTACATGTGAAAACGCACCCGACAGAGCTGGTGCCATTGAGGCCATGGCCATCGGATTGCTGCTAAGGTCTGGGATTGGGATCTTGCCAGATGCGTCCTTTGTGCTCTTCGCTAGATTTTCTCCTAGCAGCAAAAGTGGAGCGTTGACGATTTCTGCGTCGAGACTTGTAAAAGCTCTCTGGATGGCCAGAGAAATCTGTGAAGGGTCTGCGTGTAGAAGGACCGAGGCGTCTGGCTTCGAGTACAAGACAGACTTCAGATTGTCCAGCAATGACTTGGACGGTGTAGGGTTGGTGTCGTGGATAAGTGCGGCAAGCTCCAGTGAGACAGCGGGAATAAGGACTTTAGCCAATAATCTGGATGTATGGAAGCCTGCATGTCCATCCATGACTGCGAAGAGCATCAGACTGCCGGCGGGCGTCACGGCGGTGGATTCCTGTTGAATCACAGCTTGTGCGTTCGCGTCCTCTATGGGGTCATTGGATGACAGACGCGCTGTGGTATACTTCCACGTCAAGCCTTCAGCCGTGAACGGACTTTCGGTACAGGCATGCTCCCGTATGCGGCGCTCGACTTCGGCTAAAGAAAGAAGGGGAGTTGGTCGTGTGACCATGACAATTTTCCCGTCGGGTCCTCGTTCTTTGACAGGGAGGTCGAATGTTTGAAGTTTTGAAGTTCGAGTGCTATACCGGTGGTAGACATATGCTGGCCCACCGATGCACACGGCTGATGCCGCAATAGGTCTCCAAGCCCGTCTGAGCATCGGAAGCTGGGAGTATGGAGCGAGGAGACTCAGCCTTTCGATCCGCAACGCCGAACCCAGAGACCCCTTGTTTATGGGTGTCAACAGTGAAATAAGACTGGCCGTTCTCGCACTCACTGTGCAGGCTCTAGGATCCGCAGCTGAGCGACGGTTGGCGCCCTGGTCTTGATGTGGATTACCACGCTCGACGTCTATGAAGAAGTAGACAAACCTGTTGTATGTAAGTCAGTTTGGTTCTAACATTTCGCTGTATTAGATAGCTGGGGGAGCTACACGTACCTAGGAGCTCCGACGGTGGATGGGCAGCGTAAGACGCGTTCCCATTCTCTCGAATGGGTTGTGTGGACGGGTTTTTCAGTTTGTTCGACTTATGGAAGTCCGGGGTCATGTCCGGGTTTTTTCCCGGACCCGGACAGTCCGGGTCCGGGTTTCGGCAGTTTCCGACCATTTCCGGACACATCCGGGAAAAACCCGGACACCGACCACAAAAACCCGGACGTGACATATGGTCACAGCCTTCAACCCGTGGGGCCTACGCCTGCGGCCCGCTATGCTCTCAGCCATGACCTTGCGGTCAGCCTTAGCTATGCACACAGTCTGTATTATGACCATAAGGATAAACTATCATTTGAAGATATTATGATTTTGGACTGGTTACCACAAACTCGCTTTTGCGGTCACGCCGGTTGAGGTTGGGATGGGTTGGGTTGGCGGTTGGGTTGGGGTTGGGGTTGGGGTTGGGTTGGCAGGTATATGTTTTGCTGGGGGGGAGGAGAGGCGGTGCGAGAGGGTTGATTGGACTGGGGCTCAGAAGGTTATGACCAGGCCGAATATTTGTATGCAAGAATACTACAAAAAGCTTCATCTTACCCCCACTCGGACATGACCCGCAGTGGCCCGCGGGCCATAACTGTCTGGTGATGTAAGCGACACGTCACAAATCACGAAACCCGGACTCCAGGGTCACGTTTTGCATAATCGCGTGACACCCCGGACGACATTCTCTGTTGTCCGGGAAAAAACCCGGACGTCCGGGTCCGGATTTTTGGTGTCCGGGTCCGGGAAAAAAACCCGGACTTCCATGTCCCGAACGTTCTCCAGTTTGTTCGACGCCGATCATGTGCCGCAAAATCACGTGCATGTTGATTTTCTGTCTGCGGCGCTTTTTCGCGTTTGAGCGTCACAGTGGATGACTTCCCGTAGCCATTTGGAACGGTTTGCAGAACAGATTCCGGCCGCATTCGGTCTGCCGAGTGATGGCCGAAAGCCAACCAAACCTCCGGGTCACAAAACGGCGTTTCCAGATTTCAAGTCTGAGGAGGGGGGTCCCCCCCTCATCCAGAGCAATATCTGTATCTTTCACTCTCCGCCATCACTCCGCCGTCGCATATCGCCTCAAGGTCAATCCTCAGCTCTGACTCCGCCTCACTCCGCTTTGCACATCTGTACCTCCGTTCAAACGCTGCGATTGCGTACGGGCTGCAACTGCTGCAGCACTAAAATTCACTTCTTGTTCGAAGTCCGCTATAGGTATCTGCACGCTGTCCAGATCCTGCGGGAAGTCATCCAGTAACTTATTACTTATCCTGAGTATGAGCATCAGAGCAAGTCGATGCTCGGCTCGTTGCTAACACCTCTGAGTGTCATGCTAAATGTATCCCAGTGAGTCAGGTCGTTTCAGTCCCCAGGCACAGGCGTCAGCATTCATCGAATTCCAATCCCATCCAGACAAGGTCGCACACAAAAATCCTTATCTAGAGCTGAGCGCTGAGTGACAAGTTAGCTGCCTGCCACGTCTCTCGCCTTGGAGTTCCCATAGAGTCCTTCACTTCCACGTTGAACACACCCTCTTGAGAGCTCAGTGGCCTGCTACTACCGCACAGCGTTGTCAAATTGAAAAATAAGTTTGCAAAAATCCTCCCAGGTGCGCTCTGTACCCATGCCGTCTCTGAGTCTGCAGACCTGTTCTGCTACTCTACATTTAATATTTGCCCCACGAAGCTTTATGACGAATCCAGGGGCCCGTCTGTTACGGCATTGAGACATATAGATCCTCTTCATGAATGACCCTACAACGCAAATGCTATAGTGAAGGATGCTTCGCATGGACAATGCGACTTATTCGTGTTCCAGCCATGCCATAGTGACTATTATTTTTGATAAATGATAGCATTGTGGGTCTGAAATTTTCAAGACTTCCTACAGTGGATAATGGGGTGAGAGGCATCGATCATGACATCTACGCTATATTGATAAACCCCACTGCTGCATGTGAGATACAGGTGTGATGTGCTGCAAACCGAAGGGTAGCAACCGACTGTATACTGGATCTTGAATGCTACTTTTCAAATGAGTGCTCAGCCCTCGGCGTCGTGACAATGATGACAATCACACACATAGCCATGCAAAGACAACACGTCGTACTCCGTCGTGCGTGTGCTCAGCGGTGCAAGCAGGTCCTGCCCTGTGATGCGCGCGAGCGGCGAGCTGTGCGTGCGGCACGCCACCGCGGAACTGGCAGTTCGTTCACACGGATCTCAAGCATGGCATCCATCTGGTGCTCCTTTCCCGCCATGTTCTTCTCCGCGGTTCGCGATTTAACTATGCGCGAGCAGCTGCCGCAGACTTCGCGTGCAGTACGGCGTACGTCTCGACGTTCGCGGGCGACATTGCGCTGGGTGACGGCTAGGGCAGGTGGCATTATGAGGCTGCGAGAGGCGGGCGTGCCCATTGTATCTCCCACAGCATACCTTACGACACTGCGCAGCCTCCCGTCGCCCGTCCTGCGGCGATCACAGAAGCTCTACAAACCCGCCCTTGCCAGCATGCTCTGCGGCACATGCGAGGCTGAGCGCAAGCGTGTGGGGCTGGATGCCGATGCGGGGCAGGTGGGGACCGGGCACACACAGGCAGTCTTCGCTTTCGAGTTACAGTTTCTTCTAGCCAAGAGCCCTCAACGTCTATCAGTGTTGCATGTCCTACGATATCCACTCTGCCGTCCTCACATCTGCTTGTCGACTGCCGTCAGTTCGAGCGCTTCCTGTCGAGAGCCTGGCAACTGCCTGGCATCGCCATCGTGCGTTCGGGCTTGGAGTCGTGGCAACCTATGATGGGGAACTTAGATTGGTGATGCCAGCAAAGGTCATTTTCATCGTTGCTTGTATGTGAACATAAGTGAGTACATCGATTTACAGTACTTCTGCGACTTTCTGCTCCTGCCCTGACATGTGTAGTTGCCTGCTAGGATCTCGTAAAAGTGTGGTCCAGTGCTGTGAGCCGACCACCACTATTTATCGCCAACCGAGCCGGTGCAGTAGTCTGGCAGTTATCACGCCATCCCCCTCCCACCTCAAAAGGAAGGCGTGTTATACGGTCGCTTTGGAGACTAAGGCTGGCAGGAAATGCAGAATGGTGACTTGAATCTGCATTTTTCTCCCTGTGCTCTCTCGATTTTGAGATATAAGCTTGATGCTTGCATGATTTTCGTGATACACTTCTGGGATTCAGCCCTTCCAAAATCCCGGACCGAGTTTGTTCTGCCCAGTTTCTCATCTATGATAAGTAGCTATGTGCTTTCATCTTGATGGAAGCTCAAGGCGCACGAGCTACGTACATGCACCAGCATCTATTGCACCATTAAATAATGCATGCCGACCACTGAATCTCGAGAGAATGGGAATGGTGCTTGCGCCGCTACGATCGGCAACGCGTCGGGGGGCGGGCTGTGTGACGTGACCACACGTGACTTGTTTGTCGATGTCCCGATTCGGAATTGTTTCTTCCTGCACCGACCAGCATTGTTCTCTGCTCTATTTCAGCCTCGCGGCCTCCCGCGCCTATCTCACATCTTGAACTCGAACCATTCACTCCACCCCTCTGCGGTGGATAAGCCAAGTTTGTGTCCATCTCGCGTGCATCCTAGCAGCAAGGTCAACGGCTTTAAGCAGATTCGAGGTCAAGAGCAACACAATGCAAGCTGACGGCCCCCAACAGGCCGAATCCTCAAAGCAAGGAGCTGCGAGGCCCATGAATCCAATGGCGCCCGGCGTAGTTGTGTCTTCCCTGCGTGTGGCGTCCGAGTTATCGCTTGTAATCGTGAGTGCGGAGTTAGTCTGATGCATTGAATGAGATGTCCTTAGCCATATCGCATTGCTACGTTTCATACCCAAAGTCGCCAAGCGCTCGACAGGAAGAATCCGTTGCTCTGAAGAGAGATGACACTGAAGTAGTGCCTGATGCCCGACTCCCGCCTCAACAGTCCCCGGAACTCCTCGCGATGCACAACGTCAGAGTGCGAGACTTTGCCTATGAATGCATCCTACCTCCTCTACCGTCCGTGCGCCGTTTCCGGCAACTAGCACCTGCGTCAAGACCATTCAAGCGTACAAAGAGATCACACGGCAATGGGGACGATTTTCTCTTTGGAGGCGTCCTCAACATGTCGCCGAACGAGGGGATGCTATCGGAACCTAGCAGTCAGGAGGGCGAAGATGAGAGAGGAAGACCTTTGCAGAGGAAGGCTACTGAGCCCGTTATCCCTGCGGAAGGACCGACAACAGGCCCCAGCCGTACCGGAGCATACATGGATGTGACCCAATACCAGCCACCATCTCAATCTCAGCCGCAGAGGTCGGACTTCATGCCGTCTCATTCTCCAGCAGGGCGCCCTTCCCTCTTGATTCCTTCCCAGTCGTCATCGACTCCTCCCCCGATGTTCGTTAGTGGGCATACAGAAGGATCGCTCCTCTTGGCCACTACTCTGCAGCCATCAGAGAGCGGTCAATTCGAAGACACCGATATGCAGGTTGCCACCCCACTGGTCACTCCGCATGGTTCATTCAGCTGGGAATCGAACAGTGCGAGCGTCGTTCCCCCTTCTGCAATGCAACCTTCACCCATGGAGGACGTCACTCGATCTCCTCCATCATCTTTCGTCTGGCAGCCAACGTCTGCGCAGACCACCGCCCGCGTTAGCACCCCCCGTGTGCCATCGAAATCGAATTCTATACGCCTGAACGGCAGCGTATCGCAACTGTCGCCGATGTCATCTCTGACGTCCTTGCCTGTGTCGCCTGCCGCTGAGAACGCCCCCCTTCTCGACCAGCCTCCCACACCATCGTTATCTCCCAGGTCAAGGGGAGCGCACCTCCTCCGCACCGACCACAGCCAATCCCTTCTCTCATCTATGTCGTCTCTGACGTCGCTGCGCTCATCCCCACCGCCCGCCACCTCCCCTCTCTCTGCCGGCCCGTCCCCAATCGCCTCCCCCGCACCAGAGCCCGAACCACGCACCAGCCCGCCACCGCGCTATTTCCTTCGCGCGCGGTCTAACTCCGGTCGGCGCACCGGCGCGCCCTCCCCAGCGCCGAAATCCCGCGCTACGCGCGGTGCGCTCCCATACCCCCGCTATTCAGCAGTGACGCGGCAGTCCGCCCACTCGCGGAGCACGAAGTCGAGCGACTCGCCGCCGCGCGCGAAGCCGCTCAAGCGCGCCGTTGCATAGCGTCGCGGGATCTCGCATGCGCATATAACCCGATTGCATTGTAATGCATTATTCACGTGCGTCTTCTCCGTCCGGTTGTGCAAGTGGAATATCGCTGACGTGTTTGCGCCAGTAATTATTTATACAAGGCCCGCAACGCTGTATCCCTATCGCTGTCATCGCTAGTCGCATATACACGACGCTCATGCCCACGGACCAGAGCTAGCGGATGAAGGACTCGGTCGCATGTAATAACCCGGTGTCGCGCAGTACCCGTCATGTGTTTCCCCCCCAATGTTGTTGATGTCGTAGTTTACCATGTTGTTCCACCGCACCCGCCTTCGTTATAGAACGACATACGTGTCGTTATTGGTGCATTTAAAGTCAACCGTGATTTCAAGATATGGTCATGCCGATGTGAACGGCGGGACTCAGGTGTAGAAGCAATTAGGGTATCTTACGCCGAATGGCATTATTATCACAAACAACAACTAAAAATCCGAGACAAGAAAATCGAACTACGACGCACCGACCCACCCCCTCTCGACACCATACTCCAACACATCGCCAGCACGCTGCGGCCCAGCAGCAGCATGCCCCGCCGCCTGCGTCCGCCGCCGCCCCTTGCGCGGCGCCGCAGCCTTCTTCAGCGCATCGACGCTCGTCGCGAGCACGCTCTCCATCTCGAGCAGGCACTCGTAGCATTCACGCTCGGAGTACCCGGGTGCGGCGCTCTTGCGCGATGCGGGCGGCGGGCGCAGGCGTTTGGAGTTGAGCAGCTTGAGCGTTAGGTAGTGCAGCCACTGTTTGTGTCGTTAGAAAAACGGTGTGGTTGGAAGGGGGTGCGGGTACGTACCAGTACGTTCGTGAGGGGACGGAAGGTCTCCCAGTTGTTGCCGTTGTGCTGCCGCATGAGGCGGTATACGTCGAATTGGTAGTCCCCTGCGAAGCACACAAGCCTGGTTAGGATTACTTCGGGAGGCCATTCAGAACGAGGTACCTTCGCCTTCGAATATTTCGTCGTCGAAGGGTGTCCAATGGGTATCATCCTCGCCGTTGTCCATGCGGGACAACCCAAGATCGATGATGGTGGCCTTGACCCCGGCAGACGGATGATCCATCGTCAATTTGCTCTTCGTTCGACGAGCAGATGATGAGGGTACATTTTTAACCAAAATTTGACCCCAGTGCAGATCCCGATGCTGTGGCCATAGACGGTAAGTCATTGTTGAAAGGTTCTAGTCCGCTCCGACGGCTCACCTCGAACGACACTAGCTCTTCCGCTTGTGACAGCGATCGGGCCACTTGCCAGAACAGACTGCATGCCTGTCGCCAACCGTTCTTCGCTGGGCTTGCGAAGGTGTATGCTTCCAGGTCAGGACCGCCGTTCGGCAGCACAATGATCGCATACACCTGGGCGACCCCGAACGAGTCTGCAACGAGAACAATCGACGTCAGTGGTTCTCATCACGGCATGGGGGAGTAAACCCACCTGGACGTATGCTCTCAGATCCTTTCCTTTCGTCATACTCATCCCAGAGCGAAAGCAACAGCGACGGGTACTTCCCGCGCACGACATACGTCCGCAAGAGTTTCACAAACCCGCTGCACACGGCGCCCACGGCCTCCGTAACGATCATCTCTTTGAGCACATCTTTGGCATCGCTTGGCGCAGGCGTCTCGGCGTCCACGAAACCATGTGTCGGCGCTCTGGGTCCTTCATCGCGGATGGGGATGACCTTCAGCACGACGTCGCCGATGCCAAAGACCTCCGAGTACGACGCCTCGCCAATCTTCTGGAACGCGACCTGCGCGGGCGGCGGCTCGTCGAAGATGTCTTCTGAGGAGCGCACGATCGGATCGTACGGGAACGTCTTGATGAAAGACGAAAAATCGTGCGGCGCGTCTTGACCACACTCGGTGAGAAGGGGACGGAGATGCGAGGGCTGGGGCTCAGCATGCTCCTTCTCTCCAACGGATTCAGAGATGTCGAGGCCTGCAAAATCGATGGAAAGGTCGAAGTCGGTGGGGGTCGTCGGGGAAGGTGGAGAGGGTGGGCGCATGAAGGTTGGGCGACCATGGCGGATTGGAGTCAGATGGTGAGGCCTGCTACGAGTCGGAGCAGGAGGGGAGAATATAGGCGGCTGACGCGCCAGGATGTGCTGAAATCGCTTCAAGGCGGGGGATGCAGGTATGACAACCTCGACTTGGGAGTGAGAAGGACGAAGAGGACGTGTGAGACGGTGATCTGGTATCTGGGAAAGCGAGGTGGTCGCATGGATAGGGATATTTTGCGATGGCTTAGCACCTGCCAAAGAGACCGCCTTCGGTGCGACTGTACTTTGCCTCGAGGTCACCGTCCGAGAGGGATTTAGCTGCGATGGTGGCTCTTCATCTTCGTCGGAAGAAACGATGAGGGGGACCGCTCGTGCTCGTCTTCCTTTCGCTAGTTTGGGAGGTACATATTCATCCTCCGAATCGGACACAGAGATAATGTCGCTGGCTAGATCAGAGTCCCGAGCCGCAATCTCCTTTGGTGAAGCATTGCGGACGGGATTTACCTGGACATTTGTCCGCGAGACGCGGCGCTCTTGGCTGACCCTCCTTCCCTTGTCGTCCAAAACAATGACGTCGAACTCGACAATAGGCGGAGCGGACTGTTTCAACGGTGTACCCTTCGATCCGGCAACCCTAGACTTCTTCTTCCCCTTCAGAGATACAGGAAATGGAGATCGTGGAATGTTTGGCGAATGTGTGCTGAGCGGGGGCCGTCGACCTGCCTTCGAGATGGGCTTCGAAGGAGGCGTCTGGGGTGGATGTGTAGCCTTCTGCGCGCGGATTGCTTTGGGAGAGGGAGAAGGCGTTGGCGTTGGCGAGACGATCTTGCGCTTCCTGTACCGACGGACAGGGCGGGGAGGCGGCGTGTCTGGTGTTGGAGTTTCCTCTCGATCCGAAAGCTCTGGCTCGATCGACGGCTCCTGTGTATCGAGGACTTTGGCAGATACGTTCTCGTCGTTGAATGCATTGCGCCTTTCTGACACGTTCACAATGCGGTTGCCTCGACGGCCATATGAGAAGACCTGCTTTGTCCTTGCTCCAAGCATTAGTAACACCAGAGTAACGACAAAACTTGATAGCGTCGTTGCACTGGTCAACCAAGGATGGAGAAAAATTCGTGAGCAGTCAATTGTGACGTTTTAGAAGCTCGGCAAGAAGATGGTTGGAGCTGCGAGCGTTGAGAGTCTCTGCACGATGCAGATTTGTCGGGGACTTGAGGGTGAGCTTGAAGGTGGCGGACGAGGCGTGAACTGAACTCGAACAACGGACGCGTCGGCTCACATGACCGTATTCAAGTCACGCGCCTCGGCCGTCTCCGCAAAGCTTCCAGTCGCGTCCATCAAACGCGTCCTCAAGTTCGCGTTCATCAGGCCTTGGTCTCTCTTTCTGCGACGACATTCCTGACCATAGCAAGGCTTAAACCTCGCATACTCATCTCTATTTGAAAAAGGGAAACTGTCGCAGCATTATGGCACTTCCGGTTCCCCTGCGCACGTCAGTCACGCCTCCCGAGCTGGAGCTCATCGCGTCCGAGCAACTGGTCGAAATCATCCCTCTAATTGCAATGGAACGAACAGCCTTTATATCGGTATTACTTCTCGCATTTTATCGAAAAGCCCGATGCAGATTACTGGTTTTGTAGGGCGCGTATGGCCCACTCCGTCCACCAACGAAAGCTAAAGTGCCAATATGGATGGCAACGAATCTCAAGTTGAAAAAGAAGTGTCATATTGTGCCACCATCGTGGCTAAACGTTGGTAAGCACATTCCACTCTATACTGAGACTATTCTTATACACTCGTGAAGACTTTCTGCAGGAACGCTTAGCGCTAGAAACGTCCAAAGCCGAGTTCAGCCAGCTTCCATTTCGCTTCGCCGAGGTTGCAAAAATCATCCTGGATATGTGAGTCGATCAGCTTCACGTTCCCACTCCTAATTTACGCCAGCCACAGCGCACCAGATGATGTCGAAAATCCCGACAGAATCCGGTATCTTCTCAAAGACATACGCGAGGCCAGGCAGGCAAAGAGCAGGGAGGGTCTTCAAATGATCGATCACAACGAGCTGAGTGTAAGTACCCTTTTCCCTGTGTGCAACATCTTTCTTAAGCATAAACTAGTTGGCGAACCTCTGCTCCATGGAGATCAACGAGATCCGACCCTTCTTCGTTCGTGCGATGGGTGTCCTTACGCACATTACCCGCGAGGCTGCACCAGCGGAACCACAGTTCGACGGGTTCTAGCCACTTTCTCACCATCGCCCTCACATTTCAAAACCATTTGTGCACTGTACAACATCATTGTCCGAATATGTACGACCAATTGAATAGGATCCATAAGTTTGCCAATGTTCCGGAGTACGCTCCCCTTGCCCGCTGCAGTAGGGTAGTGCGACTAGGATAGCTTTGGTTCCAGTTTCTGCATCAGCGCATCCAGCTTCGCCTTCACCTCGTGTATCTCGCTAACAATATTCGCCTCGCTCGACTAGTCGATTCGATGAGCAATGTATGTACACCAAAGCAAAATACCTCAGCTTACCTGTTCCATGTTGGGGAAAGCCTTGACCAGCTCCGAGAATGGCACCCTGCTGATGGTGAGTCCCCTCTCCGCGTCCTCACCATCAACGTCGGGATCTTTCGCCGCTGGACTTTCATCACCATCGGGCACGCCGTTGGTCAGAAGCTCGTCCATCCATTTGTACCTATGGTCTCCGTTGGTGGACTCATAGAGAGCGATCATTGTGAGCGGCACGAAAAAGACCACGACCATGACAACACGGTTGAGCTGTGCAGGAAGTCAGTCACGACGTAGATGGCCATAGGTAACTGTTGTTTTACCTTCGCGTACGCTGCAGTGCTTAGCACGAGTCTATGATACGAATGATCAATACAACGCAGAATGCGTACTGGGTAAAAAATACTCACTCGAAAGGTACGATAAGGAAGATCTCAATCAAGTTGAATGGTGCAGGGTAGACGAAAGAATCAGGCGCTCTGATCATGCCGACCGTCTTCCCAGCGAAGAAAGCCAGATATTCCGCTTCCGCGTCATCGACGACCTGAATGCGATATGATTAACATTGAAGGATATAAGAGACCAAATGAAAACACGAACATCGGAGTAGGCGGAAGCGAAGAGGGAAATGAGGACGTTGAGAAGTATGATTGCCGTGACAACGTTCCAGCTGACCGGAGCGTTAATCGCGGGACGAACCTGACCATCGAACGGCATACAAGTAATAAAGTATTAAACTGGCCGGCCTGTTGATGGTCATATAAATCAACCTGTGAGGCTGTCCACGGAGAAGACGTACAATGGGGCAAACTTGTCATAGTTGGGCGATCTGTCATCACAATAAGCAACACACACTACGGATGCAGTGAGAACCATACTGCAACAGGGCTTGTACCATTACATTCACCACCTACGAAATGAGAATATTCAGTGGGTCTGACACTAAATGCAAGATGCAGCAGTTGCAAGACGCACCTCGCTCGTGGATTCGACTTGGCCATCTGCCGCGTCAAGCGCGTACAAACCTTGGAGGAAGCCCACGCCCAATACCGAGAGCATCTAGGAATCGTCAGACAGCGTGCGAGAAGGCCCACCGAGGAGTACGCACAGCAAAGAAAATTCCCGACTCGCGAAGCATCCTTGCAATGCAAATTTGCATGGTACCGATATACCTGGGGATGCACATGAGCTGAACTCTAAGACAGATATTGTCATAACCCACTTATAGCCGTCAAATACAGTGACCAATTCTGCAATCCAATCAGGTTACACTCAGCATCAGCGAATAATCATATACGGACTCACTCATCCTATCGCATCGGAGGAATGTAAGCATATATCGCACTACAAAGAAACGCGGGTTGTTGCTCACCAGATGAACGGCGCTGCATAACTCAGGACTTGGAATCCTCTAAGCCGCAAAGTATCGGCTCGTTGTCCATGAGACACTAGACCACTAATCCTCAGAGTAAACGCGGTAATGAATAACGCGTCGGTGAGGAGGGAAACGATATTCCAGAATCCAAATGCTCGATAAGTTGCAAACCGGAGGATTTTCCATATCTATTGGGAGATGCATAAGAGGCCCTGGGCGTACATGCACTTCGATTACTAACCCTGTGTATGTCTGTTTAAGCGTATTGAGCAATAACCCATTTCCATATCACAAGTAATGGTACCGACTTTCGCAGGCAAACGCAAGAGACATGACGTAGAGCACGACCTCCCATGGGTCAAAATGCCGATGAGCGGGATCCAAACGGTCGAGCGGCTCTCGGACTGTTCATTGCACTGTTACTGAGAGGCACGGTCTGATGCGCCGACTACTCACCAGCCTGGGAATAGACAACAAGAAATAGCAACCAAATGGATATACGGAGCGCATTCTGATAACTGGAACGACCGTCAGCCCATCCGAGAACATTATGCAAAGACAAGCAGGTACGAACCGAGGCACAGCCAGACGCGACGGATTCAGATGCCCCCAGAATGTGTGTTCGTGAAGGTCGTCAAAGTAGACGTCTACCGGCAATCCTATCTGCTGAATGCCAGTGGACGTATTGCATACAAGACATACATTCGATGTCGTGGTTCTCATTGTTCCTCTGGACCAGCTGTCCGTTCCAGAGGCAGTTTACCACTGCACAGGCGTCAATTGAAGATAGCAAACGCATAGTATTCAAGATTTTACCATCTTGGCACTCGCTCGACGAAAGGAAGACGGTACTGTTGGGAGCATACATGAGTCCATTCCGAAGTCTAGAGTTCTGTAGCCTTACCAGTGTGAATCGATTGCCATTTCCAATGCACTGGCGAATTCCATGTCGCCGTCAGGTTGGCGATATTGGAAGCGTGTCGAGAGAATAGTCGACAGTCGATCTCTTGGTGTCTGGTGGACAATCCTACGGGCCAGCATTTCACAAGCAACAGCTTCAAAGGCCATGAGTTTCATGCACCATATGGTCGAGAAGATTGTTACCTCGTCCAAGGTTCTCCCCATAGTCCGCCGCATTGCTGTTCGCGTCGATCATGAATTCGTGACGGGCGCGCAGGAGACAGTATGGAAGCTAGAGTTGAGAAGTCATAAGAACGGTCTATGCAGAGTGTAACTCAGGGAGAATGAGTTTCACGCTCTGCTCACAGCTTCAACGAAGTCGCCCGCAGCAGCGACATAGGCAGAAATGACCTGTGGCGTTATGCATCTGCTCGTGGGGTCATTGATAATATCTGGCGGGACCTCTACTGGAAGCAGTGCGTTGGTCAGAGCACGCAGACGTTTCACGAGCTCTACGGGTGAAATATGAATTTCGACGGGGTGCTTCTAAAACAAATACTGGAACATAGCTTACTGGCAAGCGTATCCGGCGAGGGCTGAACAGATCGTATCGACGACAACGAGACATTATCATTGAGCAATACGGGGGTAATAGGCATCTTCGAGAGACCCTTGACGAGGGTGAAGGTGAGCGTTCGAGGGAGACAAGACTCGGGACCCACACGGAATTCGAATGAGTTCAATGACGCCAACTATGCTACATCCGAAAAAGGAAACGCATCATAGCCCCGCGTTGTTTACCCGCGTTTACGACCACCTTGTCCCTTACTATCGACCTCAATAATGCCCGTGAGTGTCTCTTGAGCCATCTAACTGCGTCCTATTCACGTTGTTCTCTATCTGAAAGGCATATCACTCGGCCTTGAACGAAGAGCCAGATGTCCGCCTTGTCGGAAACCTCGGTGTCTTCCCCGTAAGGACCAAGATTCGTGGACCTGCGCCCACGACCGGTACGTGATCGCGTTCTGCACTCTCACAAACGGCGCACTCAGTATATCTCAGTGGACCCCAACCAATGGGACATCCTCGACGAAACCCTCGATCTCTTCCGCGCCAACTCCCTCTTCCGCAACTTCGAGATCAAAGGCCCCGCCGACCGCCTGCTCATCATCCTCATCCTCTTCATCTCCGACTGCCTCGCCAAGCTCGGCAGCGCACGCGCGCCGCCGAGCCAGCTCGAGGCGTCGAAGACGCTGAACACGCTCGCGGTGGACAATTCTCCAGTACCGGGAGATGCTAACTTCCCTCTGAACGCGCACTACGCGCCGCCAGGCAACCGCGCGGACTCGGGTGAGTGGCCGTCGCTTTCCCGTTTGCCTATGCATCTCAAGGAATGAATGCTGCCAGAGTACCTCCGTCAGTACTTGACGCAGGTCCGGCAGGAACTGGCTGCGCGGCTGGTCGAGCGGCTGTACGCGGATGGGACAGGCAAGCCGAGCAAATGGTGGATGTGTTTCCAGAAGAGACGCTTCATGAACAGGAGCTTGGGTTAAGTCCACAACGGCGGAGGCAATGTACAATAATGCAATACATCATCGTCTTGATACACTGGTACATTAGCGAAGCGTATGCTACATGCGACGTGTGAGATCCATTCTATCAACCAGATAAGATGAAAGGAGAGCGACTACTTGTGCCGCTTTCGCTCGTTGGGATTCTTACGGCCATACCCAATGGTCGGCATGTCGTCTCCCCGCTGCTTGCGTCCTTTCCCGCTCGCCCCAGCACTGATGATATCGGGTATCCAATCCGGGTCCATCCAGTTCCCGACATTGAGCGCGCCGTCGCTGCTGCTTAGCGCCCCGCTCAGCATCTTCTTCTCGTCGCGCTGGCGCTTCGTGTCGGCGCGCTTCTGTGCGCGCATGTATTCCGTCTGGTCCTCACGGAGGATCAGTCCTTCTCGGGCGCCGGTTTTCGCAGATCCGGGCTTGGGCGATGGGATGGAGTAGATCGTGCCGCGGGTTTTGTATTGGAAGTTCTTTTTGAGATGGACTTGCATCGTGGGGGCATCGGAGGATGCGCTAGGGGAGGAGATCGTAACGGATGCGCGCAGTAAAGTTGGGTTGCCGCATGAGGGGCAGAACTTCTTCGTGTTATCCTTGCATATCCTAAGGGTAGCCAGAGAGATCAGTTTTATCCTCGCCATCTAGAATATAGAAATGCGACCCACTTGAAGCATGCATGGCAACGCAGCACCCATGTCTTCACCTTCTCGATCTTCTTTCCCTCCACTCCTACGAGACTCAAGTTCATCTGCAGCAAGACGTTCTGCATCGCAAAGTCGGCCGTCATGCAGCCTACAGGGATTGTTTCTTGTGGTTTTCCCTTTTTCGATGATGATGAAGCAGGTGTGAGGCCGAGGGCGCGGGATTTGTGGAGAGCAACGTTCGAGGGTGTGATCCATTCTCCCTCTCCGTCGTCTTCATCGGATGGATCATCGTAGACTGCACCGGCTGTAGATGGCGAAGATGCGGCCTCGTTGGGAGAACTAGCTGCACTTGGTCGTTCGGCATCATCTGCCTTAGAATCGACAGGCTGAAGTTCGACGTCGAGCGGCTCCCGCTCCTCCATGTCGGTCTGCGCTTCTTCCTCGCTTCCACCCGATCCCGCACCTTCAGCATCCTCAGCCGCCTCTTCCTCTCCTGCTGCACCGTCCACATCGTGGTTTTCAACCTGCTGCTCTTCAATAGACTTCGGTTGCGGTGTCTCGTCTGCTACATCGGGAGTTTTGTCGCCTTCTGGACCGACGGCAGCATCGGACGGCGAGGGCTGTCAATCAATCTTTGGTCGGCAGTTCACGAGTGATGAAATATGTTCTTACCTGGGCTTGCGAAGCAGCAGCCTGCTTTTTATGTTGCTGCTCCAATGCATATGTGAGAGCAATAACACATAAATCGGGATGCGAGAGGACGGAATAATCTCCCGTTTTCTTCGCGACCTGGATCACTGATTTCCTTGGACAATGAGACAGAAACTACGGCATAAATGTCTAGACTCACCATGTGCGAGAGAGGCAGCATCGGGCGATTGTATCTTAATCTGCACGCCGGCCGAGAGACCTAATTTCTCGAAGTGCTCTCTCGCCCGCTTGTCCTTCAATTCGTCAAGGACTTGCGGCACTGTCACATAGGTTTCTGCGAGGCCTCGCAGTGGGGATAGGGATAGTAGGGGCCCAGCATCCAGTACGAGCTGTTTGCAGGCCGGACTCGTCGAAGAAGTGGCCATGGTATGTTTTGAGCTCTGCCAGTTTCGAAATTTTGGAGGCAGGAGGTGATGGTCCGGAGTGGTCCATGGACCGATTTAGCAGTGGACCTGTATAGACCTCGACTTCAGTTTCAGCTCGCCTATTCGCCGCTGTGATCCTCAACAACTTTCCGCAGCTCCCTCATCACCAAGCAGCAGAGCGTCCATGCTTGCCATGCACACAGAGATGCTCTCATGAATTCGACGAGGTGTGCTGAGTATAATTGTTGGGGCTATTTTCGGCCGTGGGCCACCCTGGTCCATGCCATCGGCCGATAAGATTCAGATGACGGAGGCCCGATGCCAGGGAGCGTCGAGAGCGCTATATACGCAACATCGCAGCGCACACCATTTGACTTCGGTATTTCACCTCCACTAACAGCATGTCTCCCCAATCGTGAGTCTGAGGTCTAGTTGCTTCCCCCCGCATCCCTAACTTATCGCGTCTAGATTTCGCATCGCAGTCCTGCCTGGCGATGGTATCGGTACGTCCAGAAGCCTGCCTATTTATGCCGATCTCATAGGTGAATATAGGACCGGAGGTCGTCGCTGAGGCCGTAAAAGTCCTCGAGACCCTGTTCGCCGCGTCGCCCAGTGTGGACGTCAAGCTCGAGACGCACCTGTTCGGCGGATGCGCGATCGATGCAACAGGGGAGGCTCTCCCCGCGTCAACGCTGAAGGCGTGCAAAGAGGCCGATGCCATTCTCATGGGTACGTGTTATCATGGCGTAGTGTTTGGAAATGTATCGACGTCTAGTCAGGTGCGATTGGCGGGCCGAAATGGGGCGTTGACAGCAAAGTCCGCCCAGAGCAGGGCCTGCTCGCGTTGCGCAAAGCGCTCGGCGTATACGCCAACATCCGACCAGCAAGCTTTGCGTCCGACTCGCTCATCTCGTACTCCCCCCTCAAAGAATCCGTCACCAAAGGCGTCGATATCATCGTCATCCGCGAGCTGATCGGCGGCGTGTACTTCGGCGAGCGGAAGGAGCAGGGCGTTGCGCCGCAGGAGGATGTCGCGTGGGATACCATGCCATACAGCGTCGCTGAGGTTCAGCGCATCACGCGTGTCGCAGCGCAGATCGCCTTGTCTGCCAACCCGCCTCTGCCAATCCACTCTGTGGACAAAGCGAACGTGCTCGCAAGCTCCAGATTATGGCGGAAGGTGGTCACGGAGACGCTGAAGAAGGAGTACCCGCAGCTGCAGCTTGACCACCAGCTCGTGGACAGCGCGGCGATGCTGATCGTCGGTAGTCCAAGGAAGCTTAATGGCGTGGTCCTCACCGAAAACCTATTCGGTGACATGTAAGCCCGCCAACACTATCCGATTTCCCCAGCCTAAACATCCATTCTAGCCTGTCCGACGAAGCCAGCGTCATCCCAGGATCGCTCGGCCTTCTGCCCTCAGCGTCTTTGGCAGGCGCACCCTCCGTCCCGTCCTCGCCCTCCTTCAAGCCCACCTCGGGACTGTACGAGCCGATCCACGGCTCCGCGCCCGACATCGCAGGCAAGGGCATCGCCAACCCCATCGGCACCATCCTCAGCGCCGCCATGCTCCTCCGCTACTCTCTCGGCCTCGAAAAGCAGGCGCAGATCATCGAGACTGCGGTCCGGCGCGTGCTGGACGCGAAGGACGCGGGAGGGCTGGAGTTGCGGACGGCCGACCTGGGAGGTAGTGCCGGGACGAAGGAGGTGGGCGATAAGATCGTTGAGATTGTGAAGTCATTGCTGTGAATGGTGGGAGCGTGGGGTCGGCGAGAAGTCATGGGAAATGCTGTATCAATAAATCCGCACAGAAGAAGTCCACATGATGCATTGGACGTAGTCTCCAAGCAGACCCTATAAACACTCCTTCTATTTTAGGTTGGGGTGGCAGTCGTGTATAAGGGTCTGCTTTTAGTCGCGGGGGTCTTACCGTCTCGCGGCATTTCTTCAGCACGTGACCTAGATAGCCCTATATTGAATAAATGTACCTGTCTTAATTAGGAAGGCAGGCACCCTCTCCTCCTCATCCCTCTAGTCGAAAATGCCTAGAATTCCACTATCGCCTCAGAAAAACATCCAAAACACGTCTACGACATTGTTGCATGGTACCCGAAACCCTACAGCAACTTCAGTCCCGACATCTGGCCACAATGTGTCTCAGACATCCACTTCCGATGAGCTCCCCGCAGTATGGCATGATGCTCTGGACAGTCCATTATTCCCAACCATCTGCGAGATATTAGCAGCAGCAGCTCGCGGAGAAATTTCTCTGGAAACCAGGACACGTACCCAAACCACTCCACCCAAGCAAGGTCCCATCCCTCCTGCACGAGCATCTGCGGGAAGCGAACCCTCTGCCGATGATACAGAGAAGAAGACAAGAGTCTATCGGAGGGTTTCTGATAAACTGGACCTCATTGGTGAAGCTCTCAAGGAAGTAAACTGGTCCTTAGGTGACTTTCTCCATTATCTTTCCGAGGAGAACCTGAAGACGCGAAGCGGAAAGGATGAGCCACGCTCCGAAAGTAGCACTCGATATCTCAGTGAATTTCTCCTAGGCCGCAACAGTTACCATGCCATCGACATCGTCCAAGCATGGTTCAAGCACTCATATAGTCGTCCTAAGGGTGAGGAGAGGGAGATGATGTACTCAACAGATGTGCCGGCAAAGGACATCAAAGGCGCCCGTGCAGCGATCTCTTCATTCGCTGCACAATTAGTCGAGAAGCAGCTAGTGCGGGAGATGGAGAACGTGATCAAGCCGTCAAGCGGTCTCCACGTTATTGCCCAGAGCAAGACCGGGAAACACTCACTTGATTGGGAGCGCCTCGGACCCGACCTCTTCAACAACGTTGCAGCAATCCTTCAGGAGCACCAGCCTTTAGCGTGGCACTTCCTCATTCAGATGGCCAGCCGTCATCCTCGCATGAATGAAGGAGAAGCGCAGAGCCGTGAACATCGTCCTGTTGAGCCGGTGAGATCCCCTGCACTTGTGTAGTAGTGAAAAAAGCCTCACCTACGCCACGTTTATAATGTAGATCATTACAGACGTGTTGAGCCGAATCGCATACTCGCGCTCCAATCGTGCGAAGCTCCTGCCAATGGCGCATGGAATTCACCACTTCGCAAGCGGAGCGCACTCAAGCTTGTACCGTGTCAATAGTAGGCTGGCTGCTATGCCCGCGTATTCAACAATCCGCGGGGCACTTGTCGACATGGCAAAGAAGGAAGCGGCGCACCTTCACGAGCTTGGAAAAAGCGGCGGCGCCTGGTTTCGCCTATGTGCTGACAACGTGCAGCGATTTTCGAAGCGGTGGGAACCGTCCATGGGACGGGAGTCACATATGCTGAAGGGTATGGCGGCGACGGCAATCAAAATAGATGGCGTCGACCCCAAAGCTTGGGACCTTGATGACAAGCTAGCGAGGATAGCCAAGAACGAGCGCCGCAATGTTACGGCGGACTGGTTTCTTTCACAGGTTGACAATCGGCATCTTGAAGACGTCAAGGTTCTACAGTGGATCCAAACATTAGTCCGCTATGTCCCAGCATTGTCCAAGTTTCGCAAGCATATCAATACCTTATATCATACACGCGTAAGGAAGACGGCTCCCGAGACCATCACAAAGACAGAGGTTTTCCCGCTGACGCCGACGGAGAAGGACGAGGGTGTCACCGCAGAGTTGAAGGATGCCTTTGTTGAGTTCCTAGAACAAATTGGTCAGACCGAGGACAGCTACCTGCGACAGATTATCCTTGCTGGCGGAGATGGCTTGACGTACGAGAAACTTCTGCAGATCAAACGCTACCTTCAGTTCCACGAAGATCCATACCAAAGCCTTACTATCGTTGAAGCCCTTCTCGAGCTATGGCATACGCAGTGGACGGAGTTATGCCGAATCTTCCAGACCCACTGGGATCAGGATATGTCGAAAGACCCTTCGAGCCTTGGCCATAGCGCATCAAAAATTGGATGGAAGCCACCGTCAAACCTTGCAAAAGTTGATTATTACCCAGGAACGCGCATGGCGTACACAGTCTTGGACGCACGACTCCTCGATTGTTGGCGGTACGTTTGTTATTTCCCCTGGCGAATCGAAACTGATTGGTCATCAGCATTCACTATAATGTAGCTGATCTATTCACGTACTTCGAGGAGCTGGAAACACAAGGGAATCTACCATCATTTGAAGACCTTGAGCATGCTGCCGTCAAGCTATGCAGGTCGTATACGTGCACGCGTGCCTTCGAGCGTGCACTTCGCGGTGAAGCACGGTCTGGGCAGTATGCGGTACCAGAAGGCTCGCAATGGATGCCACGCTCTGAGACGCAGGCTGCTAGTACTGCCGTATTGAAGAAGGGCAGTAACCGTGCCGCGCAGGCGCCAACACGCACAGGTACCTCAAAACGTGGGAGGCAAGCGTCAAGTACCCATCCCAGAAATGAAGCGCGATCTGTACCTTTTGCAGGAGATCGTGTCCTAGCTCAATCTTGTCGTCTTATGGATGACCTCATGATCTCGAGAGAGGCGGCATATGCTGTTGCTGTTGGCGATGCTGGTCGTGTCTATGAATGTGTCAAGGTGAGTTTGCCCGTGCTGTGACGTGCAATTAGTCGAATGACACCAACGTCGCAGCTGTGGCTCTTCAATTTCGCGGGATCCGGTCATAGCAAGTATACCACGTACCTAATGGAATTGGTAACATCCCTCGAGTTGGAAAGCAGCCCAAGCCTCCGCGCAGCTATTTTTCGTGCCTGGCTTGTCAACCCATCTGGCCGCCCTGGGCATTTCATTGAGGCTGATCTACTACAAGAACATTTCAACAGAGCCCTGGAGGAGTTAGTTCAGCGAAAAGATATTGGATTCGACGATCGCTTCCTCACCACAGTAGCCGCCCGAAACATGCATCACTTGCAAGAGCTTCCGAAGGATATGGAGGAGGGCCTTGGGCTAAAGCGCCGCTCTGACGAGCATTCCTCACCCGCAAACCGTGCCGAGATCATCACTCTCCTCCGAGTGTACCGTGAAGTCGAGTTGCACTACTGGCGGCGCGGGCGAACATATGGGGAGCGCGATGTTGATGATTACACACGCGGCCTGAATGTCCTGATGGCAGGGCGTGTCGATAAGTGGAAAACGGAGACCATAGCGGACCGCGGACTCACCAGTCGGGCTTCAATAACTGAGCCTCAAATCATGAATCTCGACGTCTCGGATGATGAGGAAGATGCTGAAGACGAGAGACCACTTACCCGTGGTCGAAAATACGTGGTGGACGGGGAATTGTGCATTGATATTGACGATGCTGAGGCGGGCTCTGTCGAAGAATCGGGCTAAAATGGTATTGTATACTCTACAGGCATGTAGTTACAACGTGCCGTTTTCCTTGTCGTCCTGAAAGCAAATTGAATAAAGTTTTTATGTTCTGCAGATCAGTGCAACGCACCTGCTGTCGCGGTTTCTTCCCAGGGCGCTTCGAGGCTGGCTTTCCCGCGCCTCGTTTCGACGGCGGCCTTGACACAGCAGTCGTGTTTGGACCGGAAGCCCCAGGCCTACCAGGATGAGCTCAATAATGCCGAAAACAAGCTAATTCTATGAGAGACGCACGGGGCAATACTCCAAGTGAGACACATGTGGGCCGGCACTCCAGGAACTGACAAGACGTCAGAAGCGGCATCAGCGAGCAAAGAGGTAACGTACTATCAGACTGGAAGTGAGGGGACGACGTATGGTTGGTAGTCGTGAGCGCCGAGTTATCTTGTGCATGAATGGGACCGCCCAGATCGCGATGCGGCGTGGCTGCGTGCACCACTCCCGACGTCGAGCCTCCTTCCGAATCACCCATCACCGTATCCTCGCTCATTGCGCCGTTGATTTGTTCAGTCCTTCTGGCGGGCACGGCCAGCGCCTCGAACATAGAGTCTGCATGGTGCGTATCCGTCGCGCTGCCTATCGAAGGCCTCATCTCCCTGATGTCCTGAAGCACGGCGAAAAGTCGATCCACATGAGGCTGCAGAAGGTGGTTGGTGTCGACCACGGAGGAGAGTGAATCGATGGTTGTGAAAGCCGAGAAATTAGCAAGTAGGTAGGTGATTGTGATGTCTGGGAGGAATGCCGCTGAGGGTATACTGCCGTAGCGATATTCATCAGCCTCGCTCCAGATATCGTGGCGCAGTGTGAGAAGTAGGCGGTGTGCATCGTCTTCAAGGGAGTTGTGAATCGGTTCACCGATTGACGTCTTGGTCGATCGCATTGAGGGAAGGGGCGATAAGCTCTCGGGGATGCAGCGACTACAGTTGCATGTCGAGGAGCGCGTGGGAGGAGGAAAAGAAGAACATGTTTTGCAGAAGCACCGCGGGTTCTCGCGTGGGTTGCCGTAATAACGGTCCTGCTCAGCGCTAAGGCATTTCGCAAGGATCAACCTTGCCATCCCCTCTGTCATCTCCGGTGTCGAAGACTTGATGTTACCTGACGAATTTTGGTTCGTTTTTTTGCCCTTACCCTCAACAATTGCCTTCGCTTTTCTCACTGCAGTTCCCGTCAGGTACATGATCCCCCTTGGGTCCGTGACCTTCTGCCTATCACGACCTGCACGTCCCCACCTTTGATGCGCTTCATCAGGATCAGCGACCTCGCCAACAATCACGACGTCGTGAATATCAGGTGCGTCGATTCCCTGGGCCATCGCGGCAGTCGCAATAGTGACGTTGGGGCGGGGATCCTCATATAAGATCTGGCGCGTAGCTGCATAGTACGACGGAAAGTTGATGGCCGTGTACATGCGAAGCCTGGTTGGTAAGTCGGTCTTGTCCTCCGCGTGTGTCCAAAGATACGAAGTGATGCGGAATGCGAGGGAAATCGTAGCACAATAAATAACGGTCTTGCGATTGCTTTTCAGAATCCACAGCAGGGCTGGAAAACTGCGTCCGTTGATCCCTGTTCCCAGGTCTCGGAGCAGAAGCTGCAGCTCTGGACGAAAGTTGGAGCGCCGTATGCAATGGAATTGGCCTTCTTGCATGCCCAGCATAGAGCGTACAGCGTCGAGTGCCTTGCCGCTCGCCATGGTTGCGGTGACTCCAATTGCTACGACGCGATCTGGAAAACGAGCACGCATGAAGCCAATTTGCTCATACGCTTTCCGAAATAGCGCGCCCCAGGCTGGAAGAAGATGGATCTCGTCGGCACCCAGCGCTATAACTCGAGCCCAGAAGACTTTGTTATCGAGGAGTTTTTGGAAGCCTTCACCTGTAAGTTGCTCTGGTGATATCATAATCATTGAAACCTTTTCCACCACGCTCTCCCATAGATTTTCTCCTTTGCGCCGGCCCTTGTGAAGCGTATTCGCGTTGATGGCTACTGCAGTGAGACCGAGTTTTCTCATCTTCTCTTCCTGAAGCCTGTGGTAAATGACTACATGAGATATAGGTTATCAACTTGCTCACCATTTGTTCCTCGATGCTGTTCGTTGGACAAACTACGACTATTGCTGGATCTTTCGGAAAATGGCTGCCCGGAGGACACATAGCGGGATTGTTGGCGAGGAAAGTCGCGGCAATGATGTACATATAAAAGTAACCGGTCTTGCCATCTCCAGTAGCGGTTATAGCTATCAGGTCGGTACCATCAAGCGCCTGGCACACTCCCTCGAGTTGGTAGTCATGGGGGTCAAACGGGAGGAAATCTTGAAGACAGCTGCGGACGATTTCACGGCCATTGGGAGATGAGAACGATCGAATGGTCAGAACGAAGTTTTGGGACTGTTCGGGAGGCGTCCCGAGTGTAGACATAAGGCGTTGGTACACTCGCACTCGCAATCAACGCGACGCGATGTACGCGACGCGTTTGTTTATTTGTGCTAATACGATCATGTGACTAACATATCTGGCAAGCCACTAAGACCGCCGCGACTCGATACAGACTACATTGGACGATATGCCGTGTGCTGATAAGCTATTTGATGCAAATACAAGGATCTCAGGGCCTCAAAGGACATAAATACGTCGTGAGACGTTGGGGTCAAACCCGTTAGCCCGCGCAAGGATGTTGCTCCATGCCTTTGCCGTGTTCTGCTTATTCGTAGGCTGCCTGACCCAGCTACACCCACCCAAACCAGCCAAATACCGCCCTCTCCCATCTCTGCGCGAACGCGCACGCATACAGAACGAATGGCGCGAAGAGCGCCTCGCACGCATCCCCGCTCTGCTCCAGAAATACGGCATCGACGCCTGGCTGGTCCGCATTCCCCCTCGCGCAGCGTGCCCGCACTAACTTACACGTCCCAGATGAGCCAGCGCGAATACGCCGAGGACACGATCTGGTGGTCCATCAAGGACGCAACGACCTTCGCGCCACACCGGCGCACGGTCGTGCTCTTCCACACGAACACATCCACCCTCACAGGGCAGCCGAACCCACTCACGTGGGTCGACAACACGGGCGCGGTCTGGCCCGCGCTGCGCGGCGTGCTCGCGCGCTTCAACCCGCAGCGCATCGCGCTGAACACGGACCGCGACATCGCGTTCGGGGGCGGGTTGCATGCCGGCGAGCTCGACGTGCTGCGCGAGGAGCTAGGGGCGGAGTGGATGACGAGGACGGTCAGCGAGCCGATGTTGGGTGTTGAGTTTGTCGCGCGGCGGGTGCCGGGGCAGATTGGATACTACCGCATGATGCAGGAGACGATCTGGGCGATGATCGAGGAGGCGTTCAGCGAGCGCGTTATCCAGCCCGGGGTCACGACGACAACGGTAAGGTTTATTGACACGGTGTCGCAAGGGCTGCTGACCTCCTGGTCTTGCGCACTGGCCAATATGCACAGGATGTTGAATGGTGGTTCCTCGAGAAGATGCAAGAGCAGAATGTCTCGACCTGGGCACACCCGCGCGTCTCCGTGCTCACCGAGGAATCGTTTCCCGGGTGGGAGGGCTCGGCCAGCACGATACATGAGGGCGACCTGCTGCACGTTGACTTCGGCATGACGGCGATGGGGCTGAATACAGACACGCAGCACATGGCATACGTCCTGCGCACCAGCATCGGCGAGACAGACGCGCCGGAGAGCCTTGCGGCGGGTCTGAGGAAGAGCAACCGAATGCAGGACATCCAGCTGGAGGTGATGCGTCCTGGGATGATAGGTAACGAGGTCTTGACGGCGTGTTTGAAAAAGATGCGGGAGGAAGGCATCGAAGGGCAGGTTTACTCGCATCCGATTGGGGATTGGGGACATGCGCCGGGGGCTGTCATGGGTAAGATTCTGCGTGATTACAGTCAATCGCTTGCTCATTAATTGAAAACAGGATTCACCAACCTTCCGACATACGTGCCGGTCCTGGGAGAGCTCCCTGTGCTGCCTGATACTTATTACAGCATAGAGCTCTATGCGTACCACTTCATACCGGAGCGTAACGAGACGATTAGGTTCCGACAAGAGGAGGACGTATACTGGGTTGAAGAGACTGGGAAGTGGGAATTCGTCTTTGGAAGACAAGAGAGACTTCATCTCGTCAACTGGACGGGAGCAGACGCTCCAGTCCTAGATTCAGCGCATATACTCGCTGTCCAGGATTGAATATACTCGTGAACTCACTGTCATTGTATGTTGAACGTTTGTGGAGACTCGCGACCGTGCAATTACTGTGACGTCTGCAGAAAAGCAAGACATATTGAACTTTGCTTCCTTTCAAGGCTACCCGAAATCCATCTTTAAGACACTCCAATTGCAACGATAGCGAAATTGCCCGTGTGGAATTGCCTGAGCTGGTATGCGTATAAGTACAAAGCTTGTACAGTATCACGGTGAAACCGGGCTCGAAACGCTCGAAGGCCGCGGTGACATGAAAGTCCTCCTGACATTTCGGTCAGGCATGAATAATGCCAAGCATGATGGGGACGCGCACCTGTTTAGTACGAGACCCTTCAAGGCCCTGATCTCTCTCCTGACATTCTCTTCTTCCGGCCCAAGTGGTGACGATCCTATGCCTGCGAAGCGGTAGCTACTTGAAGAGAGTGCATATGTCTGTGTCGTCAGGTATCCAGTGAAGTCGATCAAAGACTGCAAGGTATGTTGGAAACGGCCGGCAGAAGGTTCAGAGGGTGGAGGAGGGAACGCCGACTTCAGCTTATCGAGAGTTAGTACTAGAGTAGACGGCGGAGGTGTTGATGGGGGTGCATATGTCCAGCGTTGTGAGGTGCCCTCAGTCGACTGCGAGAATGAGGAATTGGATGAAAGCGTATTCCAAAGCTTGTCCTATTATCACAATGTCAAAGACGTCCACCAGATCACAGAGCGCGACAGTACCTGATATGAGGCATCGGACTCCATCCATGGGATTTTGGCGAATAACGCCTGGAAGAGCTCCTCTGTGGTCGGCTGTTGCTCTTGCGCGGCGAAATCCGACAACGCACAACGGAGAAGCGACACCTCCGGGACGTGCGACTGCTTCTTCCCGCTCGCAGCGACTATGTCATCGACAGTACGGCAGTCTGCGTACGGTGCTGCCTCGCGGGAAGGCAATGGGGCAGGCAGCTCCGAGAATGCGTCTGTCTGCGCGCTCTTGAGATCATTCAGTGATACAGTCAGCTTTGAAAGCAGGTGCTTCTGGTGCGATTTTATCGAATGTCGAGCGGACGCAGACTTCATGAGGCGAGGATATATGAAGCGCTGCCTGAAGAGTAAGCTGCCATCACGACAGAGGCACACAGAGAACGCACATAGTATACTGCCAGGAGCACGATGGATCCACCTGTCAGCCATGTAAATACTCTGAAGATTCCAGCGAGCAGCCCGGGCAGATTAGAAGGTGGTTGTTGCGGGTATGTGCGTGGTGGGATGAGCGGTATTTGTGGAGGCTAGACAGAACGTCGTCGATAACTGTAGGAAACAGCTATTCCGTACGTACAAGCTCTTGAATCAGTTGATTCACTTCACCGTCTGACAAACCCTTCTCGAGGAGGAAGCGGCGTTTCGAGGCGACGTCCTGGTGTACAATGTGGGGAGACTGCAGGAAGCCCCGCGCTCGTGTTACGAGCTCTGTTCTGTCGGGCTCCACCGCGGCGACGTGCTGCGGGGGAGTTTCTTGGACGGCTTGGGGCTCCGGTTTGCTTTCATTTGGAGGGATTGTAGGAGGGGGTTGTGCTGGATCCTCGTCTGCCATGATGGACGTCTCCCGCAAGCGCGCCTCGACGCGTTGGGCGTGAAGCCCGTTCGGTCCGCCCACTTGCCGGTAACCGGTCCGCCTCGGGCATAACATCAACTCAACAAGTCCGCTTCCATCCCAAAAGACAAAAACATGGCGGGAATGATATGTATTCAGTGACAACACCTCCTCACTTATTCCACGCCGATTCTGTCCGTCGCAGTGGTATATCATGCATTTCCTCATCACCTTGACTTGCCTCCCTCGAGATGCCAGATCTCGAGGGGACGCTCCCAGACCTCCGAGTCGAGCTTGAGTCCGAATCCTCGCTCACGCTTAGCTTCTTCCCTTCGCAGTTGGAGCCTCCAGATTTCGACCCGTCATCACTTGCCACAATCGTCGACTCTGTGTTCCTGTGCGCATACAGCGAGGAGTTCGACAACATGTTGGACGGCGATACCAGCGCCTCCACAGCAAAGTTCAACGTCATTGAAAAGGTCATGTTGCAGACAATCTGACTTACCTCTTCCATACGCGGTGTTGGCCCGATGGCAGGCTCTTGATCCCACTGCCACTCGCTCAGAGACTGCCGGCAGAACTCTGTAGACTTCATCTTTTCGCGCAATCCCCCGCGCGAGTTCAACGTCCGGAGGAGACCCAAGACATAGAATTTTCCTGTCAGCAAGATGAACAGGAGCACGAGATGACGGGATCTGGCCTGTGACGGGCTGTCGGTCGATTCAAATCATACGCCAGTAAATGAAGTAGCTCACTGGCTTGGAGTGGTACAACCCCACAGCAATGACCATGGTAACACTTGGGAGGGCCGCAGACTCCCAGGTAATACTAATGATGTGCTTGAGAGCCTTGTCCACGTATCCGAGGCCTGTTTTTGACTGCCATAGGTAGATCATTACTGGACTATCGTCAGTGTGAATTCTCGACCGCGGGTGAGGTCTTTACAAATTGACGTGACCAGGATGTCCAACGCTAGCGAGCGGTCAGTAAAATTTATGTAGAGATGATGATTTCCTGACTTACTCATCGACCCCACAATCCAGAAATTGAAGGCGAATGCCGTCTGCAGCGCGGCGTGATTAAGTTTGAAGGTTGAAGTTCGTCGGACTCGAACTCACAGGAAAATATTGGTTGGTTTCCAGAGGCTGCGTGCCGACGGTGAGTTTCACTTGGAAAGCAGGGAGGCAATTCGCATACATCGTTGTTAGCTATCTCATGTCTGGAAGCTTGACCAATGGTTATCGCCTGGACGTGAAATATTAGTAGCTCTGCCTGAAATAATGAATAGCTGCTTAACCTTACCAAGTACAAGTTCGCAATGAATATAGAGGTAGCCATGAGCACCAGAAGGATAAGAACCCAGGTACTCTTCGTCGCCTAGCGGATGGTCGAATTCAGCCAGCAGCAACGCGAGCAGGCTGGCGGACACCCACTTTCCAGCAACGACGGATAAGAAATGTCTCGCAAACACTGCATAGCAGCCCATTGAAAAACAGCTCCGTCCAGTTCAGCGGGCTCGACGACTAGCACAAAACGTCACATCAGTGTCTCGCAAATAAGATGCCGCGTGACACTTACCCAGTGCTTGTGCATTACCAGCACAAGCCACTGCTTATACACGATTAAGCACGTCTGAAAACTGTGCCTAATCAGTGCCCGTTTTCCAAATGACATGGCATGGACACTCACGCGGACAGCAGCACAAGCACCGCAACGTATATTTTCATGCGGCGCGTGTCGTCCAGCGGAGAGCCCCAGTATCTCATCGCCTGTGCGAAGATAATGCCCTGGGTCACTGATTGGATAAACCCTCCGATGAGGAGGGGCGCCGTAGTTAGCACATCCGGCTCCAGCGCCTGGATGCTAGCCATGTCGAGTCTGGCCCCAATACCAAGTCAGGCCCGATGACAGGCGAAAGAGAAGAAGGTACGGTAGGGATCGCAAGAGCATCTTAGCGTGGCGCGCACCGCGCTGGAGGGCATTTTGGACCAGTCTGAAGGACCGCGCTGCGTCGGGCTGGAGAGGTACACGACGCGCGAGCTCAGTTCTAAACTCAGGCCAGATCCTTAGCGTCCAGAAGTGGAGAAGTTCATCGACTCACCGGTGCTAAAGGCTTGAAGGTCTGAATGCGCTTTCAGACGCTTCACGACCGGAGGACCGCCGAGATCACAGATGAAACGGATACATCAGAGACGAAAGAATCCAGATAAATAAGTAATGTCAATGGCTCAGTACAAAACAAAGTGGGTAAAATCTGGATATCAAACACAAAGAACACTACCCGCTCCTCCTACAAACTGAAAGCGTCCCAGAGAAACCAAACAACGCGCGACCCCGCGCCCTGCACCTAGAACATATTCGCAAGCTTGCTCGCCGCCTCCCGCGCGTCCAGGCGCGGCCGCGTCGGCTGCACACGCACGCTCGCAGACATAAACGCCGGCCGGCCCTGCCCCAGCGGGTCGAGCGCCCCCGCCTCCGCGGGCGCATGCGTCCCATTCGACGTCGCGGGGCGCGCGGGCACAAGCACGGGCGCGGCGCCCGGGAGCGGCTTGCCCGTCAGCGGGTCGGTCGGCACGACCGCCTTGGGTGCCAGCGGCGACGACGGCTGCACGAACATGGACCGCGTGCCGTCGACCATGCGCCCGCCGAGCGGCGGGCCGCCCCACTGCTCCGGCTCCGCGGGGATCGGCGGCGGCGTCGCGAAGCGCGGGGCGTGCGCCTCGGGCGCGACGGGCGACTTGGACGAGCCGGCGCCGGGGGACTGTGGCGGGAGCGGGCCTGCGAAGGCGCTGGAGCGGCCGGAGAGGCTCGGGGACTGCACGCCGGAGGACGTCGGCGGGAGCGGGCTCGCGGTGCGGCTGGAGAAGCTGGAGGCCGGCGCGGCGGGGCCGGGCGGCGGTGGGGGCCGGGCAAAGTCCTCAAGCGGTGGGATGACGGTTGGGCGCGGGATGCCGTTTGGCTTCGGTGGGGCCGCTTTTGAGTCGACATTGTGGATGTCTGGGCGCAGAGCCTCGAGCTCGCGCAGCATCTGGCGCTCGTACATGATAGACGAGCGGGTGTGCTCGATGAGCGCAGTCGTGATGTCGTCGGTAACGAGCTTATTGTGCCGATCGAGGGCGCGGTGTAAATTTTGGGAGATGCCCTCGGCGCGGCGAGCCAGGACGTTTTCATATTTGTTTGCCTCACCAACGAAATCCACATTAGCATACAGGTCAGGCGTAACAACCACGAAAAACGTACCTCCTCCATCTCCTCCAATGCCTCATCAACCCTCTCAGGCCGGATATTGGTGCTAGCCTTCAACCGCTCGATGTGTCGCCTCTTCGATATGGCAGCTTTGACAGCGGATTGATACTCCTCGAGCACGCTCGTACGCTGCTGCAGCGTCTCCTTCGCCGAGCGCGCATTCAGGCCCTGGTAGCCGAGCGTGTCGCTGAGGATGACACACTCACTGAGCGCCTGCGCCTGGTCGAGGTCGGCCAGACTATGCCACGTCCGCCCGAGCTTGCGCATCGCACCGCCGATTTGCGGGTGCGCCTCCGTCGTCGCGACGTTGACGAGCTTGTTGCCCATCTCCGCATGCGCAAGGGCGAGTGCTGCAGGGCCAAGCCGCTGTTAGTGGCATGGACAGACTCTGCAAAGAAAATCAGACTCGCCTTTTCGCGCCTTGGACACTTTATCGAGCGCCTTGGCCGCATCGAAGAACTGGCCCTCGAGCTTCGTCAGCTCGAACCGCGCGCGCTGGAGCTCCTCGTCCTCATCCGGCACATGCCTCCGAATCAGCGCAAACCCCGTCCCAGCCCTGCGCTTCGGGCGCGGCGTCGGCTGGTACCCAAAGTCGCTCTCGACGAACGAGCGCAGCTCCTCGTCGTAGAGCAGGATCGGGTCCTCGCACACGCGCGCGATCCAGCGCTGCAGCATGATCTTGACGAGGCGGTCGTCCTCCTCGTCCGTCGGCGCGGACGTCTGCGCGAGCGGGAGCGCGGGCACGAGCGTCTGCGGGTTGTTCGCGATGAGCGCGTCTGCGAGCTGCTGGAACTCGACGTAGGAGCGCGAGACGTTGCGGTACGTCGTGCCCGTGAAGTTCGAGAGGTTCGTCTGCGCGGCTGTGAGCTGCGAATGTCAAAAGAAACTACGTAGAAAACGCACCTGGGCATCGAGGCGGACGAGGATGTCCTTTCTGTTCCTGTCCAGGCCGGTGATCCTGACCTTCAGATACGGCTCCGGCTTCTCGTAGTGCGTGCCATTCGCACCGACATTGGTGCGCGGGGAGATGAGCCCCGGCTCTGGCTGGCCATATATCTGGGGCTCACGCTCGAACGGGTTTATTTCTGACGAGAGTCGGTCTGCGACGACGCCCTGGGGCAGGGGCGAGGGCGCGCGGCGCAGATTGCCTGGGATGGGCGAGTTGGGCTGGTGCGGCGTCGTGGGCCAAGGCGGTGTCTCGTCGCCATCGCCAAAGCCGCCTGAGCCAAGGGGATCGTACAACATTTGTTTTGCGGGATGGGTGTGGAGGTATGGAGGAAGTGACGAGGCAGACTGTCAAGGGAGCATGCAAAGGGTTAGGCGCCCACGCCGAGCGTCCGTCGACGCGACCAGCCGCAGCGTCATCGCCTCTACGTCAGCACACATTTCAGCATCGCAAGACTCTCGCAAACACAGAAATTCAGAATGGTATACGGCATCGGTCAATTAGAACATAGAAAGTAGATAGAACTACATTAGTTTCACAACATCAAGGGGGTCTAGATAACGCAAATCCGGGCGTAATAATGAGAATAACGATAGATCAGGTCAGGCCGCCTCCGAGTGCAGAGAAAGCATATGTCCCATCCTCAGCACCTTCGTCCGCAGGTATTTCTCCAGGTCCTCTCCATGCACCGCTTCCCCGCCAACCATAGTCGCGCCTGCCTTCCGCTCGTGCTCAACCTCTACCTCGCGATCGCCATCCACGCCGATCACCACCGGCTCGCCGTGTTGCCGTCGCCTCCAGCTCCGCGGCACCATCGGCACGCGCTCTACAATACGCAAACCTTCCTTCTCGAGCGCGTGCACCTTGTCCGGGTTGTTCGTGAGCAGCCGCACGCCCTCGCCCTCGCCATCCGCACCGCCAAGCCCAAGATCGCGCAAGATGGCAACCGCGACCTCGTACCCGCGCTCGTCGGCCTTGTGCCCGAGCAACAGATTCGCCGTAACGGTGTCGTGTCCCAGATCCTGTAAGTTATATGCGCGGATCTTGGAGAGGAGACCGATGCCGCGGCCCTCCTGCCGGAGGTAGACGACGACGCCGCGGCCGGGGATGCGGGCGGCCGGGGTCACGGGGATGGGCTGCGCCATAAGGCGGATGGCCTCGTCGAGCTGCTCGCCGCAGTCGCAGCGCATGCTGCCGACGGTCTCGCCCGTGAAGCACTCGGAGTGGATGCGGATGAGCGGCGCGGGGATGTTGGTGGCGCGCGGTGGTGCCTGCTCCTGCGAGGAAGGCAGCGAGACGTGGCGGGAGGTGGGAGACAGGCGCCCCACGTACGCCCCACGCGTCAAGCGGTCCATGTCCGTTTCATTCTCGCTCCAGACAGCGTCTAAGGAGGAGCTCCGGATCGGGCGCCCTGCGACACTTGACGTGTGAGTGGGCTCGGACAGTTGTGCGGGATCGATCACGATGGCGAGGTGTTCCTTGTCGTCGCGGTTGTTGTGGTAGAGATGGAGGAATGCAATGCCGTGCGGGGTGGGTATACGAGTGCGTGCCATGCATTTGACGGTGATATCCTTCGAGGAGATGGGTTGCACTGGGGTGACGAGGGATTGCGACGCATGAGACACAGACGCTGCGCGGTCGCGCAGGGGCACATTGTCAGCGGGGCGCAGAGGCTGCGCATCCTCTGGGGCGTCGTTCTCCTTGCTCTCGCCAAGCCTCTGTCGGCGCGGGCCCTGCCTGCTCACATAGGTGTACCGCTTCTGTTGCCTCGGCTCCTGCAATGCTTCATCCCCGTTCCATTTCGACCAATCCCACGCACCCTCGGCCTTCGGAAGCATAACACCTGGGAAGAAATCATGCTGGTAATGGTTCCGGGTGACATGAGGCCCCGAAGCGGCGGCAGCAGCCAGGAGCAGGGGATCCAGCTCTGCATCCCGCCTCATAAATGCGTCAGCCTTGGGGAGGGTTGGTGCGGTGAGCGCATCAAGAAGTGCGAGGTCATCGTCGAGAGGCGAAGGACTGCCACCAATGTGTGGATTGATACATTCGTGAAGAGTCATGGATGGACGGGGGCTCGACTCGGGCGCACTAGGGGGTTGTTGCTGTGGGGGAATAGACGGCGGGAAACATGAAGCTTATAAGACGACTGTGCAGGAGCGCATCATTCTGAAAACACGGCACTCGGCTCTCCGGCACATCCCCGATCCTGACAAATCCCGCTGAGCTGACCACTCTCGAGTCTCCATTATACAGCTGTGAGAACCGCCTTCTCTTTTTGGGAATGGTCTCAAATCACAAGAATTGTCACTTGAGCCTCACTACAATTCTATCTTTCCACCACGTTCGACAGCCCGAAGAGCCCGTCTAAGAATTAGCTTCAACGATCCCCGCGCTCCTTATTGTCTTTCAGAACGTTCAGTCCATTCAGCTCGGCTGTAGTCATGGTTTTAGTTGTAACTGCTAGTCTGCTCCCGCGCAACGAGCTCCGTGTGGGGGGCGCCTGAGCTCGAAACACTTATATTCTTTCTCTCACGACACAGGATCTCACCGCTGCTCATAGCTCAAATCCTGGCGGTGGCCTTGGGGCTGCCTTCTCCCACCTCTAATTGTTACCATTACGCCGGAGTCGAACCATGTTCATGCGTTCGACGGTGCGCGTCGGCATCGTATATTTATTTCTGCTCTGCACATTCGCAAGGTGAGCGATCCCTCCAAGGATCCGACAGCTGTTTCTCGACTCACACAAGCCAATACTTGAAACGACAGACAGGTCGTCTCATTACCCATCTATGTCGCAGACGCAGACGCCCCCTTCATATTCATAATTCCCGAGTCCCTCGACCTCCCTCCGCCCGCATTCTCCATCTACGAGCTCAGGCCACCACCTCACCTGCATACCTCCCATCGCCCACTCCTCTCAACAAGCCCCTTCTCCCCACCATTTCGCCCGCTGCACCAGCACCACCCACGCAGCACTGTCGGCGGCCCCGGCATCGTCTTCATCACCCTCGGCGCCCTGGTCGCCCTAGTCATGCTCACCAGCGCCGCGCGCTGCGCACTCGACTACTACCGCGGTCCTCGGCACACGGGGGCCCTCACCCCGAGCGCGCGCGAGCGCCTTGTGCACGAGATGGCCGCCAACGCGCCGACCGTTCCGCATAGCGCCGCACCACGCGACGCACCCGCGCCGCCGCCCTACGACGAGCGCGCACCGCCCTCGTACTCGTCCGTGGACGGGCGCGGAGAGGCGGAGCGAGCGTCCGACGCCGTCCCCTAAGCGCGCTGCGCGCTGGTTGTTATGACTCTTATGCTGTGTAGTGAAACGGACTCGGTGCGCATGGACCTCTAGTTGTACGAGCGGGTGTGTACGTGTACTTTTCTCCTTGGGACCATAATTGTTATTTGGGACATTGCATCCTCTCACACAGCACGAAAGATGCCGCCGGCATCAGGGTCGCGTGCTGCCCTTGCCGCCTGTTTTGATATATATCTGTGTTCTATTTTTTACTTGCTTTGCAGTGCTCTGTTGCGATTGATGTTCGCGGGGCGTATCAGCCACCGACGCGTTGCAAGACGCGTCGCGGCGTCCATGGACGCGCGGAATTCGAAATCGCTTCATTGATAGGTTCTCGAGTTCGCCGCCTGGGCAAGTGCACCGAGGCTCTCTGGACTCTCGAGTCTCGTCCTCACGACGACCAGAACTCCCAATGGACACAGATCCTAAAGAGCCAATGGAAGCGAACACCAGGTAACGAATATTTATTTCTCCCAGTGCTAGATTGAGTACAGGCTTACTGGCGCTCCAGCGACTTACCCAGCGCCTCCGCACAAATTCAGGCCTCAGCCGGAATCGCCGAAAATATGGACGGCACGGCCTGCATCCCAATGGCTACTGATTCACCAGGACCCGCGGGCAGAGACGAGAGGTAGAACACAAAATCTCTCTGTACATCATTCACATTCCGACTAACAAATGCCTCAGCTACCCCGCCCAGACCGAAGACCCCGCCCCGCAGCCCATCGACCTCCGCGCAACCTTCTCCAAGATATTCACCTGCGCCATCGCGCACGCCCTCAAACAGCCCACCGCCGACCTCGCCGCGCAGCGCGACGCGAACCGCAAGCTCTGGGCGGACAACAAGGCACTGCACGCCCTCGTGCACGCCGCGCGCACCTGCGAGAGCGAGAACGCCGCCCTGCGCGCGCAGCTACGGGCGCTCGCGCGCGACCGCAACGATCTCCTTGCGAAAGTGGAGGATCCGGGCGCGATGCCCGCGTTCCGCGCGCTGCGGCGCGAGTTCGAGAAGCTGCAGGAGCGGTATCGCGTTGCGCTGCGGGAGGTGGAGGGCTTGGAGCGCGAGCTCGTTGCTGGGGCAAGGCGGAAGCGGGCGCGGTCTGTGTCTGGGGGTAAGCATTTTTTGTGCCGAGTGGTCGTGTCGCTTATATCTCGGTGCAGGTCCGCGTAGCGGCGTGGGTGCTGAGAATGTAGACCAAGGTCCGCCGGGAACAGGGCCGCAAGCCGCTCTTCAAACTCTGCATGACCCATCTGCTAGTGTCGTGTTGCCGGCATTGCCGGAGGCCGCTAAGGAGGCCAGCAGTGCACTAGAGACAACCGAGACATGGAAGGCACCTTTAGACGAGATGTTTGCGGCGCTCGACGCGAGCCGGGGCACCTTGTTTAGTCTGGATAGGCCGCTTGGGTTCGCGATGGACGCGGGGGGCAAACGCCGCAGGTTAGATGGCGGGTCGGAGGCGTCGGTGGGGCGGATGTTGGAGGCCGTGGCCGAGTCTATGAGAGAGGGTTCTCGGGTGCCGCAGGTGTCCCAACGTGGCGATGATGGTTGGGAGAGCGACAAGGACGATGGCGGCCTTGAGGACGATGAAGGTACCGGATACGACGTTGACGACGGTACAGAGCACGATGAAGGCAGCGCTGATGGTGAGGGCGACGATGGCGATGTGAACGACAATGATTATCGCGGCGAGGGCGAGGGCGAGGGCAGCGGTCCTGAGTCGGTCTTCGCTGATGGGGAGGATAAGAGCACTCTTGGGTCTGCCGATATCTCGGATGCTGGCTCAACACAGGGATGGTCCATGTTCGAGTCGAAGGTATTAGGACTCTTCTCTGAAGAAGACGGAGAAGACGACGTCTTTGTATGTGATTTGTGCTGGTGAGCTCTCCCCTTCTGCGCCGCTCAGTCTTCGTGCTCAGTTTCCCTTGCTTAGGAATCGTTATGAACATGACGCTTCGGCGCAACCGCCGAAGCTTTTCATGCAGCCTTCGTTTGCTGATTTGGAGACGCACTGCAGAGTTGAACATGCGCAAGTCTATGCACACATCTGCAGTTTGGGCGAGAGCTGAATTCCGTATCCCCGGGTGGCAACGATCAAGTGCTCCGGCCATCGGTCCTTCCCTGTCATTCTCAGTACTAGGCGCAATTGAAGTTCTGAACAGGCTACATTACGAACAGATGACTTCCCCGGTATCGACTGGTGCGCTTTGGTATTATTCAGGGCCCGTCGGCGTACGTCACGGAAATTCGGATCCCTTGCACGGAAGTCCGAAACTCGAAGAAGCCGGACACAATATTGCGTCCTGGATTAATCCGGACATCCTCTCGGTTCCGTGTGTCGTCTCCGGGCCCTCGAGCCGATCCGGGCGGTTACATTAGTTGGCTTTATCAATGTCACGAAGGTGGAGGCGCGCGCTTCCGATGTCCTTAAGCCTGCCTAGTCACAGCGGTGAAGCCTGGTTGGGCGGCGCGAAGAAGCGAAGTGTTTCTTCGCGCCGTCTAGTGCATGATCACGAGCTAGGCGTTTATCCTTTGATGGTATTGATTTTACCCTTGCTTTGGCTAACCGTTCAAAGGGATCTGTCTGTCGCCGCTTCGCGTAGCGCTAAATGTTCTCGGTTTCTGTACGAGGTACATTCACCTTAGCTGCCGTGTTCCGCGTCCCCTGGCATGCATGCTTCCTTTTCAGGTGTAGACGGTTTGATCCAGAACGCACTCTGGGCGTTTCGTCGGCCAACTGGCAATACTCATGCCTTTCACATTGACAGATCTATGTATGCAATCTGACAGATCTCCCGTCAGCTGTAGGGCTTTTGCCAGCTTCGTGCCGCCTGACATGACGAATAGGGTGTGTCGTCCTCCCAACGCAACGAACTGCACATTTATCAAGCCCGCGTTCTCACGTCGCGCTGCCAGCACGACCGGCCGCCAGTCCGACACGGGAATCCCTCCAGCCCTGTCCGACGCGCTATTTCATGCGAGACGCGCATCGCGAGTTTCGCCCCTCCTTCCTCGCCTTCGCCTGCCGTCGTATTCGTGTGTTGGGACCCGTCCCCTCATGGCCGTCATCCAGTCGCTGGAGCCGGATGTACTGACCACAGCACCCCTCCTCCTTGGTGAATTTATCCAGGCCATATTACAGGGCGTCATTTTCTCGCAGGCGATGAGGTACTGGGGCTGCCCGCTGGACGACACGCGTCGTATGAAAGTGTACGTCGCGGTGCTCGTACTGCTGTCAGCGTACGTGTCCACCATGCTTCTCCTAGGCTCTTGCTGACTGCACGCAGCGTTCAGACGAGCTTGATCGTGTACAAGCAGTGGGTCGTGCTGGTGATGCACGAGCACTGGGTGAGCGTTGCGCCGGCTCCATGATCTGCTAATGGCACTGATATGGAACGATACGCTAGTCGTCGAACCATCTGAACTGGTCTCAGTTATTCGTGAATGGGCTGTTGTGCAGCGTCTGCGAGACATTCCTTATCCGTCGATGCTGGAAGGTATGTGTCCTACAAACAACTTACTTACGTCTCTGCTAGCTAGACTCGGCTTCTCACAGGCAACCAAGAAGAATACATTGGTCCTTGTCTTTCTACTCTTCATAGCTGTCACTGTGTTTGGCGCAAACTTGTACCTGGTGAGATTGCACGGTCATCAACATCATGCGTTATCACTATCACAGATCATTGATTCCCCATATCCAGGCAGTAGCTATCGGTCAAGTATCCAAGCAAGAGGTAGCCAACAATGACGTATGCAAACTTTCTCCTGCTCTGAGAGCAAGATCTGACTGTCGGCACGCAGCCTCTGAATACCGACCGGTATTTCCCCGTGAGTTTGAGGTTGACGTGCTCCACCTTTTCTTAATCACCCATGTCGCGCTATAGACGGCATTTGCCTTCAATTTATGGATCGTAGGGTCACTAGGTAAGCAGACAATTATCATCTGTACATCGACGACGCTGACTGCGCGACAGCGCTGGATGTCATTGTCACGTCAATTTGTAAGGACCTCACGCGGTAGCCAGATATCGCGCTGATCATACGCCAGTGATGGTCTATCTTTGGCGTTCGAAGACAGGCCTGGGATATCTGGACAAGGCACTCAAGCACATCATTGGCATTACCTGGGAATCTGCGGCCCTTCCATGTGCGACCATGGTGATCACAACGGGTTTGTACCACTCAAAACCGGTAAGTAAATTCCTTTTCTGGCGTATAGATAAATGAATCAAAAAGCCGTTGTAGCCTAGGTCCCGTCATCTTGTTCTCTTGTTCATCTTGCTTGCAGGAAAATTCTATGTTCTGGGCATCCTTCGGACGTTGAACTCCCGCGGAAGGTTACGCGAAAAAATGAGATCTACTGACTACTGCCGGCAGTCCCTTGGCGATTGGGAGTTGGGACAAGAACCCGCTGTCGGTACCATACCAACGATGGAAGAGGTAGGTTGGGTCGGTTGCAATATCTCCTCACCGACGCTGAACATGAACATTCACCTGCAGGTAGTCGTGTCGCCCTCTACAGTATTGCCTGATCACTCCGCGTATGCGCACCGCAATGCGGAATCAACTATTGTGGCGAGTGAGGAGCAGTCACAATCGGTAGGACCCAATTGGAAAGGGAAAAGGTTGAGCGAGGATACCAACGATCTGAGGCCTGACTCCGGGAGTATCGCGTCAGGATCTGGCATCCCGGGGGCGGTCGTAGAGGACGGCGAAATTTGTAGTATAGAAATTACAAGACGGACACAATCAGAATCAGACAGCTGAGCACGTACAAGTGAATGTCTATGAAGTGTGTCTTTTCCCTGGGCTTTTCTGAAGCAAAGCGCGTTGCTACAACAATCCAGTGGTCAAAGTGTGACTCGCGAGTGCTGGGAATGGAATCGATCTATCGGATTTCGGATTTGACGTAATGTTGAGGGCAATCTGGTCACCGAACCCGAGGACCGCGGCGACGTTAACCGTTCAGTCAGGACCAGATACAGGATTGTCACAAGGAAGCAGATAGCGGACTCAACGGAAGCCCGGCGCCTCCTCATGCTACCGTTCACAAGGTGTGCGGCTTGTATCCACCCCTCATGGCGTTCATACATCTAGGACAAGAGCTGCCCGAGTCCGCAGAGAGGGTCGTCGTCGAAACGCGCTTCGGGCCACTGACAGGCGGGCGCGCTCGCAATGGCGCTGCTGTATTCCTCGGTGCGGAGACCTTATATTCTGGCCAGAAAATGGACTGATAAGCCGATGGACTTCGGAAGAGGTTCCCTATGCATTACCTCCCGTCAGGTTCCAAGATCCGGTCGCGTTGCCTCCGTCGCATCGTTACGAGGCCAAGGACTATATCTTCGAGAATTCCTGTGAGATACAAGGCTCGATCTCCAGCCGTGATCCAAACTTACGACTTTCCTAGACGCCGCACAGCCACTCAATGACGGGCAGACTGCTGGTATGTCAAGTTCACGCTATTTATGACATGTGCTGAAGCACGATCATGCCCGCAGGTGTGCCTTTCGAAGACAAAGTCGGTCTAGGAAAACCGACAGAGAATCCGTGAGCAGGTTTTTCCCTCTAGGCAAACACCCGTTCTGATTACCTGGTCTCAGTCTATTTGTGAACATCATAATACCCCCTGAATACCCCTCGAAGAAGGGATTCCCTGTTCATGTCTACTTGCACGGAGGGTCATTAAATTCATTACTGGCGCTGCCCTTGTTCTGACCTAGTTAATTTAGTTTTCTCCAGTTCGGATCGCCCCATGGATTCAGCAGCCCGATGCAGTACGCAGCTGCCGAGCGCGGGGTGATATGGATCAATGTGGGCTACCGTTTGTCCGTATTCGGATTTCTGGCTTGTGACGAGCCCCGGATCGAGGGAAATTTCGGGTTCAAGGACCAATGGCTGGCCCTTCAATGGGTCAGAGACAACATTGAATCGTTTGGTGGTATTATCTTTCCCTTTTTTTTTGCTCACAACTTGCACCTCACAATTATGTAGGTAATCCTGACGATGTCCATCTCGCTGGTTTCTCAGCAGGTTATGAATCCATGATTGATCGCTTGTCACAAAGTATTAACGCCTTTCTGCAGGCGCCCATTCGGTCCACCAGTTCCTCCATCACGTATCCCGACTGCCCGAGGGAGTCAAAGCCCCCTTTCACTCTGCCGTCCTCCACTCAAATGCGATACTGTACGCATCACCTACATTCCGCGAGAACACACTAACGCGCATTTTGCAGGACCACTCCTAAGCGCCCCTCCGAGCTGCGTCCCCAGTTCCAAACGCTCTGCCACGCACTCGGACTGGACCCCGCAGATCCCTCCGTGCTCGCGACGCTGCGCAACCCGACCAAAGTGTCTGCGCAGACCCTCACCGACCTCATCACCGAAGAGAAACTCGGCCCGCACGGCACATTCCGCGGCACCCTTGACGGCACATGGCTCTCCGACTCACCAGACCCGATGGCATGGCAACGCTCCGGCGGCCTCGCGCGCGGGCTGCAGGCGCACGGCGTGCGCAGCGTCGTGATCGGCAACCTCTCCGAAGAGTGGTACCTCTACGCCATCGCGCACCCCATCGAGCGCCCCGCCGACGTTGCGCTCAACCTCAAACGCTACTACCCCACCGAGACCGTGGAGCAGCTCATGCCGCTCTACGGCGCGCTGCCAGACGGCGCGCCCGCGGACGCCTGTGCGCGGCGCTTCGGCGAGGTGCTGAGTGACGGGCAGATATACCTGCCTGTGCGGCTGCTCCACCGGGACCTGCTCGCGCACGGCTTCCCCGTGTTCCGATACGAGATACGGTGGGCGCCCGAGCAGGTGCGCGCGCGTGTCAAAGGTGAGCCTATATGCGCGCATCAAGCAGCGCAGCGTCTCTGAGTCAGAGTCTGCACACAGGGTATGTCACGCATGGGACGGATCGGCCGCTTTGGGCTGTGTGGTTGCCCGTGTTGAAAGAGCCCCAGGTACAAGTTGCTCGAGCGTGGCTGGCGGCTGTCGCGGATGAGGTGCAGGCGCTGGAGCGTGACGGTCAGTCTGGACACGGTGTGCGGGAGATGCTCACCCTCGAGGAAGGTGGGAAGATCAGGTGGGCTGAGGATACACGGTGGGACGAGCTAATGCGGCTGAGGCATGTCTTTCCTGGTGAGGATGAGATACCGGGAGCCTCAAGCTGAAGACGTATTACGGGAAGATCAGCGTTTTGTATTTGTACTTGCCGTACGATCAGGTTTTTATTCGGGCCCGAGACGTCCTTCTGTACTAATGGATGACTTTCCCCAGCAATTGATTTATGTTATGATATGTTTCTGGGCAGATGACCGTCAAAACAAGGCTCATCGGGGCAACCCGATTGGTTGACGAGGCCTTACGGGAGCGCTGTCAAGCAGAAAAAAGGCCTCCATAACATTGATTTATCCTGGGGAAAGTCATCCAATCTACCTCTTCCAATCTGTCCGCAAGTCCTGGCGACGATGTCTAGCTCCCCAGGCCTCATCTTGCACCAGTGACGTTGCCCAACATGCAGTAGTAAGACTATACATTTGATTAGCCTCAACGCCACACACCAATGAAACTACTCTTTTCTGGGGGACTCCTCCCGGGAGGGCGTGGACGTGATATTCGAGATCGGTCCTGTGAACCACTTCCTAGCAGACACGATCCACGAAACCGCAGCGAAGATAAACACGCTCATGATGATCACGACCGAGTAATCTGCCGGATGGAGCCGTCAGCGATACGCGACGTTGGGAAGTGCACTTCAACTCACTCATCGCATCGGCCGTCGGGGAGGAACCCGATGGGAAGATGAGAAGGACGTCGATGAACGACACCCAGCCAACCGCCACGATCCCGATAGGTATATACCACCGTCCGAGTGAGAATGGGCCCGGGATGAGCTTGTCCCGTCCAGAGGTGATGCGGAGAAGAATCGGCGTCGCGTAAGACGTGTAGAGCCCAATCACCGCAGCGCTGCAGACGGCGGCCCGTCAGCAGATCTATCCTAGCATTCTCAGGCGGAAGAGCGCGACGCACCCTGCAAGGGACGACAGCGCCGCCTCAGAGAAGCCGAGCAGGCCGCAGATCACAGAGCCTAACATGACGAGCCAGACGGCGTTTACCGGCGTCTGCGTGCGGCGGTTGACCTGCTTCCACCAGCGCGATCCCGGCAGCGCGTTGTCCCGCGCGAACGCGAACACCACGCGCGACGCGTCGACGCCCTGTGCTGCGCCCGTGACATACTGGGATACCTATCACTCAGTCTTCGTGATCGGCCTTATCATGTGCGTGCGCGGGCGCACCTGGACGACGATGATAAAGCTCCATATGGCAAGCATGCCCTGTTTTCCGAGCGTATCGAGGAAGAGCTGTCCCATGGGCAGCGGTAGGTCGCTGGCTAGTAGGTCCGGTACGGACCGTGTGGCGTAGGACGCGGCGATGAAGAGCGCCCAGCCGAAGGTCTGTGTGGCCAGGACGCCGACCATGATCGCGATGGGCGCTGCGCGCGCGGCCCCAGCGACTTCCTCGGAGATGTGGGCGGCCGAGTCGTCTGATTCGTGTATAATCAATAATGATTGAGGGGTAGTCAGAGTGAATTGAGCGCACATCCAGTCAAGGTCCACATGGGCGACGTGAATGCGAGCAGGAAGGCCCAACCGTCTGGCAAAGATCAATTATTTCTCTGAGAACATACAGCCCAGCGAAAGACACACGTACTATTGGCCCATCCAGTGTTATTTTCGAACATCGTCCATGCATCCTTGCTTGACACTTTGTTATCATCGGCACCAACCACCAGGGCAACAATTGCTGCGATACTAGTCCCGACTGCCCAAAATTAGGGTGTGCCTTCTTCGTTGTTCACAAAGACGGGACGCACCATTGATGACGACATAGAACAAGTTTAATCGAGCCAGGACACGAGTCGCCGCAGAGCACACGACGCCATGCGACAGCAAGATCGCGATGAGAATACCGTATGTCGCGCCGGATCCGAGCACCGTCTCTCCGTCGGAGCCAACAGCAATGGCTGTAGTAATCATCTGTGCACTGTTCTGCGTTGTCGGTTCTGCATAGAGGATGGATAAAAATCGCCTACCAAGTGAAATCAATGGAGCAGACGAGTGCGACCTGCCCTGTTACGTTTGCCCAACCCGTAATCCAGCTTGCCAGCGGCGCAAACCTCGGCGGTGCCAGCTTTGCAGAGAAGTAATACAGCCCTGCGCTGGTCCTATTGGGTAGAATTGTAATGACGATGAGAACGTAAGTAGAAGTCAGGAATACGTACGGCATTGCAGAAGTCATTTCCGCGATCATTGCAGCAATGCACAACACGAAGAAGCAGGGAATGAGCCATCCAAACGTCATTCCAACGTGACCACCTGCATGTCATCAGCACAGTCCGGTCGCCGTCAACGTATGCAGACAATACCTGACGCGAGCGGGAACGACATGGTGGATGAGACCGACGCGACGATTCCCATGATCGAGAACGCAAAGGCAACGGTCTCAATGAGCTAATACCATGGTCAGGCATAAGCCTAACAGGAGGACCACAATTATCGCGTACCGAGAACTCGCGCTTGAACTCACTCTTGTACCCCAGTTCAGCTAGCAATGCGTCGTCCGCACCTCGCAGGTCGGACAAGATGGTGTGGCCCTCATGGACAGGTCCTGTGGTCGTCTCGGTGCTGCCGTCCTTGTCATGCTTGGACATCTTGGATCTGAAGAAAAGATGTAGAAGCTGGGAAGGGTCAGGAATGCGAGGCCGATGGGCGATGACGACAGGTCAAGCACGGAACGTGTCCTGAGACTTTTAGGACCAATCAGGCGCTGAGGGTGATGAAATTGTCCTGTGGGAGGGTCGAACGAGCGCACAAGCTATCCCCAAGAGAGACACGAAGTAGGAATATCCGAGTTATCATCGGATGTTGGGAATACGAGCGGCGGGTGAACATGCTTATCTCTCACCTTTATCTCTGCCTTGTGATATCCTCTAAGTTACGTGGGACCTGCAATTCGACGCCCAGCCTTCGGTGGATCTGGGGAAACGAAGGCCCTAGAGTTTCTCGTAAGCTGAAGGAGCAGTTTTTGAAGAACCGCAGTTCAGGGCGGTTCGTGGCCGAAGATAACCGGGCAAGAGCGCGCAGTTCCTGGAGTGGGAGTTGGAGCAAGGAAAGTCGGGGAGACTGGCAAGTCAGCGAGGAAGACTTTATTGCCTGCTGGTCATTATCCAAGACATCATGGAAGGACTCACAAAAAGGCCGAGGGGGGAGATCCCAACTCCATTTGACAACTCGCCTACGCGTAAGGCTCGCGAATCGCAATGAACAGTCCACGGGCATCAAAAGACCTCGCGAAGAACGCACCAAAGTCGCGAAGTAGATGCGCGGATGTCATTTGTGTACTGTGTCTCGTATGCATCGAAACCATTGGCAGCGAACTCGAGGATGTCGACGGACGGCGAGCGCTCAATGGAATGCGTTTGCCTTCGGCGCAATCCTTGACCGGCGCGTCGCGAAGAAAGAAACGCGTTTTTGATTCCGTGACCGTGCGTATCCCCCGGCAATCACCGCCTCGCGCTTGTGGCGCTTGTTGCGCCCCTGGCTGTCGTCCGCGACATCCCACACAGCGAGCACGGACCCAGGACGCGTGGATCCACCAAAACTCGCCATAATGTACGCGATACCAGCACGCGCATTGTCAAAACGCCTGCCCGCGGCGCACCGCCAGCTGACCGCCTCCGCGCGTGCCTACGTGAGCGTCGGCGGCACCCGCACTTTCACACCACGTTCGAGCGTTCCCAAGCCTAAAGTACCTGCCGCGCAGGCAAGCACCGGCGCGGGCATCGAGGGCAACCCCGAAGTCGTCAACACGCCGCCAAATACCGCCGAGGAGATCGAAGCGGATCTCGTCGCGGCCGCGGGAGTGCCGGCGGAGAGCGCGCCCTCGTTGATCTTCGATGCGGCGGACAACGTCGCGCTCGACCATGGCGGTGCGCCAGACTGGTCGCGCAGCTACCACGGGCTGTCGGTCGAGCCGTTCCCGAAGGAGGCCGCGGATGTGTTGCTCGCGCCTGTAGACCCACTCGACGTCGAGATGAAACCAGGTGCGTTTTGGTGCTTGCTGTAACGGTGACGATCGCTGAAGACAGGCAGATGGGATGATATATCTGCCTGAGATCAAGTACCGCCGCGTGCTCAACAAAGCGTTTGGGCCGGGGGGGTGGGGGCTTGCGCCCCGGAGCCAGACGCATATAGGGCCAAAGGTTGTGAGCAGAGAATATGCCCTTGTCTGCCTCGGACGGTACGCCATTTGTACTCCTATCAGCTTTACTTCCTGATGTATGTCCGCGTCCTAGCCTTGTGGGCATTGCTCGCGGAGAGCAGGAGTATTTTGGCCCGACAGGCATCCCGACGGCGACCGAGGCCTGCAAGAGCAACGCTCTGATGCGCTGCTGCAAGGATTTGGGCGTTGCCAGCGAGCTCTGGGACCCCCGCTTTATCCGCGAGTTCAAGTCGAAATATTGCGTCGAGGTGTATGCGGAACATTTGCCGACGAAGAAGAAGTGAGTCTTCCGTTCTATTCTTGCGTCGAGGTTCCAATCTCTCCATTAGGCGCAAGCTCTGGAGGCGGAAGGATCAGCCCAAGTTCGAATATCCCTTCAAGGAATAGGAGCATCGCACTGGCATCTCAGGGTCTTCATTTTCCATACTATGTTAGAACGCTTAATCGCCGCTTTATTGATACACATCTCCTTTCTCTGAGAAGTTGCACTGCACAGGGTCGATAGTATCCTGACCTACAATAATGGCAGCGAGTGCTTGCATTAATCCACTTTGCCCAGCTTCGAGATCTTCATTCAGTCTTCAGCTGACATTTCACTCGCTGCAAGACCGTCGATCTGTCCGGAATTCATGACGACGGCTCTGGTACAAGAAGTTGATATATACAAGACCTCCAGATTAGCAAAATCAAGGTGCTCTCGGCTTGAATACCAGCCGACATCTCATACCCTTCGGGAATATAATCTACACCAATAGCATCAGCCTCGAAGCCAACACCAAAAAAAAAAGCACGCACAAAGCTATGGCAAATCTCCATACTCGCCTCCGTCGTGTCCGGCGCGGCGCTGATGTCGAAATTCCTCACAATCTCCACAACGACCATCCGCAGCGTCATCTGTGCGAGGTGCATGCCACCACAGATGCGCGCGCCCAGCCCGAAGGGCATCAGATGCGCCGCCATGGCCGCGGTGTCGCTGTCCAGCCAGCGGCCCGGCTCGAACGCATACGGCGTGGGGAAGATGGCGGGGTCGCGGTGTGCAGTCCAGGCTTGGGTTGCTACAACGGTGCCAGGCGGAAGTACGTAGCCGAGTATATCGAAGGGCGTGGCAGAGACGGGGACGGTGCGCTCGAGGGTGCCGGGTCCGGCACCATAGATACGCAGGCCTGTAACACAAGAAATTGATGAGGATCGGTGCGTGGGGTAACGGGACCGTGCACCTTACCTTCTCGCACGAATGCATTCAAGTATGGTAGTTTGTTGAGCTCAGAGATGGGTGGCACCGTCCCTGCGTCCGATGCGACGCCGACAAGTTCCGCTCGTAAATTCTGCACTATGTCCGGACGGCGAGACAGTTCCCAACAGAGGAAGGAAAGCATTACTGCTGAGGTATCAAGACCAGCGATTCTGTAGGATGAGCAGTCAGCATCGTTGTTGCAGGATTAGAGAAATGATTTACAGATGGCTCGTCATTTCTGCTGTGACGTCCGAGTCCGACAGGACATCACTTCGAAGGAGGCGCTCAAGCAACAGAATCTTTTCTTGCGCCTCTTCGTAACTGCCATCGGGATCATCACGGGTGCTCTCGGATGGAAACTTCGTAGGAGTAGCCGAACGCATTTGCGATATCTCTTTGTTGACAACCTGGCCACGTTTTCTAGGTTCAGCATGCTCGTTTGTTGCTTACGCAGCGGAGGGAAACTCACTCTCTCCATAATCCGACAACAATCGCAGAATTGACGCCATCGCTGGTTTGGGTACAGTCGAACGATATTCCAAAGCCACCTCGGCGTGTTCCCCCGCTGCACAAAAATTATCAGTCTTTCGATGATCGCTCCCAATGCAAAGAACACACCAAGAGCGCAAACTTCGGGAAGTGTCCAACGGCTTCCGACACGGGATCTTTTGCGCTCGTATGATCATGGAATGCACGGGACCAAGCAGCGAGGGCATTGCTGGGGCTGTTGAAGGAGATCCTGGACATGATGTCATACAGTAACTGACGGAAGAGGTCGAGACAATCGACAGGTGCGCGCGCTTCGATGTTGCAGAGGATCTAGAGGGAAATGATCGATAAAAAGCAGTTCCCTCAGATTGTCAATGCAAAGATGCGTACATTGATGAGTTCATGGATGCATTGGTGAAATTCGGGTTGGAAAAGCGCGAGGTTGGCCGCAGTGTAATGGGGTGCAAAGGCCTTTCTCTTCACTGCATGCTCCGCCCGCGGAAGAGTGGTCATACTAAATATATATCGGTCACAATGAGCGTACGGCGAGATGAGAAAGAGGGCTCACGCATGATCATGTTCCTTCCCTCCGACGATCCTGGCACAAGACAGAAGGTCAGTTATCCTGAGAGAAGATTTGATAGACATGGAAAGCAAGGCTCACATGCGCAATGTCTTGTATTTCTCGGCCTTGTCGAACTTGTACACATCCTTCGCAGCTTTGCACTCGCGAAATACAACGCTATTGGGCCCGACGCGCACGATAGGGCCATACGTCTCAAAGAGCCGGTGCACAGTTTTGCAATTCCGGAAACGCATGGTCTCCGTGATAAGCCAGAGGTCGGAAATTGCGGCATACCAAGGCCCAGGGATATCGCGGAGAGGTGAGAAGAGTAGTTGATAAGTGGCGTTGAGGATGAAGTAGAGGGCGAGCAAGAAAACCGGTGCAAGTAACGGGTTCAAAATGATGGATTCGGCATCGTATGAAGCCATCATGGCGGGTGTGCAAAAGTTAGCAAGACAGAAAATTGGAAAGACAGCATCATATATACCCTCATCGTCCCTCAGTCGGCAACGGCTCATGGACCTGCCGGGCCTACTGCATGCTCTGCCATATACAACTTGTTGACTACCTCGACAGCTCAGAGTCGGATATCTTTGACATGCCTCGCCTTGCGGTCGCCCCACGTTGCCCCGCAAAAGACGCTTAGACCGGCACTTCCATCGAGTAAGATGCTTCCGGAAACGAAACCTTGGCAGTCCAGATTCCTGATCTGTGTAATCGATCGACAGCTTGAGCGGGGCCGTGGTCCGGGGAAATCAATGAACTTGCTCGATTGAACAGATCTCGTACCAACAGCCAAAATCCGTTAAGTGCGACTGAAAGAGTTTCGGATCCCAAGCTGGCTGATCAGTATGAAATGACATGCGTCATTTCATGAGGGTCAAGCAGGGTCCAGCAGGGTCAAGCGCTAAAGAAGCATCGGATCGTGACGAGAGCCCAGTCCATGAAGGGCAAACAGTGGACTGTAGTGAGAGGACTCAGAAAGCTAGGCCGAGATTTCATGTTCTACAAGGGCAATAAACCTGAGCTCACGAACGTCCACCGCGGACACCACGACCACCTTAGGTAGGATAGATGAGTACTCATCAAATCCCGAGGCGTCCAAGTGAAGGTCGAACAATGTTGAACCACATGCCGCCAGCGGCAGCACACGAACACGAAACGGCATGGCACGTTGATCTATTTTGAGCAATCAGCGCGTCAAGACGTTGTCAAGGCATATCATGAGGACTCCATGGAGAACTTTGCGAACTCGGCGTTGTAGTCGAACCTTTGTCGTACTCGGTTGGAATGTGCCGTCTTCCGCCCGCCAGATCGCCTCTTGATGTCACGGTAAAATCAGAGACGGGTTCTTACAACATCAGAAGGACAGACAGAAGACGTACAAGGATCCACAGAATGCCATTGTTCCTCGGTTGAGAGGGTGGTGGTTCCTTACAAGAGGCGGAACGCCGACCAATTACGACGCGGCATTTACCGTAACAAACGTTCGGACGGAAGGCGATTCCACGACTTGTTGTAGCTGCTCTCTTGATCCACAACCACATCCTATTCTCCCGTCCTCAACGACTCCACTTGAAAGCCCACATCTCAGACGTTGTGGTCAGGACAGGCGGAGGCCACGTGTAGAACCAACCGACGGTGGCCCTTTCTCACGGATGCTGACCGTTGCCTCATTGCATCCCAAACTTTCCCTCAAACAAACGCCCTCCCCCTTCGAACACTGTGCAGTTATAGCGGCCGGACACACGGGTCAGGTTGCGATCTAGCATCACCGGACGCCCGTCATGCCACGCTCAGTCCGGACGTCCACCTCCCAGTCTTCACTGGCTCCTTCTGCCTCCCTCACATCCCTCACCGGAGTCCAATCCCAATCTCGGACCGCGATCGCCAACGCGCCATCAAAACCCCAAGCGAAGGCAAATCGTCGCCTTACCCTCAGCGTCTTGGAGAGCGCCAGATTCAGGTTATCTAAAGAAGTTGTGAGTCGCCTCAAGGCTGCCATGAAGCCCCCATCTTTGCTCATTGACTTCGTTCCCGTGCCTACCACGTGTTTGTCTGCCTTTCTCTATAGCTGGGGTCATCATCGGTCGCACTCGTTCGTTCGCAGAGCTCCGCGTCCAGAAGCTCTTTCAGCACAGGCCGCACAGGAACGGTGCGTCCACATTCTCGCAGCCGGTCGTGGTCCTAATCGCGGAACCGCATGCCATATAACAGAGCACACACGATTCACGCGCGTCACAGCTGGAGTATGAGAATCCTCACGAAGTGCCCGTCGACAGCCTTGACTTTGACGACCTCAGCCTGGACCAGTACGACATGCACCGCGCCGTAGGCCCTAGCGACCCCCATCCCGAACGTCAGAGTGCTACAGCCAAGGTGAGTCTCCTCAGATATATGCCTTGACACCTGCCAACGAGGCGCTAGATATACGATTTCTTTTCGCGCTCGTCGTCCCATTCACGCTCTCGGTCTCACTCTCGGTCTAAAAGCACTGTCGAATCCGACAACTCCCTCCCTCCCTCTCCCCCTCCCACAGACATGCATCCATCGCCTTATTCGTCCCGTACCGCGCGCCAACATGCACCCCACATCACGACCTCGATGCCTACACGAAATCTATCCAAGCCGCTCACTCGTTCGCCCTCTCGCCCGCTCTCGAATCAGACTGCCATGACTGGGAGCGAAACTGACAAGACAATCACTCCTTCGACGCCACGGCCTAGCCGCACTCGGCCACCCGCGCACATGCTTCATGGCCATAGGCCCGCCCCAGCACCTCCGCAGTATCAAAACCCGTACATCGATCTCGACGCTAGCTTCTCGACCGACCAAGCTCCGCGAGTTGTTCCGAATGGCAACAGAATTCCCAATGGGGTCCAGTACGAGTATGATCCGCGTATGCCTCCGCCACCCGTCCCGGTTCCACTCCCCGCACCTGTTGAGCACACGAAGGAACGGAAGAAAGGGCCAAAGATATTCGGCATTTCTCTGGGTCGAGGCAGAGGACGGTCGCGGCCTGGTTCGCCACGCGATACGAATGGAGCAGCGAATCCAAACGGATGGGCCCAGGCTCGCAGACGGCTATTTTCTTGTGAGTTCGCCCTGTGTCAATGATCAGCAATTGTGATATGTATACTAAACGTAACCGCCTGAGATAGCACCAGCCAGCATCTCTCCCGAGCGCCACGATCCCAGCAGTAATATTCCCGATCCCGTTATCGCTCCACAACCTCGCACGGCCATTCCGCTTGCGGGAGGAGGTTCCATCTTCCCACCACCCTCATCGATGCGCATCCCAGAACGCTCGCAGTCGTCCCCGCCCCGCGTCTCGCCCGCCACATCGACGCGCGACGAGACCTGCTCGCCCCTCCTCGGCTTCGGCATCGGATTGCCCCGCATCTTCGGCGGCAGGAGTCGTGCACCGAGCCGCGACCGCGAACGCTCACGAGAGAAGGCCACCTGGAAGGGCAAGGAGAAGGAGCGCCCCATCGTGAGCGTGCCGATGCTCCGCACACGCACGCACTCGAAGGACGGCCGCGGGCCCGGGCGGCACGCCAGCTTCGACTTCGAGCGGCCGGCGCTGCAGCGCAGCGCGAGCCTGACGCAGGGCGCAGGCGCGGTGCAGCCGCCGCCGCGCGCCGCGCGCCACCCGCACCCGCGGCGGCAGCGAGCCAGCACGCGCGCGGGGCGAGCCGCCACCCGCACTCGCGCAGCCACGCGCAGGCGCACGCGCGCTCGCTCTCGCGCATGCGGCCGTCGCCGCAGCAGGCGCACTCGCCGCTGCTCTCGCATGCGACGGGCGCGTCGGACGCGGCGAACTCGCAGAGCACGGCGGCGACGGGGACGACGGGCGGGACGGGCGCGGGCGCGGCGAATAGCAATGGCGGGTCGTGGGGCCGGAAGGCGGGGTGGCTGCGCGCGGGGGTGTTGCCGCCGTTTGCGTTCGAGCCGGCGGTGAGCGGCGAGGGGAGCGGGCGGGGGTCGCCGGTGAGCGATGTGCGGGAGCAGGAGGCAAGGCTGAGGGAGAGGGAGAGAGCCAGAGAGAAGGAAAGGCGGGATAGGGAGACACGGAGGGAAAGGACAAGGCGGGATGAGGCGGGGTTGGTGAGGACGAGACGAGACGATCCAGGGTTGAGAAGGCCGAGAAGAGAGGCTGCTACGGTGGATGAAGGAGAGAGGACTCGGACGAGAGATCGAGCGAAAGGAAAGGAGCGAGAAAAAGAGCCAGAGCCAGGCCGGTGGGAAGAGCGGGAGGTCGACCTGGGTCTGGGACTTGCGTGGGCACCGTCCAAAATCCGAGTGCGTGAGTGGACGGGGCGGTCCTCGCAGCAAGGCCATGAGGCGATGGAGCGAGCGTGGGAAAGGGAGGGAGAACGCAGGGAGCGGGAGCGGCAGATAGAGAGGGAACGAGTGCGCGATAGAAGACGTGGAAACGGGTATGAGCAGTACGAGGGTAGGAACGGGGCGATCAGGAGAGAAAGGGAGGTGACTGAGCAGTTTAACGACGTGCTGGGGTCGGAGGGATTTGACAGGTTCAAGAGGTGTACGTCTGCTTTTCATCTTTGATTCTTTTTGCAGATGCTTATGTAGGTGTGTGTATCCAGATGTTCGTCGATACGACGAGAACCTCATCCATCTGGAGGGTCCAAACGGGCTTCTTGCACGAGTCAGACTATTGCTAGATGGTGCACCTTACCCCTACCCCAGCGAGCGCCAGAAGAGGCAGCTACTCGACGACTTGGTGCGCATCGTCCAAGAAAACGAGTTTTGATACTTTTCTGCCGGCGTGGCCTCGCATCATTTTCTGGTTCTTGCTTTCGATACCTTTCGCGCTGGCACGATTGTCACGATCTCCTCATGATCTATTTCTATCTATCTGATCTTCATGTTGCTCACGACTTGTTGCTTTCTCATGCACCCCACGTATCTATGTAACGACCATCTTTTCTATATACCTTTGCATCTTTTCGCATCCGTTAAGGCTTTATTTGCTTTCAGCCTACTGTTGTCCTTCTATCCTCCCGGTAATACCCTCCTGTATTCCCTCCCGCATTTGCCGTCTCCTACTCTAATGCTGCACGTTCTGCTTCGTCCATTCTTGTTGTCCATGCAGAGTACAGGCTACACCCGTGATACCGCTACTGATACCATACTGCTTCGTTTGCTTTTACTGCAGAATTCGCGCATCTTACACATGTTGACTTAGACCACTTGCACATCTACCATGGAGGATCTTCTTTACTTCGGCATCTGCCTTATTGCGAGTCTGGCGTCCATATCTCCCTCTCTTGAGTAAGTCCCTTCCCTTTGACATTAAATAACAGTCACAGTTTCTGCAGAAGATCGCTGATATGAGTACTAAGCCGTGTCGTTGAAAACTTTAGATCCGCCACCCTCCGCCTTCTTCCCTTTCACATCCTCGACCGAAGCCACCAGCCCCATCGCCTGCATCCAAGCTGCATAAGCCCCAGGCGCGACAGCCTCCTGCTCCTTCACCTCGCTCACAGGACTCGCGTTGCCGCCTGGGCCCTCCTCCGTGCTGCACCCAAACGCACTCTGCCCGCCCACCTGGTCCGCGAACCCGATGCGCTCAGGGTTGCTCCCGCACGGATGGGTGGAGTGGCGCACGCCGTGCGGTGACGCCGCGTCGTATGGGTGGTCGTTCGCGAGGCTGTGGGCCGCGAAGCCCGCGCGGGCGTACTCGGAGTGCGTGGGGTGGTCGGTGGGGAGCGACGTGATGTGCCCCTCGTAGATGCCGGGATCGGGGACGAGGACGGTAGCTGATTTAAAGGTGTTCGGGAGTTTCACCGGTCCGGAGGTCATGAAGCGGCGAGTAGAGGCAAGCGGCGGGGAGGAAGAAGCTCGGAGCGAGCGAGATAGGCATTGTGCGATGAGAGGGGATTTCATTGTGTCTGATGGGGGATGTGTAGTCGGGATGTGGTTTTTAGATGGATTTCACGGATGTGTCTGCTGGTTCGGACTGGTCTCAGAGTTCCGTCATTCCCGATTCAGCCGCCCATCGGATATTCACCAGCAGGCATTGATACCTCTGGATATTTTCTTAAATCTGCAACATTTACCACCTCCTCGAGGTTGAACGAAAAGAAAGTAAAGATCCGCAAACATTTTGTCCGGATAGGCCCTCTGCTGCTGCCTGCTCTTGTAGCCAGTCGCGCGGTCTCGTGATCACCTACTTCATCCACGTGCTGGGAAAGTGAAACCGGAGATAGGCGCGCACTATCCGCGTCGTCGCAATCTCGTCGAAAACCGAGATATCGCGAAAAGTATTCTCCAGTTTCCACAAGCAACACTTGTTTCTAGGGTCGGGACTAACAGCGAAACACGCCGAGTCCGAGCCACTCCATGGACACAGAATCTTATCTTCTTCTTTTACTTTCAGATGGCAACCTACCCACCGGCTCATTCGTAGCTTCATCAGGCCTCGAATCATACGTTGCACATGCTCTATTCCCTACTAGCGGGAAAGATGCTATGACCGCGGCGACGGCATTCATACGCGATAGTTTGGGAACTTACGCCAGGAGCGCGTTGCCCTTTGTTGGGGACGCACACGAGATCGTCGCGACTTTCGCCACTTCGTCTGCTTCACCTAGCATGTCACAAGACGCGAGTCCCCCCACTCTGGCAAAGGCACTGGAATCGCTAGTACAGCTGGATTTGCTATACGAGTCGACGACACTCAATCACGTCACCCGTCGGGCTTCGCGGGCCCAAGGAGTAGCTCTGCTCACCCTATATTCTAAAGGATTCATTTGTCCGCCTTCACTTGCTCCGCTGGAGGATCAAGAAGGTTCTCCTTCTTCGATGAAGTGCAGAGAAAGCGGTCTTTCTAATTTGGTAGATCGATTGAAGACGATGATCCGAAGGGAAGAGAGTCCTGGTCATCTGCCTATATGCTGGGCAGTCCTGACCGCTGCATTAGGGCTGAGCGTAGGTGAGGTCGGTGGTTATGCTCAATTTCGCACTGTCTCATTTGTCGGAATTATAGATCGTAGCGTGCATCTGCATCTTTTCCTTCATGCCCGCGGGCTTCTATCGGCCGCCATCCGAATGAACGCATTGGGTCCCTACGCGGCCCAGCAGCTCCTATTGCATGCTGTGCGGCCCCTTGTTGATGCCGAAGCAGGAAGAGTTCGCGAAGCTGGGCTAACAACAAAGACCATAATTCAAAACACAGAACGGAACAACTCGCCTGGAAGCTCGCAAAGCGACGAGGATTCGCAGAATTTCGATGAGGTCACTCACGGCCCAGCATCGACATGGCCTTTAGGAGAGATCATCGCAGCACGGCATGACTTGCTGCATTCCAGGATTTTCAACAGCTAGAGTAGTGACCCTCTGCCCCAGCAACGCTGCCGCCATCTTCATGTTCTTATGCGCACGGATACGATCACATACCATAATATTATACCGACAAAACTCGCGACAGCTCGCACGCACGCACTCTCACTCTTGCGCTCATGAGCGTTTGCAAACGTCCTATTCCCAGGCATTCACCAGGGCTATCGCACGCGATCTGCACCCCTCGACGAAATCTCTAGGCTCGTGAAGATTATTTACAAGTCTGGCATGACAACTGGATCTCCCGTAGTTTATGGAAATCCCAACTGACAATGACCTATATCTCCACATCAACGAAGATGGAACTGCAAGGGTACAAAGACACTGAAGCATTAGAGGGCAGTAGGGGCAAAGGACGGGTACCCACGTCCATGGAGGCGATGAAATGAGCAGCGCGCCGGACTAGTTTCGCAAGTGCACGTCGATAATAGCCCCCGAGCGGCAAACAAGACAAATATTTGGCTGACCAACGAGGCATCAGGTGGCCAATAACGATTCGGTAGTGACCTGCGGGGACACAACTTTCCAGATTTCGGGCAGCCGGGTTATTCTGTGGCCAGGGTCAGAAAGGCGTAACACTTACGGAAAACCGGACGACTTGGGTACTTATCAGTGATCACATCTTCAAAGACGGCCATCAGTCGGACATATCGATTACCACTATTGCTGCATCTATGACCTTTCTACAGATACATTCCTTGCATATCTAGCGATATAAGTAGGTCCAGCTCTGTCGTCTGGAAAACAACGTACACCATGCGACGAATGGCAAATTTTGGTCGTAAACAAGGGGGAGGCACTACGACGAAGTGACGAGTGCGAGGCGAGCAGATACCTCGGCCTGTGCACGGACAAGATTCGCCAGGTACGACATCATGAGGGTGTCCTGCATTAATCGGCATGAGGACGACCAAAGAAACACGATTCCGCACGTAACGCACCTGGAGGCTAGCTGCGAAGCCGCCCTTGTCAAGATCGTCCGTCCCACTCGCGAACGTCTCCAAAAGGTACCGCCCAATGGCCTTGTCGCCCTGCTTCTCGCCTGCGAGGACGGCACGGACGTAGGCCAGGACGCGGTCGATCATGCCAAGCACCGTGTGGAGGGTGCTCTCGAGCAGGGCAATATCGGAGGCGGGGAGTGGTGTAGGGGAGGCAAGAAGTTCGACTGGATGGAAATGTTATTCGGTAATCAACTAAGATCGCGGAGGGACGTACGACCGCTTCTCTCAGCGTCATTGAAGCGGAGGGCGACGGGAATCGGGAGGAAGACCGCATTCTCCGGTTTGGGGTATACACCAACGGGCGAACTGAACGAAAGCAGGTGTCATGAGCAAGGCTATCAGCAATAGTCTGTACATTGCAGACTGACCTGATATACGCCTTGACACCGGATTCCTGTCTTTCAGTTCCTGTGTTGAGGGCGATGTGAATAGCAGGGTGAGGCGCTGTCTCTTGCGAGTAGAAATTTTGGATGAGGGCAGAGTACGTGTTCAGGTTTGAGCCCGTTGCATACCTGAGACGCAAGTCAAATTCATTATGTATTAAGTTCCATTGAATTTATCATACGAGGAACAAGGACGTACCATCCGATGATGACCTCCTTCGGGTTCGTCCGTTGGCAGAGCTCGTACATAGTACGGTGGTACTCCATGTCGACGGCAACCTGCTCGCTGCTCTCGCTATGAAGCACAGCGAACGCGGACCGAACATCGACAACATCTCCATTCTCTGTCCTTGTACCGAGAAGAGTGCCGATGACACGGTCTTGGAGATCCGTGCGGCGAAGATAATGATCGAGGATCGAAAATAGAGCAACTGGGTGGACGGTCACGTTCGATGGTGCACGACTAGAGGACGACAGTGAGCTCCAGTTTAACTCATGAACATACCATTTCACGGCATTAAATCCTTGGCTTCGCAAGAAGCAAACGCACTCCGACTTACGTTGTAGAAGGAGTCGAGGATGAAGGAACTGGCTGCAAGTGAACAGCGGATGAAGACGGTCCTAAAGGCATTGTTGCGAGATCGCCTAAGAAGAAAGATCAGGATTGATGAGAACGACAAGATTCTGTAGATTTACGTACCGTCAAAGCGTTTGCAGGACCTTGCAGACTGTATATTCCTCTTGCAAGAATTTGCTGAAGGACGGCGAAAGCGCCGCCACAGGATGCGGCAATTGCCGACATTACTCACAGGCTCAAAATCGCCTCGGTCACTTGCGTCGCCAGCCGTACACTCGACTACCACCACCATGCCATCCGAGGACACAAAGGTGCGCATGATTTCTCTTATAGCGGGCATGTTATACTGATGCATTGAATCACTCGCTGAAATCATAGGAGAGAATCGTGCGCGCTATTGAGTTCGGCCACGTACGTCTCGTCTTATGCGCAGGCACGCGTTGAGCACGACGCCAGCGCGTCGCCTACCGTTAGTGCCTCTTGTTGGACATTGATTAACAGACCTTCACCCTTATAGACCGTTCTTCACTACTGCTGGATTCCGTTCATCATCTATGTCGGGTACACGCGGAGCAACCCCCAGCCATCTCTCATCAAGTGCGGCCTCCTTTTACTGGCCTGTGTCGACGTTTAACTAACTGACTAATTCTTTGTAGATTGATGAGCCCACTGGCATGATGATTTTCGGTTCTCATCTCCCTAGACCTGCCTCGCCGTGACATCGTGTACATATTATACATCATATGCCTCTACTCTCAAAATAATCTCCAGCACGCCGAAGGCACATTCTCGTACAACGTCCGGTCTGTGAGACGTGGACAGCCGTATTGTAGAAGGGTAACCACGATGTGAGTAGTCTCCTGTCATGTGTTCGCCGCGTCCACCATACCCGTCCCCCGGTCGCTTTCATGATTATACTCTTGTGGTAGTGCTTTTGGCTCTGTCCATTCGCATCTGCATTCACCCGCAGCTATCGTTGCAGGGCACCAAGTAATATTGGCGCTATGTGAATATGCGGATATATCAAGGCCAGATATGACTCCTAGTGGCCTTAATTCCCGGCCTTCTTTCCTCTCCGCCAGCTCTGTTGTCTCAAACAACCACGCTAACGATTCAAACAGGATGTCGAAGGCCCATCGGAATGTCCTGGGGTTGATTTTCATCTCGTCAACTTGCGGCTACATGACCTGAAAAGAGCCTGTGCAGTTTCTTGGATCAGCTCTTAGACCAAACTTCTGAAGCGCCTTCAGTCCTGTCTTGTTAGGAGTCAGAATTTCCACCGATATTTCTGTGCCGTTAGAACAGACTGTTGAATTGATTTTGTTGCACTGCTTGCTCTCATCTGACTGAAAATATGAATGCTATTGCAAAATGCGGTTTCAGAATCGGATGCATCGTGCAGTGTGCCTTGCAACCCCGGATGAGGGGCATTCTTTGGAGAGTAGACACCCTTGGTTCCGTTCAATCTTGTATCGGTGGGTAGACCTCACACTGTCATGCACATAGTTGTGTCTGTTGCATGTTACCATTAATGAAGAGCACATCCAAGCTGCAAAGAAAATCAGCAAGTTTCTGTACTTGGCTTATTCTGATGCTCACTTCCTTCAAATTTATGGTCTGCAACAAGAGACTCAAAAATTTGAAGGTTGTCAAAAAAAATGCCCTCTAGCTGATTCGAACAACTGACCTCATCATGAATTTCCCACGCGTTCAAATCGGCTACTGGGCGGGTACTAGTGATGCGCTCTACCACTGAGCTAAGAGGGCTTGTAAAATTAATATACCATTCACTATTCAGAGGTTACACACTGGTAAACGACCAACCTCAAATGCCCGAAAAACCAGACACGAGCTTAGTGATCCGGAGAATGTCCAACTGAATGGTTAGCACAACCCCCGTACCCGTAATAGACTTTGTGAAGATGAATATGTCGTAAACCGATCCAGGGAGCTCGTCAAGCCTCTTCATATGCGCGCTCGGGCGCGATAGCCTCGCGCATGCCTGCTCAAACTCGGCCATCTGCCGCCCTGTCCGCTGGAAAGTATACCCCGCGCTGAGGAAGAAGTCGCCGACCTCCCGAACGTGCGGGCGGTGAACGTGCAACACAAGTTCCGTGCTGCGGTAGGCGGCGTCGAAGGGGAGGCCTGGGGCAAAGATCGCAGATGTGCACGCCTGGAGCGTACGGAAGGCGTGCGGGTCGGGGAAGAAGCGCGCGAGGCGGCGGTTAATGTTCAGTGCACGCCCCAAGTAGGACTTGGTGGCGGCATTCGTTGTGTGGCACGTACGAGAGAGGGAAAGGATATCTGTCAATGCAAGGAAAGAGAAGAGAGCATCGAGAAGGATGGGGTTCGTGAAGAATTTGGCGTAAAGGTGTGTCGCAATGGGGGACGGGGGTGCCGAATGATGTCCAGACACCATGACCACTTCGTCGACGCCTGAATGGTTTTCAGATGCCATGATCACGATCACCTGGTCAACGCCCCAAGGGTGCTTACACGATAACTGTGCGTGATCCTTAGCTATTGCAGCGAGGACCACTTTTTGATTACAGCATAAGCCGAAGAGTATGGTAAGATGGCGGAGGTTGATCGACACACCTCAAGGACCCACGAGGTGCTTCGTCAAGCAGTGGGGTGTTCAGTAGCAACGGTTCAAGTTCTCAAGCCTCAACACACTCGAAGGCTGTCCTACGAGGTCCCGTTTCCGAAGAATGTATCCAATCGACGCACACCTCCTCGAGGCTCGGGGTTGAGGACAGAAGGACGCCTCGAGCCCTTGTGGCGCTAACCGAATGGAGACTCGTGTGACGCGAACCGACGCGAACCGTGGTAGTAGAGTAGAAATACAATGAGATATAACAAAGATGCTGTATTCTGGAGAGACTCGGCGATGCAAAGCTACAGCATTGACAGGCGATCGCCGAAGTCGTAGATTGGTGGATATGTGCAGTTGTAGGAGTGTGGCAGGACGTGTCCGGGATAGACGGTCCGCCGCATCCCGTTGAGCACGTTACCTTGCGTGGAGCAAGGTTTCTCTCACCCCCGAAATTACCAGGCACCGACCGACACGTGCCCCATAACGTCACTTTGTCACACATGAATGTGACATATGTACTGTCGCACCAAAGCATGAGGAGTATGTAGGATTTCTTCTCACAAGGTGCATTATAAGGCTATTCACAAGCGGTTATGCAACTTCAGAACCGTAGCGCATGCTGACACTTGGGGATTGCTTGAGGAATAGGATACTCGTGACGTGAGTTACAAGCGACGTGACAAGTCACAATGACGCATCGCGAGCCGCGTCAGGATCGCGTTGGGTTCAACGTTCGATGAACACTCTACCTGTAAGTTGTAAATAAGTACTCGTGTATTTCAACTATGAAGACACTCGCAGACATTGTTATCAATCACACAAACCACCCAGTTCATATTAATTTAAGTTACATCTCCACCAATCTGCCGCAACCATGCCACCTTCGTAGCAAACAGGAACACCAAAATGTTGTCACTTTTTTTTATATTAAAAAAAAAAAGACAAAGGTCCAAAACCCTATTCAGCTCACCATTGAGTGCTATGAGGGCCTGGGATGTCCAAACTAGTTTCTATCTTGCTCAGCATCAGACAGGCAGAAAGCTATGAGCAAGCCTCTCGACTAAATCCACGCAAGGTTTCAGCCGGCGCAGCCGGCGCTTCCCGAGTCACAAACCTGTCACGCTATACAGTACTCACACCGACCGGCTACGCCACCAAACCCAAAATTTCCCACACCGACATCCGTCATCTACTCACAACCCCCTCCCTACAGGACAAAATCCCAGCATGAGGTGCGCGTTTCGCGCGTGCTTCGTTGAATATAGAATGCTGACGTCCATACAGCAGCAAGCTCTCAGTGGCAAGCGTGCGGGGCTCCATCAAGGAGCTGCTCGCCGAATCGCAGGGCGAGAAGCGCCGCAACTTCGTCGAGACCATCGAATTGCAGATTGGTCTCAAGAACTACGACCCCCAGCGCGACAAGCGTTTCTCTGGCACCGTCAAGTGTGTAAATCGCGATTTATACAAGAAAGAAGCGGCTGCTGAAACGAATACAGGCTGCCCAATGTTCCCCGCCCTCGCATGTCGATCTGCATCTTGGCTGATGCCGCCGACATCGATCGTGCTAAGCAGATCGATCTCGAGTACATGTCCGTCGACGATTTGAAGAAGTGAGTGCTATTTGCTGCGTGTCCGGAAGCGCTCGTCTGACTAGTTATGTTTGATTGCAGGCTTAACAAAAACAAGAAGCTTGTCAAGAAGCTCGCTAAGAAGTACGACGCGTTCTTGGCCTCTGAGGCCCTGATCAAGCAGATTCCTCGTCTGCTCGGTCCCGGTCTGTCCAAGGGTAAGTTGATGCGATTCTTACCTCTCTTTGGACGTCTAATGCTGATTTGCTCGCAGCCGGCAAGTTTCCCACCCCCGTCTCGCACGGTGAGGACTTGTCGAACAAGCTGACTGAGGTCCGCTCCACCATCAAGTTCCAGCTCAAGAAGGTGCTGTGCTTGGGTGTCGCCGTCGGCCACGTCCAGATGACGGACGACCAGGTCCTCGGCAACGTCATGCTGAGTATGTCCTGTTCCGTCTCCGTCCGCTTGCCGCTCACCATTTGCACTTGCACAGGTATCAACTTCCTCGTTTCGCTGCTCAAGAAGAACTGGCAGAACGTGAAGTCGCTACACATCAAATCGACGATGGGCAAGCCTATCCGTCTCTTCTAAGCGCTTTATATCGTATCGTGCATGGCGAACCGAACGAAACAAAAGGCTGAGAGGCGGTTCAATGGGGAGAAGATAGTTCATGGGCCGCAATGCATAACATGAAGCCCCGCACGCTTGGACCAACGGCTTTCTGGGGTTGGGAGCCGATTGGGAGCTGAATGCGGCCCATGTATCTGGATATTTCCTTCATTGATTCCTCTTCTTTCCTGCGTAATTTATTGCGTCTGTTTTGTGTAGGCTTCGGCGTGCTCTTTGTATCGCTTAGTTGGGTATGCTATGACATCAAATCATATGTGCCATACAACAGAGCGATCTGACTGAACGTGAAATTGCATCCCAATGATTAGACTTGATGGTAAAGTACAATTGCAAGAATGGACCAATGTGCCTAATAATACGAGGAAGATAATGAAACGTCTAAGTCGTGCGGCCCCGTCCGTTCGACTCATCGTCTTGTTGATCCTCCTCCAACGTGTTAACCTTCCACTTCTTGCCCCCATACCTCAACTTCACATCCCTCTCCGCCCCAGGTAGATCATACGGATCCTTCCGGCACACATGTTCATACTCACGGCTGTTACCATCCCCAGGCAGGCCCGAGTTGTGATAGCACCCCGAGGGGGCCCCCGCGTTCACGTCCGTCCCAGGTGTGCGCATCTGGCGCTCCAGCATGCCCTCCTCGAACTCGCTCCTCTCCGCGACGAGGATATGCTCCTGCTGATACCGCGTATGCTGCCCCTCCGACGCGCCCGCCTTGCGCCCCTCCATCTCCTTGTTCCGCCCCGTCTCGCGCGCAGACTGCAGCGACGTTGACAGCCCGCGCCTCTGCCCCTCGCCCGGCGGCTTCGACGACGCCTTGGACTGGAACGTCCCCGTGCCCGTCACGCCGCCGCCCGCCCCGCGGTTCTGCTTCACCTCGCCCGCGGACGTGCCGATCCCGAGCGCCTGCTTCACCCTACCGAAGAAACTCGGCGCCGCCGCATCCTCCTTCCTGCCTTCCGTGCTCCCTCCACCTTTCCGTGCGCTCTGTCCGCCGACTTGGTCTGCGAAGCCTACGCCCTCCGGGTTGCCACTGATACCAGCCCCGCGCGGTTCCTTGCGGACGCCGCCAGGCGCAGCTGCGTCCTGCGGATGCGTCTCACGAGCACGAGCGTCGAATCCGCTGTCGACGCTTTGCGCTTGCGGTGACCCGCGCTGGGCATTTTCTGGTGAGGTGGCATGGCCTTGTGTAATGTTCGGATCGGCGCCAGGTTGTCTGTCGGCGGCGAGACGGGTGGGTGTGGCGTGGATTCTGCGAACACGGGCCCCGAGGCGAGGGATATTGCGGTGTGGTCGAGTGAGGAGTGTCATGGTTGGTGGTCGACGTTGGTGGCTGCTGGTGGAGGATGTTTGCACTAGGTTTGAAGTCGGGCGGGATCCGCTCGGCCATGTCGTCATAGGCCCCCAATTGGATGGCTGAACTGTTCGCAACAAATGCTACGGAATAGGGACTCTGTGGACAAATAGTACCTCATTCTCGTGAAGCAATCAGTAAGTATTCCTAGACATGGGTCCGGAACATCAATTTGCATCACCAGCGTGAAGAGCGCGCGCAACGCGAAGTTAGATTTGAAGTCACGAGCCATTCCAAAGAGACCACGTGATGATTTTTGAGAAACAAGAATATGCGCGATTATCCAGGCATGTCAAAAGATCCATCCCAGTCGATTTACCATGACGAATAATAAGTCGTAATTCCATCCATCCATGTCTAGGGTCGTGATCCACGTCCACCTAACCACCAGCCACTCACCTTCTCCTCGTGACCCCAGCCGCCGTCCCCGTCAACGATGTCGACATCTTCCTTAATGGTGGAGGCGGACTCAGCTGGAACTCGGGCGTCAGATTCGGGCTTCTCTGTGCCGCAGCCATGTCGAACACGTCAGATGACGCGCGGGGGCTCGGGATGTTGTTTAATGAGCGCGTAGGGGTGGTGGGAACGGGTAGGGGTGATGTTGCGCGGCGGACGGGCGAGTGCGGCGCGATGAGGCCCTCAGAGACAGTTCGTCGCGGCCGTGGCCGCATGCCCGGAAGGCAGTTGATTGGGAGGGAGTCGACGAGCGAGCGGAAGAGCGGGGTGCGTGCGCGCGGCGGCGCTGCGACGGGCGTAGGTGGAGTTACGGGGGGATCTTCGAATACTTTTAGTTTCATGATGCATCCCAGAGATAAGACATGTCACCTGAGCTAGAGGTGGGGAGCGCATGATCGTTGGTGCTGAGACTCAGAAACAAAAATAGCGGTGCGAGCCAGACACAAATTCCAAAGAATGTCGCCATATCACCAAATGTCGGCGGCCCTGCTTGTCCTGGCGGTGGTCTGAATACCCTACCACGCTGCGCGCGTTGGCGGGCATCGTGGGTTACGCGCGCAAAATGGAAGAACCACAGGAAGTGGTCCGCGATGACCAGCGCACACGACGCGATGAACGACGGGGAGGTGAGCGAGATGAGCGGCCACGTGTGCGAGAAGTTCTGCAGGTACACGACATGGCAGAATATCGAAAACGCGAGCTTCGACAGTGGGAGACTGTCCGTAAAGTAGAGGAGGACATGCAGGGCTATTATAACCTGTGTTTGGCGGTTCGTAGGGCAGTGGGCGGTAGATGAGAATAACGCACATAGATACCCCGCTTTCCAATGGTTTTGGCGCTACGCGATCGCTCTTCGATGACCTCCGAAAGCCAGAGGAGGCCGCTGGCTAATTCACACGTCAGCTTGCTACGATGTGCAGGAAGCGCACGCGTGCAGGGGTATATCGCGCACCTAAGGACAGCGTGACGAATAGGAAAGCTATTACCGCAGCTGCATAGCTAAAGTAGAGACAAGCCCAGTGAGTTCGGCTTCAGATATCCCCATTACGGTACACACCTGAAGAGATGGAGAAGGGCCATGGTCGGGAAAGAGAGCAATTAGCGCGCGACCGCCAAAGCATCATACTCCTCGGCATCACGTGGCTGTACAGTTATGGAGTCTGCAGCAAGTTGCAGCGCAACTCACCCTTATCCACCCACCACGACCATTGCTAGCACTTCTCCTCTGATTCTTTCACGGCATGAGCAACCTAGAGAGTAAGCTAGATGATATCTGTTGTCATTCACCATCTGATCCACCATAGAGCAATTATTTCAGCTGAAGGTGAGCTTAGATCTTGTATGAGTTTCCCGGGACGCCACAAGGCTCACAAACCCACTAGTTCACCGCCAAATCGCTTAACCGCCAAGCAAAGAAGGCCCAGAAGGACGAGAACTCCGAGAAATCTCGCCTGAAGAAGGTACGTGCCCTTTCCACGTCTGGGTCGAATCCTGACACCAAGCGCCGTGAACGCAGGCGCTGCAGCAGGGCAACAATGACGGCGCGCGGATATACGCCTCCAATGCGATTCGCAAGAAGAGCGAGGCGCTGAACTTGCTGCGGCTCGCGAGCCGCATCGACGCTGTTGCGAGTCGCGTCGAGACGGCGGTGACGATGCGGCAGGTGACCGGCAACATGACGAACGTCGTGAAGGGTATGGACAAGGCTATGGAATCCATGAATCTCGAACGTGTGCGTCCCTTCTCCCTGAACCATCATCAATTTGGATTCGCTTATCATGAGCGTTGTGATATAGATTTCACTCGTCATGGACAAATTCGAGTCGCAGTTCTCCGATCTCGACGTGCAGACGTCCTACATGGAGGACGTGATGGGCTCTACGACCGCCGTGTCGACGCCGCAAGACCAGATCGACTCGCTGATGCGCCAGACAGCGGAGGAGGCGAATATCGAACTGCAGCATGACCTGGCCTCGAAGACGCTCGACACTGTGCCGGAGATCAAGGCAACAGAAGCGGTTGGCGAAGAGGACAGCAGTTTGGCACAGCGGTTGCGGGCATTGAGGCCTGCGACGTAGATGTGGAAGAGTGAGCTTCTGGCAGTCATCTTATATCTGTACATGTAGAATAGCTCTTAAGTGTATGATTCTGCGGAGGATACGGTGCTCCACATATAGGTAATGGATATCAGCTCGGACTATCTAGGAGATTCTATGGCATAATCTACAAGGATGAAAGTCTAGGTCGAGCAAGACAATCTTGGGGAAAGACAAGCACGGTAAGGAACAGACATATCTCAACCGACTTGGTTAATCCTCCCTCCTCTGTACCTTCGGCACCAAGAACCAACACGCGCCCTGCGCGCCTAACAGAGCCAATACGGTCGGCTCCACGACCCAGATTCCCTTCTTCGAACTGATAATCCCGATGAGCAGCGGGAAAAGCGCACTTCCACTCTGCCCAACGGAGCTCATGAACGAGAACGCATCGGCATGCATAGCGCGCGGGATCAAGCGCCCGCCCATCGTGATCGCAGCCGTGTAGAACGTAGAGATCACGAGCCCGAGGAAAGCGGTCGCGGTCGCAGTCGATGCGAAAACAGGCACGGCCCAGGCAACGGCTTCGAGTGCGACCGCGACGGCCAGATAAATGAAGATGGCACGGCGCTCGCCGAGCCAGCTATTCAGCGCTGGGAGAGCAATGCGACCAATGGCGATACCTAGTGGGGACGATTGTTAGTGCGCGCAGGGAGACAGGGAAGAAGGATAGGTATACCAAGGTAGAAGGAGGATGCGACCCAGGAGGCACTTTCTGGGCTGCCCTTGCGGACGTCGATCACGTACGAAACAATCCAACCGCCCACTGATTCTTCAGCCCTGTGGTACAGAGATGGTTAGTGGAAATACGCTGAAAACTAAATCACGGGAACTCACCCGACGTAGAGCATGAGGAAGATCGCCAGCGTCCATACAGACCGGCTTTTCAACATATCGCGGAAGCTGGCACTACCAGCAGCCATTACATCTTCGGGCCGAGAAGGCAGCTCCTGAAGATCCCGGAATGCAAACCACACTATTCCCAGAATGGGGACGTTCATGCCCAAGTTTGTCAGGAAGAACAGATGATACTGGCCGAATTATCAACGATCTGCTGTAGGGCTACGAGTGGCAGTACTTGCCGGAACCCCACGTGTAATCATCGCAGTGGCAACGAGCGGGCTTGCGAAGGCGCCGAGGCCATAGATACCGTGAAGGACACCGGTATAGAGCAGCGGCTTGTGAAGAATGGCGAAATATGCGTTGCAGAGACCTAGCTGTAGTAAAATATGTGCTGTAAGCATATCGCTTGCTGAGGATGCCTTGTCAGTACATGCCTGTGTTGCAAAAGCAATGCCGACAACGAAAAAGCCGAAGCACATGAGGTTGAAGTTAACCTGCTGAGAGCAGTTGATGGCGTTCTAGGTGAAGTGGAATGAAGCCGTTAATAATTTAGCCGTCTGCGCCAACAACGAAGGTAATTACTCCAACTAGCTCGATGATAAGGGCAAGACAAAGTGCGCGTCCGAAGCCGATCCTTCGCGATACGGTTCCAGCGACCACAGCCGCGAATGCGTAGCCCATAAAGATCGAAATAAACAACACAGCAACGCGGGCATAGCTGATGTTGAAGGCCTGCTCTATCGCAGGAATCAGGGCTCCCGTAGCTCCTCCACTGACAAGCCGGGGCAGAGGATGTGTTCAGGCAATATTCATAATTTCCTCAAGATAGTGGGACATACTTCCAGCCTGCCAAAAACAGCGCCGCAAACGATGCGAACATACGAAGGCGACGCATGCCTATAGACTCTGATAGTGGTTCGAGGGCTGGGATCCCGACGTCGGATTCTGAGACTGGAGGATATGTCGTGCTCACGATGGCCGGCGATTGGGCACCAACGACAGGCGCGACGACAGCCGGGACTGCTTTCGCGTCTTCGCCGAGGGCCTTATCGACGACATCGTGAGGAACAGGCTCCACCACTGTGTGATCAGTGTTCAGCCGCTGTACGGGCAGTCGACACGGTATCGACGGGCTCTCCTCAGCTGGGCCATCAGGATGACGCCCAGCCAGGGCTGAAGAGAAATCGGTCAGTTCGACAGCAGTAGACATCGCACACTAGCGAATCGAGTCCTGGGTGAGAAGGTGATCGTAGTTGCGCTGAGCGATGACTCAAACCATCGCTGCAGGGTCTTTATGTATCTTACCTCAAACTTCCAGTCATGTCCCAGTCTTAAGTCAAAGCAGAGCCGATTGGTGGACCCTTGTGTCGTTCAGATCATGGGGGCGGTTTGACAAGCGCTGTTGGCGCGCGACGGCGACGGCAGTGCGACGGCACGACTGTGCAAGCACGGACCACGTGACGGCGATTTGGCTCGCCTTGAGCGCTTAGCGCTCGACCTTGAACTCATCCTACTGGGACGGTATCCACGAACGTGAATGTTCGAAGCTTACGATGGTGTTGTGTCTCAATGTTTCTGCCCGCTGCTCAGGAATGTCCCTATCATCCAATGTGCGGTTAGGGAGAAGTGCAGCTCGTGTCGCCAATGTGGTCGCTCTGCAAACACGGCGATTACATCGTGCTAGGTATGCTCCATTCATAGGATCTAGCACAGGCGATCATGATGTAGGAACAGAAAGAGAAGAGTAAGAGATTTGTTTTGTCGGATTCCATGTCCAGGTAATTCATCGTACTCAGGTTTACCGTTATCAACCCGGCCACTGGCCAAGATTTATGCACGTACGTTTGTGGAGACTTCCCATATCTTGCCACAAGGGCTGAGTATTCCCATGACAGTGTTTTGGCAGCTTCATCAGCGGACGTGCAGAGAACAGTGGAACATGCACACGAGACCTTCAACTCTGGCATATGGTCGCGAGCTCCAGCCCACCAGCGCTCGATAGTCCTCTCGCGTCTGGCGCGTTCACTCGAAATACGCATACCAGAGCTGGCAGAGATTGAGACTCTGCAGACAGGACGAGCAATTAGGGAGATGAAAGCGCAGCTTGGCAGGCTTCCTGAGTGGCTGTGATTATTCATGAAGCTTTTTTATTGTGCTGGATCTGATTCGCCGTCTTATCTAGTGACTATTACGCAGCTCTGTTGAGGACCAACCATGGTTTCGTTGCGCCTACGCAAGGAGCGCTACTGAATTACGTGCAACGGGTTCCACTAGGAGTTGTCGCCCAGATAACGGTAGGTACCGTGACTGTACGCATTGCAGCTATCGAGACCTGATTGCATGAACGAACAAGCCGTTCAACCATCCTCTCTTTATAGCAATGAAGAAAATTGCTCCAGCCCTCGCCGCTGGAAACAGCGTCATTGTCAAACCGTCTGAGGTTGGTCGAACATTATTTTGTCGACATAGTTCTGATCATAATTTTCAGCTCGCACCTATATCCGTCCTCGAGTTTGCCGAAATGGCAGCCGAAGCAGGAGGTTCGAAGACTACAACCGTTATTTCAGTACCTTTTTTTGACGATGCCACTGCAATCTAGTCCCAGACGGCGTTCTTTCGGTATTGCCTGGTTACGGAAAGGTCACCGGAACTGAGTTAGTCTCCAATCCTTTGATCCGCAAGGTTGACATAACTGTATGTTGCGTGATATCTGTTCTCGAAGCGTGCGCTCATCGGACATCTGTAGGGTGGGACTGCTGCTGGTCGCGCCATCGGCAATATCGTGGGTTCCAATTTAGCCTCTTTCACGGCTGAACTCGGTGGAAAGGTCAGTCATACAATGGGGATAATTTTCTTACCCACGAACTGACCTCTACTGTTTATAGGCTCCAATTCTGATATTCGAGGATGCGGATATCGAATCGGCCGTCAACGGTGCCGCATTCGCATCCTTCATAGCATCCGGACAAACATGTGTTTCAGGAACAAGGCTGATCATCCAGGACTCAGTCTACGATGATTTCATGGAATTGTCTCTCGAAAAGGTCGTCAGCATCACGCGACGCATGGGAAGCCGTATGTTTTCGGTGTCGCGGTATCGCGAACCATCACTAACGTAGGTTCGTAGCGATGAACCCGGAATCTACTATGGGCTCCGTCATCTCACCTTACCATCTGAAACGCATCGACGAAGCGGTAGGGAGGCGAAGCTCTGGCACTATTTTGGCCGGCGGAGAGCCCATGAGAGGCACTTCCAGTCTCGACGGCTTCGACTTCTCGCAAGGCAGCTTCTACCCGCCGACTGTCATCGCCGATGTCCTGGAAGAAGATGAACTTTGGAAGGAAGAAGTCTTCGGTCCTGTGGTAGTGACGAGGTCATTCACTGTAAGATCTCATTGTCGTCTTCACACTAGTCTAGCTTACAATGAATCTTTCAAGGATGAGGCACACGGAATTGCCCTCGCCAACTCCTGCCGATATGGCCTCGGTGCCGGAATATGGACGAAGGATCTGTCTCGTGCGCATCGCCTGGCGGAACGATTGGAGTCGGGGCTCGTATGGATCAATACTCATCATCGCAACGACCCAAGTTCACCTTGGTAAGCGCGTACAGCTGCATAGGTCCTGTGTCCGTAACTTAAGGTTCCGTAGGGGCGGAATGAAGGAAAGCGGCATTGGTAGGGAGAATGGGATTGAAGCTTTTGAAGCTTGTAGGTTTTCCAGTCTATTGAATATTCGACTTGCACATGCCCAATATCTTTCAATTTGTAGACTCTCAAAGCAAGTCCGTGATCGTCAATACCGCCGCACCAGAGGAAAGCAGAGTCAAGGATGATTGGTTCTCTGAACAAACGAGTGGCAAGCGATATGGCTGAGCGCTGATGCCGGTGGACTTATGTATGTGTGGTTATGTTCTTTTCGATAAATCCGTAACGGATGAACTCGCGAGTTTGTTATTTATCCAAGAGGATACTATATTTGATCTCGACAGTTGCTAAATAATAGGACGACTACTGATATACTTCTTCGAGCCACTTCATCAACCAATTATAACTGAGGCTCTGGTCACGCTCCCCAGCAGAAACACTTAAGATCATGTCTTCATGGACCCCGCCCTCCTCGACCATTGTCTTCACATCGATACCTGGGCCTTCCAACTTGGCCGCGATGTCGTTCACAGGATCTAGCAACACCTCCGCTTCCCCCACGGTAATAAGATATTGCACGACTCTACCGAGTCAGAAAAGTCCGCCGAGAGGGCTGCGCCCACGGGAGTTGGTCCTTCGGCACGCCGCGCAGCACGGCGTCCCCAATGAACTGAAGAAGTCCTTCGTGATAGTGTCGACCCGGTCGTTCTGGCTGAAGGACGGCGCGTCAACGCCGTAGGTCACCCACGGCGAGATCAGCGCCGCACCTCGGAGCGGTGCAGACAAGTGCGGCGGGGATGGGATAAACGGAAAAGGATTGAGGATGTGCTGAAAGAGCTGCAGGGCGAGCGTGCCACCCGCGGAGTCGCCTATGAGAATGATGCCGCACGGCTTCGCGCCCTTGTTGAGAAGATGGACAAGCGCTGCGTCGGCTTGCCGGAGTTGCGTCGGGAATGGGTGGTCTGGAATCAGAGCTACAGACAGACGTGAATATTGTGGCGCACAGTCCAGATAGATGTACTCAGACGTACAATATTCTAACAGGGCTACGCCTGTGCCTCCGTGCCTCTTGGAATCGTTTCTAATAGTATCCAGGAATTCAAAATGCCCAGAAGATGGCGGGAAGCTGAAGCCTCCCCCTACGGTAGATGCCTTGTTCACTCAGCGATCCCTTCGACGAAAGGTAATCACATACCATGGAAAAAAAGGATGACTCGATCGTATCGACGCGGGCCGATCCAGTGCAGCGCTGCGCCGTCCTCGAGCTCATCGCTAAGGATCTCTAACCCATGCTTCCGTGTGAAGGCTTGATACGCCTTCCTCGTAGGTACGTAGAAGCCATGGGCAAGGATGCGAAGGTCGTCCCATTTGCGACTGGTGATACCTCGAAAGACAGAGTCGTTAATGGCGCGTCGCCAGGTACGCTGCCCGTTCTCTGGTGCGAGAACACCCCGGCCGATGGTGAAGGCTGATGCAGATATTCGTTAGATGCTTGCGCTCGTCAAGATGTAAAGGACTGACGCAGAGATAAGGCAAATCCAAGCAGGGAAAGGCGCTGAGAGAGCGAGAGTTTGAATTCGCCTGCCTTCGGGGAGGCCTGGGAACATACTGGAGACATCTCTGGAGGGTGAATTTGATGGTCTCTACGACATTCGGCATGCTTCTTGTATTACATAGAAAATCATCGAAAGGGCACTAATCTGTCATATTACCTTGACAGCGATGGAAAGCGGAAGGATATATGAATCGGCCCAGTTTTCCCAAGCCACATGACATCCGTGCGAGAATACTGGAGCTGTTCTCTCTGGAAAGTCAGAGGCATACCATGAGAGTATCTGAGAATGCGCTTGGAGAAGCAGCTTGGACATATTGAGCGACATCTTAAGGAAGTTCTCGTGGGGGATGTACAGAACTGCGACCTCATGATCAACAGTCGGCGCCTAATGAAGCAGAGAAGTGAATGCACCGCCATCAGCTACACATCAGTTTCCAGAAATAGAGTGGCTTGCAGACAATTGCAGGGTTATCGGAAGCCATGCCAGAAGGGGGTGGGCGTCGTTGACCAGCTTTGGCCTGTCGGCTCGGCAATTGAGATGGTTTGGCAGGAAAGATTCTGCGCTGATCAGCATCGTACAGGGCGCTTGTGGAAGCGGGTACCTACGAGTGATGTCCATAAATTTTCACTATGTCTCTTCATACTAATGGAGTGTGATAACTTTCGCGGACATTGATGACAGCAGGCTGTCCTTCGTATCGACCGGCCACGAGAACAAGCCAAAATAACGGGAACAACAGAAGAGACAACCTCGATCGCACCTGATCTTAAGGGCACAAAGTCATTGCTACCCGAATTGCATTGGTGCAACCTGCGGTGAGGCCTTTGAAAACAAATAAGTAACACGCACAGGCAATGACTCACCTTACAATACACGCCGACAAGCAAGGCAAGAGGACAACTCTCTTCGTGAATTCGTATCGCTACCTTGGCAAGTTCTATAATGGAGCGATTTGAATCCCGTGTTTCAGGAGGACAAGCCCTGCGGTCTGGCATTACTGTTTGGATGTCAATTCCGCATGGGATCGACGTGGCAATCATGTGCAATGTCAAGGAAAGGAAGGAACATTATAACTACGAGGCAACGGTTGGAGATCTGAGCTTTCACATGCAGCTCGACGGGATGTCATTGCGTTTTGTTTTCAAGATCCGTCGGCCGTCGGCCAATAGGTGGTCACCGTGAACGCGCACAGGTCGCCGTTTTGACGTTGGTTCCTTGTATCGGCTGTTCTTGTGAGAAAGACAGGCTTACATTTTTTTTTTGATACGCAGTGAGGAAGTGGGGGAAAGCTCAGCAAGATTGTCTAATGAAGATCAAGTAAAAGGCTGGCAACGACTCTGAGGTCAAGCTCAAGTTGTGGAGAAAGACCAACAGGCAGTGCCAACAGACGAAAGCCGAAGACAGCCGCGGCATCGGTTCAACTCCCCAATCTCGATCATCAGATGCGCCAGCTCCCCGGCGTCTGCCTTTCAGCGAGTCAACCCGGGAAATTTGCGGGGTATCTCAGGGTATCTCACCTCTCGACACGAAAACATACCCTTGTCTCTTTCTCTTCATTCTTCTACTTCGGATACCTGCAACATAGATTCATAGACATGCCAACCATAACGCTTAATTTCGACGCGATGTGAGTCGAGGATCTTTCTACAACTTCAAAAGTCCGTTGCTAATCAGACTTTGGACTTGCTTTCAATGGACTTCGCGATGACGCAGCCTGTTCGATATGGATGGGACACTCATTGATTCCACGGCCGGTGTGGTCGGCGCCTGGGAGTTGTTCTCGAAATCATACCCGTGGATCGATGTCCACGATATTCTCAGCTGTGCGTCCGATCCCTCGAGTTTCTTTAGAAGACATGCTGAGCCACTGTGCGTTCTGCAGCTGCGCATGGTGTGCGGACCGTTGAGAATCTGCAGAAGCATTGTAAGGTCGACGATCCAGAAGAGCTCGAGGTTCGTTTGTTTACATCAGATCTGAGCTAGTGCGAGGGCGCAAACGTATGATGTCGATCGACAGAGAGAAGCAGAACGCTTCGAAGCCGCGATCGTCACCACCTCGCACGACAACGGCAGACAGGGCATCATCGCCCTACCTGGTGTCAAGGAAATCGTGACCGAAGTACCTCTAACCCGCCCTCTCCCATTCGCCGTACTGACATCATCGGACCTCATCAGCTCACACCGCGCGCCAAGCTTCCGAATCCGGCCTGGGCGATCTGCACGTCCGCAACGCGGCTTTATGCGAGGGCGGCGCTCGCGTCCGTCGGGATCGACCCGCCAGAGGTCGCCGTCTTCGCAGAGGACGTCGAGCAGGGAAAGCCTCAGTATGCCCTTTGCTTCAACTTGTGTGCGTTGAACGTTGTAGTGACGCTGCTGCCTAGGCCGGACCCGTATCTCCTTGGCGCGAAGCTGTGTGGCGTGAAGCCAGAGAACTGCTTAGTCGTCGAAGATGCCCCGGCAGGCGTGCGCAGTGGCAATGCCGCCGGATGTAAGACGCTCGCACTGCTGACGTCGCACAGTCGGGAAGCTATCGAAGGAGCCCAGCCGGACTATATCATCCGCAACCTCGCTGAGTGCATGGCATATTCTCTGGGCTCGCCAATATACTAATGCGTGTGCAGTGTTTCCATGAAGCTCACGGACAGCGGTGTGAGCGTCGCGATCACGACGGCTTAGATTTGATTTGATCTGTAGGAGCGGGCCTCAGGGAAAGGTTGTCAGCTAGAACACCCAGTAGACTATACATAGACGATAGATTCGCCTGAGAGGATAGAGTAGATCTATAGACCGATTGAGAATTAGGATTCCCTCATTGAAACCGCATGTTTGACTCGGACAGATCATTTTCAGCGAGTACCACTCGTGCGATTAAGATAATGGGAGAATCGGAGAATGCGGTACAGCGATACAGTGCGATAGAGAGAGAACAAGATAATATAGATGAAAAGCACGGAGGACGAAGCATTGGCTACACCCATCCACGCGCTGCACCACGACCACCTCCATGCCCACGTTCCCTCTCGACTACAAACATCGCATCCCGCAGCGTCACCAACTGCTTGCTCTCCTCGTCCTCCGACGGGGTCGTCCGCGACTTCTGCGTCGACACATACGGCCGCGCCCACGAGCTCTGCCCCCCAATCCCGTTCGCCCCCGCCACAGGTGCCGTCGTTGTCGCCGGAGATGTCACAGCCTCGCGCTTCGGCTTCGCAGGCGCGCTCACGCTCGCTGCGCTCATCCACGCGTACTTCCCCGTCCCCAGGCCCGCCGCCTGGCTCGCGACCGCATTCGACATCTTCTTGCGCACATCCTCGCTCATGTTCTTCGCCGTCACACCCGGACCATCCGCCTTCTTTTTCTTCTTCTTCGGCCCGCCCTCCTCGTCGCCCTCGCTCCCGGCCGCCGCGGGCGCGTGTGCGGCAAGCGCCGCGGCCTGGGCCGCGGCGAGCTCCTTGCGCTCGCGGCGCACGCGCATCTCCTCCTCGCGCTCCGCCTTCTCGAGCGCCGCGAGCTGCTTCGCGACGTCGCGCCGCACGACGACCTGCCACATCGGCGTGCCGTCCTCGTACGCGCTCGGCGGCTGGCTCCAATGCGCGTCCGTGCGGTGCCGCGACGCCGCGATCATCGCGGTGAGCATGTCCTGCAGGCGCGCGCGCAGCGCGAGCGCGACGTATGAGGCGGAGTCCTCGGGGATCTTGGGCACCTTGTGTTTTGTGCCGATGGCGCGCATGGCGGCGCCGACGTGCCGGGTGTCGAAGGCGGGGGTGGCGGCCTGCTTGCGCGAGCGGTCTTCGTAGGGACGATATGTTTGGTGCTGGTCTGCGGTGCGCTGGAGGGTCTCTTCTTCTGCCTGAGAGATTGGTCAGCATGTGGCATTGTAAGAAGAGAGGAAGGCGCACTCGTAGGTCAACGCCTGCACTTCCGAGTGCATCATTCAGTGTCGCAACGTCTGCGGTATCGAGCTGATTCTGCTGTAGCTGCGCCTGTGGCTGTGGGGGTGCAGCAGTCACTGGTGCAAGGTGTTGGGTGACTGGGCGTGGTGCAGTCGGTGTGGGCGTGGGCGTCTGGGTTTGGGACGCCTGAGGGGGCAGGTACGGTTGGTAGTGACCATATGATGCCTGCGGATAGTGCTGGTAGGATTGGTAGTACGACGTCCTGAACGCGATGAATATGAGTTATAAGGGTGAGAGTGAGTATGTATTTACGTCTGGTGCTGTGTATGTGTATGTTGCTGGAGTGCGGGGTCTATGGGGATTTCTGCGGAAGATTAACGAAGTATTAGACACCGTCCTAATGGACATGAGAAACAATGCGCACGTTGTGTGTTCCATTGGGTCGTCGTGTACTGTGGTGCGGGGGTTTGAGGGGTGGGTGTAGACTCTTCTGTCTTCATGGTTGCTCCTCGGTAGGTCGAACGAGTGGTGTAGTGCTTCTCAAGGCAAGGCAAGCGATAAGTTGCGTCCAGATGGGTGGAACAAGCACAAATTTGATGTCCACAAAGTTTTAAGCTGCAAAGCAGGTGGTGGTCGAAGCTGAGTACAAAGCGCACACCACGGTTCCTTAAGGTAGACTCAGGTGTCCGGGGTCTCAGATGCAGCCGTCGGGTCAGTCCCCGAACACCGATCGCATTGTTATCCTCGGACGTAAGCCCGATTGGTCACCGAGCGCTCACTGATCCTACTATAGGTGGGGCTGCTCGAGGCTCTAGCTGAGTTTGAATTGTAGCGGGGCTTGAATTGTAACGGGGCTCGAAATGCGAGCGCACAAATCGTAGCGGGGCTCGAAATTCGAGCGCACAACAGTGCCAAACACCGCGTCGGCCGTTGCTCTAGTCGTTCTCGAGCTCGACGGCATTGACGCTACATAGCGCCTGCGCAGTGTCGCACCAGGGGAGCGCCAGCGCTTGGTACATGAGATGACATGCTAGCAGAGTGTGAGCTTCGGATCGGCAGGCAGGCACAAGTGCAAGCCCGAGAATGGCAACTTGTTGAAGAGTGGCAATTATCTCAATGGGTACATGAGAATTTGAGACGGCGAGCCGCGGATTGGCACGAGCGCCCCGAAGAGCGCAGGCCGCCTTTTCGCGAGCGGGCCTGCACCAGGTCGATCAGCGTCGGCATGCACATCAAATATGGCAGCTTGCTCACTTTCAGTGTGTGCGGGTGGCTGCACCTTCGGCTGTGACTGCGAGCGCGCGTGGTTTGCGTGCGCAAGGGCGAGTTTCGCGGGTGCGCCCGTGCCGGCGTCCTGTGCAGATGCATGTACACATATTTGAACCTCTAGCCCGCTGTTTGAGAATAACCCCGAGTTCACCGTGCACTTGCGCCATGGCAGGAACACCATGACTCGTCAATAATTAAAGACGAACATAGAAACCCTCGAAATGTTGGAATTAAATGACTGTTCTGACCAGGTTCAGAACCTGTGTCGTTCCCAAGTCGTACGGCAGTGTCAGCACGGCGCCAAGTCCGTCACTAGAGCGGTGATGCTGCTAGTGGTCTCGAAGAGTACGACGCCAAGGCCCGTCCCTTAGCGAAGAGAGATAGAGGATGGTTGAGGCGGTCAAGGAGCGAAGATGAGAGGAGCGAATCAGGCGACTGTATTGCAAGTCGAGATACAAGATATACAAGAGGATAAACTTAGTGCTACAGGTCCGTGTACGTGGGGTTTATATATGCGTAGGTACGATAGGATATCCTAGGCGAAAGAGGCAGACGAAAGAGGCAGACGAAAGAGGCAGACGAAAGAGGCAGACGAAAGAGGCAGACGAAAGAGGCAGACGAAAGAGGCAGTAGGATATCCTATACGAAGTCTTAGATAAGCAGTTAGTGGAGGAAGCGATGACAGTAAGTGATAGATCGATGGATCGATAGATGGTTGGAGGGCGTCATCGCAGAAGAAAAGAAATGATAAGTCCTTGTAAAAGAGAAAAGAAAATACGGTCATAACATCACCCCTCGTCCAGGTGTCAAGTCGTCCCGACTTCTCTGCACCCAAAACATCCTGTCACAAGAATCTCCCATGCGAACCGTGAAGCAGTGATTGCAGGGCCTCCCTTCTTTCCCTTTGCAATGCCGTTGAGTGGCATAACATTGCGAACAGGAGCTGCGCCGTCTGCCGAGGGTGGTCTCCATGGTGAGTCGTAGGTTCTGGAAGTCCGTCTTGTCACAGGTGTCGCACTGCTTAGCACCCTGGCAGGCTTCACAAGGTGGTGGACCGAAGCAATTCCGGTGAGCCTGTGCGCAATTGGTGCACCTGATGAGTACTCCCTTCTCCTTCCACGCCGCGTTGGTCCGTCGCAGTTTCTCTCCTGAGGGCACTATTACCCATCGTAGTGGAGCGGAGTTGTCGGAGGTGGGATTGAAACACGTCGCGGTAGATGTCACGGGCGTCGTGTCGGTTACTGACGGAGACTCGTTTGTGAATGGACTCAGGAAAGAGGGGGTGAGGGATACGTCCTCGAGGTCGCGGGGGTCCATTGATGTGGGGAGTATCGGCGGCGAGGTCATGGTGGGCAGTGTTGGCGGGTCCGGGATTGAGTACAGCCATTGAGGGGTTGGGATGAACAAAGTGTCCACTGCCGTCAGGTAATGGGGTTGGGCTGCGAAGCAGGTCGTCCGGCGGCATACAGGTGACAGTTTTCATCGCGGTGTCCGATATCTGTACGACCCAATCGATGTCGTTGAATCCCATGATGGATTGCCAGGTGATCTCCGAGGTACTCGAGTGTGTTGCCAAACACGCGATCCTTGAATGGTTCGAAAGGACTGCTGCTGCGCTCGAGCGCTTCCTTCCTGGCTCGACGGCTCACCTGTTCAAGCGCATCTGCCATATCTGAGCACTTCGATTCAATGCCTCGCGTTCTTCTTGGTTCTCGAGGTGCGAGCGCCAGGCATCAACCACTGCATCAGCCCTTGCTGTGGGCTCGTCAGAGTATCCGGACAGTGCGTGGACAGTGTTGCGCATGTAGTTCTCGATGGCTCCTTGGTATTCCGGTCTTCTAGAAGAAGGAGGTGTCGCACGGAAAGGAGGTCATTGATCGTGTCGTCGAACTCGATTGACGGGGTTCAGAATGACTGTATCGTGATTTCGAATGGGGAGGGGGCGCGACTGGTATATCCGTGCGGTCTCGGTCCTGCGACGTTGGAAGGCGCCCGCCGTTGCGTCGTTCAACAACGCATCGAGCATGCTGATGCCATAGGGGCGGCGTGTACTGGGGTCGTCCTGGGAATGGAGATGCGTGTTCCTGTTGTCCTCCAGATCCGTCGAGAGGCTTCCAAGAGTTCTCGTCGTGGGCAAAGACGCGTTGGACAAGCATGAGCGCCTCTCCCATCTTGATGGACGAGACGTTGGGTTCTCGTTGTGCGATCTGTTGGAACCAGTCGACGACCTTCTGGCGGTCTGCAACGCTGGGGTCGTTGTCGTCGATGATGCGTTGGACTGTCGAGATGCTCGTCTCCTCGGGGGGTCGGGCTCCGGTGTGGCAGTTGTGAGTTCCGTGGCAAGTTCCTGCCACGTCTGGTGTCTCTGGGGCCATTGGCCGGCATCCCCCCACTCGATCCATTGGTTTGTCGCTGGTCTGTTGTCCCGCTCCGTGTTGTTGGTGTTGATCGCCTGCCATCCTGTCCCGGTGCCGGCCCAGACCTCGGCGTTGGCCTGACTGGCAGCTGAGTGAAAGCTACCCGCCTCGTCGTCCTCATCGTTGTCCGTGGTGTCGTCCTCATGCTCGGAGGAGGAACGATCGGTGTCACCCTCGGCGTCATCATCCGTGGTGTCGTCCTCGTCGTCTCCGTCTGTGGACTGGTCGTTGGCGATGGTGGGTGAGGCGTCGAGTAACGGTGTGGTCACGTCGATGGGCATGGCCTCAGATTGTACGGGTACGGAGTGATACTGTTCGGGCTGGGGCTGGTAGGCGGTGGAGATGCGCAAGTAGGGGTGGGATTCGTTGTCGGCGTTCCCGTTGTAGGAGTCGACGTCGCTGTCGGTGAAGTCGGTCTGCATAGTCGGAGAAGCAGGAGAAGAAGGGCAAGGCATATTGCGATGAGAATGATACTGATTGTGACGACTAGAATGAGAAGAGCTGCTGGTGCGGTGAAGGACATTCGCTGTTGGTGTCACGAATCGCTCCATTTCTCTCCACTCTTCTCACTTCCATACGCACGTCGCATCGGTCACATGCTCCCATTGTCTCATCACCTGCGCGTCTCATCACATGACCCGGCTCGTCCCTTATCCATGCCCTATACCCTATTCCCCTTTCGGCTGCTATTGTTCTCATTCCCATTGTCTGACCCATCCCTGTGCCCATTGTCCTTTCCCCATTGTTCTCCCAGTACTTATAGGCTCGCTGTAGCTCACCTGTTTCTCTAGACTGTCCATCTCGTCTGTACCGTACTGTACCTGTTATCCAGGGCACTGCGCTGCTGCCATTGATCCTCACTCTCATCTCTATCTCTCTTGTGTTTGGTTGGTGACTTGGGCGGCACTCCTGCTGTCTTCGACTGAGTCTTGACAGTTGGGGTCAAAAGGTGAAAAGTTACCCCCCCTTTTATACTCGACGTCCGCGTCGTGTGGCTATGCTAGAAGTGCCTTTTTCGGTTTGGATATCCTGGCCGCGCGTGGAGCGACGCGGGGCTGTTGTGCCTTTAGCTGCCAGATTTGGTATGCGTGGATTTCTTCCGTTGGAGGAAATCCTAGTGGCGGTGGACTGTGGCCGGAGGGCTTGAGGGTGCCATTTATGGAAGTCTGCGATAGCGGCATCGGCCGTTCCCTGTACATTGCCCATAGGTTCCCAAGTATCGTCGGCATCCGAATAGCCCTTCCAGTGGACGAGGTACTGCAGCTGATTGCGGTAGCGGCGCGAGTCCACAATCTTGTCAACCTCCCATTGTTCTTCATTGTTGACAAGATCCGGTAATGGCGGCGGCGGAGTTGGTCCGTTGGCTTCCGTGGTGCGATAAGGTGAGAGATACGATGCGTGGAAGACCGGGTGAATCTTCCAGGTCGGAGGTAGTGCGAGCGCAAAGGTGACGGGTCCAAGGACCGAGGTGATCTTGAACGGACCATATCGTTTAGGAGCCAGTTTGCTCGTAGGGTGCGAAGTTCGGAGATTCGTCGCATCGAGCCAAACCTTATCGTTCTCCCTATAGTGGGGTGGTGCATTCATGATCCGGTCCGCCATGTGTTGCGCCGCAAGGCGGTGTGATGCTTGGAGATCCTTGCGCAACCGTTCGAGGTTGTCGAGACGATGAGTCACTCCGGGGGTATCAGCTACTGCGGATGGAGCAATATGGGCACGTGGCGTATAGCCCATAAGAGCCTGAAATGGGGTGGTCTTCAATGATGCGTGGAGTGTGGCATTGTGGGAGAACTCCGCAAGCGGTAGTAGGCGTGCCCAATTGTCCTGGCGGTGGTTGCAGAATATTCGGAGGTACTGTTCGACTTCTTGATTCAATCGTTCTGTTTGTCCGTCGGCCTGTGGATGGTATGCGGTCGTCTTGGCCTGAGATATTCCGAGTCGGAGGCAGAGCGTCGCGAACCACTTGGAGGTGAATTGTGTGCCTCGGTCGGAGATAAGTTTCGTAGGCAAACCAAAACGTCGGAAGACGTTAGCTTCATAGAGCGTGGAGAAGTCGTCGGCCGTCATAGCTTCTCGGCAAGGAACTAGGACTGCAGCCTTAGTGACGTCATGGTCGATGAAGACTGCAATGGAGTCGAAGCCGTCAGACTCTGGGAGTTTGGTGATCAAATCTGTGGAAACCGTGGAGAATGGTAGTGCATCTGGCTCTGCAGGGATGGGCTGGATAGGGATGTGGGGACGGTGGTTCTGATTCTTCATAGCTTGGCACGTTGTGCATCCCTTGACAAAATCCCGAATGAAAGAGACCATACCAGGCCAGAAGTATTCTCGTTGTACAAGCTCCACGGTGCGCCACTCTCCGGGTGTCCATATGCCGGGTTTTCGTGTACTTGTCGTACCACCTTCCTTCGAATTTCGTCGAACTTGGCCACATAGATTCGTCCTCGATATAGGAGTAGGCCATTTTCGTCTAGGCTCCAACCGTCTAGTCCTTTGTCGATGAATGATGGTGCTTGTTTCCGCAGGGCATCGACGACGTCCTTTGACTTTTCGAAGCGATTTGCTTCTGCAATCAATTCAGCTTGAATGTCCGATTCTGGTGCTTGTACTCCCGTTCGTAGCGCTGAGATGAATACGTCTTGTGGTAATACAATCTGGTCTTCGTTGTCGTCCTTTCCTTCTCCATGGTCTGGTCGTCGAGATACGCATCGCGCGCGTCATGGTCTTTCCGGCCGCATGTCGGATGGTATAGTCGAAGCGAGACATGAACAGCATCCAGCGTGCTTGTCGTCTTGTTAACTTGTGAGCGTCCTTGAAGTAAAGCAGATTCTGATGATCCGATACGATATCAATCTGGTGTGGTGACCCTTCTAGATAATGTCGCCACGTTTCGAGTGCTCGAATGATGGCAAGAAGTTCTCTGTCGTAAATGTCGTAGTTCCGTTCAGTGTCGGTGAAGGAATGCGATAGGTAGGCGCAGGGATGGGATCGTCCGTCTTCGCCTTCTTGTGAAAGCACTGCGCCATAAGCGAATGCTGATGCATCCGTTTCGACCGAGAAGGGCTTTGTGGTGTCTGGTTGGGCAAGGATGGGTGCGGATGTGAACCGTTCCTTGAGAGTTTCGAAGGCTTCTTGCTGCTTTGTGTCCCAGACCCACTTCTCGTCCTTCTTGGTAAGGTCATTCAGCGGTCGTGCGATGGATGAAAATCCCTGGATGAATCTCCTATAAAAGTTTCCGAATCCTAGGAAGGATCGAACATCTCGGACGTTCTTGGGCACCGGCCATTCCTTGATTCCTGCAAGCTTGACGGGGTCCATCTTGACAGTTCCCTTCTCGAGAATAAGGCCAAGGTATTCAATGCTGGGGGCCTCAAATGTGCATTTCTCTGGCTTGAGATAGAGGTCGTTTTCCTGCAGGATGGTGAGGACTCGATGGACGATGTCACGATGTTCTTGCAGCGTGGCTGTTGCAATGAGGATATCGTCCATATAGATGATGACTTTGCCTGTAGCAAGGAGATCTCGGAAGAGGTCGTTCATCATTGTCTGAAACGTTGCGGGTGAGTTCGTAAGTCCAAAGAACATAACCATTGGTTCGAAGAGGCCTCGATTGGTGAGGAAAGCTGCCTTCCACTGATCTCCATCTCGGATGCGAATGTTGTTGTATCCCCATCGCACATCGAACTTCGTAAAGTAGGATGCTTCGCGAACTTTGTCGATGAGTTCCGGGATGAGCGGTAAAGGGTACTTGTTCTTGATCGTCATCGCATTTAATTGGCGGTAGTCCTGTACGGGGCGTAGTTTGCCGTCCTTCTTTTTAATGAAGAAGAAGGGGGATGCGAGTGGCGATTTGGATGGTCGAATATATCCTTTCTTGAGATGCTCGTCTAGGAACTTGTCGAGGGATTCCTGTTCTCCTGGGGCTAAGGGGTACATCTTGCACCTGGTCCGTGGAATGGCGTCGGGTTTAAGTTCGATGGCATGGTCCCAGGGTCGTTCTGGTGGAAAGCGGAAAGAGGCTTCTTCGCTGAACACTTTCTCGTACTGCTTGTACTGTTTCGGAATTTGATCTGCCGTATTGACCTTCCCTTCCTTCTGTTTCTTGAGGAAGTCTTGTATCGCCATGTCTTGCGCATTGTAGACCTTGCGGATCACCGCAATGGTTTCTTCGTCATCTTCTGGGAGTTCTCCTTCTTCGTATCCCGGTGTCCAAAAGAGTTCGTCTCCTTCTTCCAAGTTGGTGCTTGGGTCTGCAGTTTCGGGGTGGAGGACGCGTCGTACGGACTCCTCCATCTCTTCTGTTGGGTCCGGGGCTACTGGCTGGCCTTCGTCTGGGTCTATGGGGTCCACCCGAGGTGCTTCATGAGGTATCTTGCTAATTGGTCGATGTCGTAGCTCGGAGCGATGGATTCGTCGTCCTCCTACCACTATAGCACTAAGTGGTCTTCCTTTGAACCGTTCCGGGGATTCGATGCGGCATATCGGAGGGCACTGGTTGAACGTTAGGTATCCATTCTTCCAGTCAAATGATGGGTTGTGTCGGCGGAGCCAAGTCATGCCTAAGATAATGTCTTCTTTCCCTATATCTGTGATTAAAAATCTCGTCAGTTCCCGATGAGGACCGAGGTCCATGTATAGTTCCGTTGCATGTGTAATGCGTCCAAGTACGTTTTCAGTAGAATCGACATTGCGTACTGGTATTTCCTTCTTTAGAGGCTGCGTTGCCAGCCCAAATTTCTTGACTATTCTCCAGTTTATGAAGACATCTGTGGCGCCACTATCGACTAGTGCGACCACATCAGCGATTTTCTTGCGCCCACTGAGCTGAACAACAAAGTTTAGTGCTCGTAATGCTGGTGATACTGTTACAAATTCAGAATCTGGGTGCTCTCGTTTCGCCGTCCTGAGCCACGCTGAAGGGTCAGGACGCTTCAAAAATCCTTTGCGTCATCGGTCTTCTTCGGCTGTTCTTCGGTCTTCATACGATGGATCTCCTGTTCTATGATGAGATCGGGTCCTTCTTCGTGGACGTGGTATTGTTCTTCTTCGGCTTCTACTTCGCGAACGAAGGATCTCTGCTGGGTCTTCCTGGGAATCGGCGATTGTTGGAGTATCCTCCTCGTCCCTGTGTCGAGGGTTGTCCTCGTCCTGCACCCTGAACGCGTTGGGTGCGTCGTTCGCAGTTCCTGGCTACGTGGCTTGCTGACCACACTCGTAGCATTGGCCGTTCTTCCGATATTCGTCTTGCTGTCCTCTGCTGAGGTATCGCCTGGCTGCTGGTCGTCCATCTCGTCTGGTACTCTGTCCGATGTCCATCGGTTCTCCTGGAGGTAAAGCGGTCGATCTGGTTCCTTGGCTCTGAAACCTGGTATAACCGTAGGGATTGGCGAGTCCTCCATCAATGGTACGCTCGATGGTTTCGAGTTCCAGGGCTTTGGTCTGCCAGCCTTTGACGTCCGTGGGTGGCGTTCCCTGCATGGCGATGGTGGTCTGGTAATGCCTCGGGAGTCCTCTACGGTATGTGTCCATCAGGAGGTTCTGGTGATGGGTCTCGTTGAGTTCTGCTTTGAGACGTAGGCGATTGAACTGTTCATTGTACTGTGTGATGGACAGTTTTCCCTTCTGAAGGCGACTGAGCTGTCCTGCTGCAACTTGACGTTCTCCGGGGTCCTTGAAGCGATCCGTGAAGGCTGTCTTGAAGTCTCCCAGGTCTTTGGGACCGCTTTCGCCTTGTGGAGTCCATGTGCCCAGCTGAGGGCATCACCCTTGTTGCAGTAGGAGAGAGCAAAGTTGACCTTCGCTTCTTCTCTCACCGTATTGGAGAGTTCTTGCTGTGCGATGTACAGCTCGCAGGCCAATATGAATGCGTCTGCCTTGGTTCTGTCACCATCGAAAAATTCTGGTTTGTTGGCTTTGATTTCCGTCATCTTCTTGGGGCGTGCAGTGCTCGTTCCTCCTGGAGGGTTCGGATTGGGATTAGGATTGGGGGTGGGGTTCTGAATGGGTTGTTGGATAGGAGGAGGGTTCTGTACTGGCACTGCAGGGGTCGGGTCAGGGGCTGGTGGGTTTTGGATTAGGTGGGTTCGGTGCTGGGGTCTGCTGAGAGCTTGAGTGCTGCGTAGGCGTGATCGGGGCTACCTTCTTTCGAAGAGAAAGTCGGTCTGCGGTCCACTGTTGGGCAAGTGTTCCTTCGGCTACTTTGCGGACGTGTTCTTCGACCTCTGGGTTTGCTTGATCACGATATATGCGCTCGGCCGTTAGTGCTGCGGCCTTTCGTTGCTCGTTTGTGACTGTAGACCCGTCTTCTTTAATCCAATGTTCTCCAACCTTGAAGGAGTGTCGTTCGTCGTGTAGGAGGTACCCGTTGACTAGTCCTATCGATTCTGGTGTCCCTTGTTCGGATGTGTGGTAACTGTTCGTTCCAACGTGTGCTGCTACGGCTGCGAGGTAGCGAGCTTCTTCTAGTTCTTCTGTAGTTGCCGGTCATTGTACGGTGTTCGTCTGGATGTAGATGTTCCCTTGGATGTCTGTAAGGACTCCTTCGATATCTTCAGGTCGTTGTCGAAGTACGATCTGTCCGTGTGTCGAGTAATATCATCTGAAAAATTTGTATGTCCTATATAGCTCTATACATCCTACATAAATCTCCTAGAGCCATAGCAAGGTCAATTGCTACGGAGTCCACATAGCTAGGTGGGTTACTATATAGTACTATATAGTTTGGGTGGAGTACTATATAGAGCTATGAGAGCTATGAGAGTCATTACAGCTGTCTATGAAGCTATGATAGGATATTTAGCCATACAACCTATAAAGACTATGTCACTGATGTAAACTATAGTCAAAAAACATATCTATGATATTTCATGACAGTTATCAAGATAGACCTTTAATATATAGCACTGAAAGGCTCAATAAACATTTATTGGTTTATGTTTAAAAATGAAATACAATTTTATTTTACTAATCATAAAAAATCACATAATCTATAAAAAGACCACTCAAAATTTTATTGACTCTAGCAATAAATGGTACTACACTATAACACTACATAAGAGAGTACTAAAGAGATACCTCCTCTAAAATACATGGCATTAGTTAAACAACCACAAATGACAAGTTATAACAATAACTCATAAGCATCTTTAAAAAAGCGAAATCTAATAAGTAATAAAGACCAGTTAGTAAATATGCAAGACTATCATAAATAGGGACTTACCTAAGATACAAAAAAAGCGGAAATATAGGAGCTTATACTAAAGGAATACTACAGACATTAGCATAGTAAAGTAACAAAGACAAGAGAGACTTACCTTGATGATGGTGAACAAGGCCTATGACGAGCAACAAACAACGAACGACGACGGCAGCAAGACGAACGACGTCGACAATGACGACGTGGCAGTGGATGGTGGTGGTTGAAGAAAGAGAGAAGACGCGCGTCGTGCGTGCGTTAAATACGAGAGCCCGGGTCTGCCCGGCGGAGCCACAAACTGCAGCTGCCGGGCGCTGCCGAGCGTCGCGTCAGAGGCTGATTTAGCAGACTCGATTATCTTGACTCTGCTGCCTAGTCCTATACGATAAAGTAATTAGATTTGTAGCTGATTCAATCCGTTTAGTATACCTGTTTGTAATATCTCTGTTTTTATTAGATTAAACCCGATTTTATTTGAATTGTTGTGGCTCGAAGACCAGTCTCGCGCGTTCGGTGGCTGAAGCACTCGAACGCGCGTCGACAACTACAGTACGTTTCTCTCACTCACTCCGCACCCCCTCGTCTTCCTACCTCTTCTCTTCAGTTCTCATCAACGAGGAGGGCCGCGTGAGTCTTAGATGGATAGGAGGCTCGTAAAGTAAGTAATATAATTTCTCTTTCTTTATTCTTTGTATTAACGAAGAGAGTGTCGCTCGTTTTCGAGCGACAATCTCGTTACTTTTTGTTCGTTCGTCCTGCACCCTGCCCTGCCGTCCGTTTGCTGCCGCCGCCGCTGTCTCGACGCCTCCGCCGCCGTCTCAACAACGCCCCCTCCACCTCTGCATCGCCGCCACCTCACTGCCTGCCTTGTCCCCTGCCTCCCTCGTACGCCCCGACGCCCGTGCCCGGCCGTGCGCATGCTCGCGAACAAGCTCCGGTGCATATGCGGGCCCCGTCAACGCCCATGTGCCCGCCCGTATGACCCATATGCGCAGGCATGAGGCCCGGCATGGGTCTGCCTGCGGGTACAGGCCCTTGGCCGCGCACGTACGCACAGGCGCGGGGCCACGCATGCCAGCACGCCGGCCCTGTAGCCTCGCCTGGGATCACGCTGCGCTGCGTCGTGTGCCAGCGCATGGGCTGCGGGGTCGCATCTGCAACGCATTGCGACGGTGTCCGCGCCCCTTATCCCCCACGCGCCTGCATCCGGCCTCTTGCCAACGCGCACGCGCCCGCGCTCGTGCGTCCTGTCCCGTCAACGCCCCGCCACGCCGCCATTCCGCGCCCATGCGCCCGCACACTGCGAATCAACGCCCACGCGCCTGCGCCTGCGCATCCCGTCGCGTCAACACCCCACCACGCCACCGTTCCGCGCCCACGCTCCCGCACGCTACCATTCCGTGCCTATGCACCCGCACTCCGCCGTTCCGCCTGCGCATCCCGTCACGTCAGCGCCCCGCCCCGCCCACGCACGCCCGCGCCCACGCACCTGCGTCTCGTCGTCCCGTGCCGGCGCCGGCGCACGTCCCATCGCGTCAATGCCCGTGCCCACGCGCCCGTGCGAGACAGCGCCATTCCATGCCCACGCCCGCACCGTGCCGTCCTGCGCCGGCGCCCGCACGTGTCCCATCGTATCAGCGTCCCGCCACACGGACGTGTCAATGCCAACGCCCACACCCACGCATCCCATCGTGTCAGCACCCCGCAAGGCCGACGCACCCGCGTCAATGCCTGTGCCGTTCTGTGCCAATGCCCGCGCGGTCCCGCATCAATGCCCGCGCGTCCCATCGCGTCAGTGCCCCGCCACGGTGACATGTCGGTGCCAATGCCTGCACGCGGGCACTCTGCACCCACGTGCTGCCGCAACAAGATGCCTTCGTCATGCGTAGTGCCATGAGCATGTCTCGTCGGTGCACCCTTCAGTAGTGCAAAGTACTGTACATTAGATACCACTGTAAATAAATAGACATTGGAGCTATACAATTCTAAGTCCCTAGGTCCCTAATATACAATGATTTGACTTGAAATTCTGTGAGCTCTATCTAAGCTCACATAGATATCACAGTGGCCATAGTAAGCATGTTAGCTACATAGCACCCATAGCTACCTGTCATAAATATATAGCACTATATAGCATGTACCCACAGCTATGGAAGCTATGATAGCTTACATAGCTCTATATAGCCAAGCATGGTGACTCTATAGAGCTATGTATGCTATTATACCACTACCATAGAACATATAATTTAATACTGTAGCTATGTAGAAAACACTTTTTTCAGATGATGCGATCTTGAAGGGGCTGCCGTATGGCCCTTCTCCGATGTTGTAGTCCAAAATCTTGGCGGGGTGTTGTCGAGAAGTTTATCCTAATGTTCTGACCAGGTTCGGAACCTGTGTCGTTCCCAAGTCGTACGGCAGTGTCAGCATGGCGCCAAGTCCGTCACTAGAGCGGTGATGCTGCTAGTGGTCTCGAAGAGTACGACGCCAAGGCCCGTCCCTTAGCGAAGAGAGATAGAGGATGGTTGAGGCGGTCAAGGAGCGAAGATGAGAGGAGCGAATCAGGCGACTGTATTGCAAGTCGAGATACAAGATATACAAGAGGATAAACTTAGTGCTACAGGTCCGTGTACGTGGGGTTTATATATGCGTAGGTACGATAGGATATCCTAGGCGAAAGAGGCAGACGAAAGAGGCAGACGAAAGAGGCAGACGAAAGAGGCAGTAGGATATCCTATACGAAGTCTTAGATAAGCAGTTAGTGGAGGAAGCGATGACAGTAAGTGATAGATCGATGGATCGATAGATGGTTGGAGGGCGTCATCGCAGAAGAAAAGAAATGATAAGTCCTTGTAAAAGAGAAAAGAAAATACGGTCATAACAATGACCCAGCTCGATCTACATCACTGGTCTGTGCTTTATCGAGTGCCCACAAGTCAAGAGGAGAGGAGAATCCGTCGCTTTTCTCCCCTCCCTCCTCCCCCTCGAATTAATTTAATTAATTTCAATTAATTTAGTTCTTTTCTGTGCCAACAGCCCCAACTATAGTATAACACTGGGTGCGGATTTTAATAACCGGTGACGAGATACTGGGAAATTATCAAATACAAAATATTACTTATCTTTTGATAACTGGCACTACAATATTGAAAAAAACAATGAAAAATCCCTTTCAATAGTCAGAGCTTGACTATGGAATGAAAAGTATAACTTTGATTCTCATATCACCATGATATTTCCACAATACTGAGCTCAGTATATTGCATTGGCCTATTAAAAAGCTTTTTTGAATAATTTTCTCAATTGCTTTGCAAGTTTGACACAATTTCTTCTTAATAACAAATACAATATTGTAGCAATACCAGGGCCAGATTATGATGATGGATATGGTATATACCTTTTCAATACAAACACCACATAACTGGACATGAAAACTTGAAATAATCTTCAACTAACATATTTATACCTTTTCTATGGTTTCCCAATAACCCAATATCAAATATAAGAAAGATATGAAAACATTATGTTAAATAAGCCACAAGGAAGAATGATAAAGATATCATAGTATAAATGAAGGAAATATTGAAATGAAAGTTGAAGTATCATTTTAATTCTAGAGGCTAGTTACTAGAATGAAATTTAAAATTTCATGTACATTTCTCAGGCAAAGTATGAGTTTCAAATTGAAAAGATGTTACTATAGTATTGAAAATGCATTAAAAGGTTACAAAGAAAAAATTGAACAACATTCAGATCACAATAAAAAATCAATTGGAAGATCTATAAAAGATTATTGAAATCCAAAATTGAAACATAAACAGAATCCAAAATTGAAAGTACTGTAGACCTCCTTCAGTGTGCAGTGTCCAGTTCTGCAATGCCTTATTCTGTCGTTCCCCAGTGCTAGACCCTATAGTTTTGCAGTGCTGTGTTGTGCAGTACCATGTCTTGCAATCACAGTGCTATGTTTTGCAGTTTTGCAGTGTTAACTTTTGCAATTCTGCATTGCTACATTCCGCAGGTCCGCACTACTACATTCTGCAGTCCCACACTGTTGCATTCTACAGTTCTGTACTGCTGCGTTCTGCAGTTCCACAGTGCTACCTTCAGTAGGTCTGCAATGCTGCAGTGCTATGTTCTGCAGTGCTGCAGTGCTGCAGTGCTACGTTCTGCAGTGCTGCAGTGCTACATTCCGCAGTGCTGCAGTGCTACATTCCGCAGTGCTGCAGTGCTACATTCCGCAGTGCTGCAGTGCTACGTTCCTGCAGTGCTGCAGTGCTATGTTCTGCAGTGCTGCAGTTCTGCATTCTGCCATGCTGTGATTCTGCGGTTCTGCAGTCTGTGGTTCTGCGGTTCTGCAGTGCTACATTCCCGCAGTGCTGCAGTGCTACATTCCGCAGTGCTGCAGTACTACGTTCTGCAGTGCTGCAGTACTACGTTCTGCAGTGCTGCAGTGCTACGTTCCGCAGTGCTGCAGTGCTACGTTCCTGCAGTGCTGCAGTGTTGCATTCTGCCATGCTATGATTCTGCGGTACTGCAGTCTGTAGTTCTGCAGTTCTGCAGTCTATAGTTCTGCAGTTTTGCAGTTTTGCATTGTTGTGGTTCTGTGATTTTGCATTGCTGCAGTGCTGCAATGCTGCCATTTTTCAGTGCTGCAGTACTGCCATTCTGCAGTGCTGCAGTGCTGTGGAGTGCTGTGGTACTGCCATTCCACAGTGCTGCAGTGCCACAGTGTTACCATTCTGCAGTGCTGCCATTCCACAGTTCTGCCATTCCTCAGTACTGCTTGCCATTCTTCGGTGCTGCAGTACTGCAGTTCTGCAGTGCTGCTGTTTCTCAGTGCTGCAGTGCTGCAGTCCTACCATTCCTCAGTGCTGCAGTACTGCAGTACTGCCATTCCGCAGTACTGCCATTCCGCAGTACTGCCATTCCGCAGTACTGCCATTCCGCAGTACTGCCATTCCGCAGTACTGCCATTCCGCAGTACTGCCATTCCGCAGTACTGCAGTGCTGCGGTACTACCATTTTGCAGTGCTGCAATGCTGCGGTACTGCCATTCTGCAGTGCTGCAATGCTGCAGTACTGTTGTGCTGTAGTACTGTCATTCTGCAGTACTGTAGTGCTGTAGTCTGTGGTTATACAGTCCTGCATTCTGTGTTTCTGCAGTGCCATGTTCTGTGTTTCTGCAGTGCTCTGCATGCTGCAGTTCTGCAGTTCTTCAGTGCTGCACTGCTGTGCTGCAGTGCTGCATGGCTGCAGTCCTTTTGTGGGTTTTTAGTGTTGCATGGCTGCAGTGCCCCAGTGCTGCATTGTCACAATGCTGCCGTCGGCAGTGCTTTGGTCAGCAGTGCTTTGGTCAGCAGTGATGCAGTGATGCAGTGCCATGGTGCTGCATTCTGCAGTGCTGCAGTGCCATGGTGCTGCATTCTGCAGTGCTGTGGTGCTGCATTCTGCAGTGCTGTAGTGCTGCAGTGCTGCAGTGCTGTGTTCCGCAGTGCTGCAGTGCTGCAGTGCTGCATTCCGCAGTGCTGTGGTGCTGCATTCCGCAGTGCTGTGGTGCTGCATTCTGCAGTGTTGCGGTGCTGTGGTGCTGGGTGCTGCAGTGCTGCGTTCTGCCGTGCTGCAGTGCTGCGTTCTGCTGTGCTGCGGTGCTGTGTTCTGCCGTGCTGCCATGCTGCAGTGCTGTGTTCTGCAGTGCTGTGGTGCTGTGTTCTGCAGTGTTACAGTCTGCAGTTCTACACTGCTGCATTGCTATATTCTGCAATTCTGTAGTGCTGTACTACTATGCTTTGCAGTTCTGCAGTGTTATATTCTACAGTGCTAGACTGAGGCTGGACTACTACAGTTTGCACACAGTAGTAGCACAGAGCTGCAATAGCCTGTTTGCAGCATTTGATATCTTACTATTACTTGCATTTTTTGTCTTGCACATGTGGAAAATAAGTGCACGCTTGTGGAAAATAAGTGCGCTTGCGGAAAATGACTTCGGCTGACAATCCGCTCATGATTCTCTCTTGCTCTCACACCCGCACGTGCCTCCTTTTTTTGCTTGCTTTCATTTGCCTCTTTCCTTCATTGTCGTCCATAGCACTCAAAGACTTGCCTTTCCCCATTGTGGTCATGTCCACCATTCATAGCTCAGTCTACGCTGACTGTGTCATCCACATCTTTATTCTGGTAAGTTCATTTTTGCCACCTTCACTGCAGGCAGCATTTTCATTTGGAGCTTATTATTCCTGCTCTGCTTGTGTAACACGCCTATGGTGAAGATCAGTTTGGTTACGACCCAGCGCGCGATGGATGCTAGTGCACTTAATCGGAAGATAGTAGGCGCACGACCTTCTTGAATCCCGGCTCATAGGCCTTCGATTGATCGCTTGCCCTTCAGACTGTGCGCACGTCACTTCCGCTCCACCCACGACATCTCACGACCCGTCGATATATCATCGCCCCTACGTACATACATCGTTTATGTCACATAGTACCCACTACTCAACTTCAAGTTCGAGTTCCAGGGACACGTAAGTTCTGCTTTCCAACCGCCTTCGTCGCCCTGCTCCTCGCTTCTGCCACCTCATCACTACTATCATACATCCAAATCTTCGACGACACGTCCTCGACCCCGCCATGCCATATATCGGTGACCTCGAGACATCGGCGGCTTTTCCGATCTGCTGCTCATCACCGGCATGTGCGGCGACTACACGTGCAAGGCGCACCTCGTCTGCTCCGAGCTCTGTGGGCGGCACGAGGAAGTGGGCGGGTTCCGACGTGCTCGGGCGAAAGGCGGTGCGGAAGAGTGCGGGAGTGCTGGAAGGCGTGGTGGATCGATGGAGATATGATGTAGGGTGTTCGTTCCAGTGCATTTTTTTTCGATTTTTCGCTCCGATTATGCTGAGATCAGTAGAACTTCTTTTTCCATATTTTCTTACAATCTTGTCCGAGATTATGGCATTTTGCACCCAGTGACAGTGTATGTCAGTAGCTAGTCTGAATTCAATTTGAATCCAATACCAAAGCTTTGAAACATTGGGAGTAAATGTTCAGAATATCTTGATGGGTCTATCAGAAAGATGCTCACGGTGATGTGCCTGAAAACAGTACCGACTTCGCGAACATCTGAACTGACTTTGCATGCAAAAACGTTAAAGCGGTCAAGCAAGAAGTCCTTCAGATACAGCGAGTGAACAAAATCACCGAGCTATGAACGTGATACCTAGAAATGTAGGCGTTAATCGCGTGACCCTTGCATCTACCTACTGCTCGCTCAGCTCGTCGTTCTCGTCGGCGGCCAGCTCTTCATCTGTCTCCTCGTGGATCACCTCCAACCCCCAACAGGTTACCGCCATGCCACCATCTTGCAGCCAACTGACTTCAATTGCGTCCTCCACAACGTCTTCATCGTCGTCCACGATGGCAGCCAACTCTGCCTCTGTCTCCTCCTGAATGGTTTCAAGGCCCCCGGGGGTCAGGGTCACCCCAGGCTCTCCGTGCTCGTCGCCGTCCTTGCCGTCCTCGCCATCCTCGCTGCCTCCAATGGCCACGGTGACTGGTATCTCCTCCACCCAGTCTCCCTCGTCAACGTGCCCATTCTCCATATCGGCGGCGTTCTCTGCGTCGACCGAATACTCGACCAATGCAGCGAGCTCGGGCTCGGGCATTTCTAATATGCCTTGCGCGTCGTACCCCGGCAACTCAGCACTACCAGTCGTCAGCCTGAGCCCGCGCGCGTATCAAAAACACACTCACACCATGGAAAACGCGCATGAGTGTCCTGGATCACTCTGTGCGCTCACCGCATCAAAGGTGCTTGAGCCCGTGCCGTCGTCTTTCAAACCTGCCCACGCCATGCCAAGACGTCGCCATAAGGATGCGAGAATCGCCCGAACGGATAGCAGACACATGTTTTGACTGAGTGGAGGATGGGATGCTAAGATGCGGAGGTATGTTGCTGTTGTTTGAAGTGGTTGTGTAATTAAAGTGCAAGGGGTCTGAAACGGGCTTAAGACGACGCCAAACGAGGACATACGAACACAGCTCACAAATTATCATGACCACCCCTCCCATCCGTTCGTATTGTCATCTCCTAACTGTAAGTCGTATAGACATCCTGGTTGTGGACTCCCTGGCTAATCATAGTGCTATACTATCTTATCAGTCAATTCCAGCGATTTCATTTACCGGCGACTCACTGGTGGCCCTTAGACCGGTGGAAAAGGTACTCAACAGGTGACAAGGCGACATTCGCGCAAGACTGTGCTTGCCGTCCTTCGGTAGCGGCGAGTCAAAGAATCATCCTTCGTACGCTTTACTGCTAGCGTGTGATGTCCACTGCCTTGCAGTCCAGGCTGTTGTGCCTTACAGATCTCCGCATGAGTTTTCATAGAGTAGGCGAATTGTGTACTTACCTGTATTCTTCGTACGCATTTATCGTACCGAACTTCCATGCATTGGGCCTCTTGGCGAGCAGGACTTGCGCACAACGTCAAAGATGCGGTTGCATCGCCCGTTATACGTCGGGCTCGTGCTGAGCATATCCGCGCGTTGTGATGTCCTTCCTTCGTCTCACGCGCACCTGGAAATGGTGCCGCATGTCGCTGAATATGTGAGTGACGCTGCTAGCGTCGTTCGTTCCAGTTCGTTCCAGTCTGGATAGACATTGGGTTCTATGTGACGTTAATGCTCATTCATGGTTCGGGGGACGTGTCCTCTATAGCCAAAGGTCCGAGCTCTTGCCGCTGGGTGCTGAACATCTAGATCGGTCTGCACTGGGCAGACAGAGTTATACCCGCGCGCGCGTAGGAATGCTTTGCTCTATGGGGACACAGGCTGCGGCAACGGATGTTTATTTTCTGCATGTATAGATATAGGTGAGTGCTCGAATTCGGCTTATTACAAGGGAAACTGACCTGATAGGATATATCAGGCGCAGCGCGTTAGGGCCGTCGCGAGGGCAGACGTCGGGCGATGCGGTCCCATGGAGTGTCTCGTGCGCCATCTGCACCCTCACTCATCCCACATCCGCAGGACTCGCGACATCTCACGCCGTCGACTCCGCGCAACTGGTCACGTCAACACCGTTGTGGGATGCTCACCTGTATTACGACCGTCATCTCATTTCACTTCATACATGAAGGTACCTACACCGCCCAGCTACCGAGCCTGGAGCGTTATACGAGTCGCCACGCGGCGGTTGCTGCCCCCCTTCGACGAGCCTGTGGCCCGTCCTTACCGACGCTGGCCAGTTCACGCGCGCATTGGTGCCCCCGCCTGTCGAGCATCGCTCCCTTAGCATGGCTAGTCAAAAGCAATGCGCGGCGAAGCAAACGTACATTCTATTCCTCCACTTCTCCGATGACGATCAGGACTGTGTGTTGTGTGTACCCTGCAGACCCTGTACTGCACGCCTCTTCGTTCACCTTTTCTCTAAGAAAAAACTGGGCCACGACAATCGTTTCATGGCTTCGAGACCTTTCAGCGTCAACTAGTACTACATACACTCACCTGAGACGATGCCCTATCGCGCTGCGGATGACACGCGGTATCGATAATGCGAGGTAGCCCGGTTGGCCATCGCCACCTATTCGATGGGGTGTCCAATAAGCTTGTTCATTCGGACAGTGAGCTGCAGCGTGCGGTTGTCGACTTCCCGTGTCGAAGGGATGACCAAAGTCAATAGCGATTTTGGTCTCGCACTGCAGGCATGGGGGGGCAGAGCGACAGGGGTTCCCACGTGCTGCCACACCCCGATGGATCTCGGCGACTAGATCCCCGGTCACCGTTCACACCTGGATCAATTATACGCATGCAAGTAAATCGGCGTACGAGCACACGAACTGGATGAATATCGACATTATTATGGAGTACAGGATCACGGTCAAGATGAATTTTATCTACTGCGAAGAAATGGAGTCCATGAGTGCGCATAGAAGATGAAACCCATAGGTTTCTTGGGGCAAAAAAAAAAAGAAGAATATAGGATGTGCGAGTCATTGATCAATACATAAATAGATTCACCTCCTCGTCCGAGAGGAATAATCAGAGAGAGTCCTGGCCCATTTCCCGAATCTCCTCGAAACGAGCTCCAAATTGCTCCAAACCATCGAGAACCCCAAGCAACCGATAAAACCTGATAGAGCCGAGCTCGTCCCACGTGAATCGTGGTAGTTCGCAAAGGTCTATATTGGCGGCCTTGGCAATTCGCTCGAGGCTCGTCTGGAGGGTCTGACGCTCATCTCTCGCGTCCTCGAGGTGCTCGCAGATTTCGTCCTCCAGCTTCAATCGGAGCTGATAGTTTAACGACTGATGACAAAAGCAGTCAGCAGCAGCGCTTAATATCTTCACTGGAGTTTCTGCGACATACCTTCGGAGGATAAAGGGATAAGACCTTGTACAAGGTGTCCACGATCCCCGAGAGCACCCGCACTGAACCAGAACTCAACCGAAGGACACAGTGAATGCAGAAGAGGTCCACTTACGCCGCTCCCAGATGATGAGCTTATGCACAAAATCGAACCACATTTTACCGAATAGCGCCAATCGAAGATAACCCAGAATGGACCGATAATGAGCGACGAGCTGCGGGAAATCAACTTCTGCTACGTTGAAGACGTGCTGGATCGGGACGGGTAGGTCCCATGGCTTGCGAGTCTGGCGAGCATTGATCCTAGCCATGTTCACGAAGTAGAATTTGCCGAGGATGATGAAGGGATGGATGGGGTGACGTAGAAGACGATGAACGTAGAATGCGCTTGGATTAACGACCAGTTCAATGGGCGAGATATGCGCTGCTCGCGCCAGTCTGGACAAACCAGATAATGTTTGTCCGTAGTCAGCCGGCACCCTGCCCCAGACTCGTTAGAATGAGAGAATGTGGGACAGAACTCATAAAAAAGAACGTACCGCCGACGAATGCCGGAACCTTCGACAAAGGACCCTCCCCACAGATGGTGGATGAGCTGAGATGCATCGGCCCGAAAAGAACGAGAGACAAGTAATACGGAAGTCAATGTATCGCCCAAATAAGAATTGAGATGGCATGTGAAGATGAGGTCATAGAAATAGGCTCCAATCACATGTGATAGGATCGTGTAGACAATATCATTCGGTAGACATGGGGTGGCAATGTAAGCAACGGCCTGGGAGGGGTCCGTAGCAGAACGTACGGCCTGCCGCTTGGATGGGGGACGGTGTTTGGATAGAGATGCCGCCACTTTGTTGCGTTTGGAGGGAGACTGGGCCGATTTCTGCTTAGAGGGTGATCCGACACGCTTCGATCTGAAGGGAGACATGATGGGAAGTGGCGCAGACCTTAACGAGAGGTAGTGGGGGGGTGAAGTGGATGAAACGGATGTTCTCCAGCTGATATACCGTCCCGGTTCTTTGTCCTTCAGGGCACGTGGAAGCGCGTGACGAAATAATTGGTTTGCCATGAGGTCAGATCTAATCCGAGCGAGCATTGCGCTCGAATCAAACGAAGTGGATTTTAAGTAAGAACTCTGCTGGGACCTCAAGTACGATCAGCCGATGCCTTAAGAGAACAGTCTTGTACACTTACATTGTACCTTGCCGCGAGGTCACGCCTCACATTTCTCTCGTGATTACACTGCGTGCTAAAGTCAAGTGTCCAGTGACCCAAAACTGGAAGCAGAGGTCGCATAAGACCTCTGCAGGTCGCACAGTATAGACGTTCTTGTGAACGGCAAGTACCTATCAAACGTGGTTTGCGAGGAGGCCTGTTCTGATTGCACAGCTCCGAGCGCGTAGATCGCAGCGGAAGGCTTGTTGATGTCTGAGATGTGGCAGCGGCGAGAGGCTGCCAGGAGAAAGCGAGGCTACAACGAGGACAATCTCGAGATGAGGCACTGGAGGCTTCGGAGCGGCGCAAATAAGTGCAAACAATAGGTGCCGTGCAGAAGATGGCGGTACCGTGCACGGCATGATATGATATAGGCCAGGTTTTGATTTGACTTATGCTAAAATGACATGTTTTTCTAAGTTTGAAGATATCAAGAAGCTTGGTTAGTTCCGTTGAGACCAAGAATGGCGTGATTCCATTGTCCCGACAGAAGTGTGGGCGCGTGTGGGCACGTGCAGAGGTGCGTCTGATCTGACTGTGCAGCAGGTTTGAAGCGAGTAGCTAGCCATGGAATAGCTAGCAGAACGATTTTACATAGTCATTTATATACGCAATCACGTACTTGACGTGTAGCTCCGAGAATCCAGACTGCACAAGGTGAAGATCACAAACAAATATGAACAGCGACGAATGGACAAGAAGAGTGAAAAAGCCCAACACATGGCTATACAATTGCTGCACGCTGTCAATTACATTGGTATGGAAATGTTTCTTCTGGCCCATCTCCAATACTTCTCCGCCACAGAGTCAGGGCTACTTCAGCAAAGATGCCTCGAAAGCCGGCAACTCATCCTTCAACCTATATGCCGATGTAAGCGTTGGAATTCTATCGTGGCAGATAATACTGCAGCAGACTTACCTTGCTAATAGCCCACCATTCATGTACAGTATCACTCCATCAAAGAAGTACTGCATCCGGGCATGAGCAGTCACACGCATCTCGGCCATGGCTTTGATATCCATCTCGAATCCCGAGGCCAGACCATCCGACGACGCATGTAGAACTTTTCTCGCATCTTCATATATGCGCGTCCACAGCGTCACTTGGACACCATGGTTCTGTCGGGGAAGGAGGCCGTAATCGGATTTGACCAGAGTTTTGATAAATGCTTGGCAATGGGCAGCGTCTTTCGTAACTTCGTCACGAAGCCACGATCTTGAATATCTCTCATTAGCATCGTGAACCGTGAGAAGTGGGCTGGAACCTACCGGATCTTTAGCGTCAATTTGGATGGGTCGTATTGACCAAGAGTTTGAGTCATGCAATCAAGAAGATGGCGTAGGATTAGGTCGCGAGAAGCTTGGACACAGCGCTCAATGGCCGCAGGCCAGGTGAGCTGCATTTGATCCATGATAGTGGTGCGGAGGATGCTAGTGTCACCGTTCGACTCTGTCAAGATACAAGCAAGGTCGTTCAACCAGATATCGGTCTCGCGACTGTCCTCGCTAACATGATCAGCATTAAGGCATCTGGGGTAATCGTCGGGCACGCCTTCACCGCGCGTGAAAGGAAGTAGGTCCGGTGTTGTCAAACGAATCTCTCGCTTGAAGGCAGCTTGGATTTCTTCGTACTGCTTCCACAGCGACTCGCAACCCGGGCTATTTTGAAGGTAACCAATAGCCAAAGCAAAGAATGCTTTGATCCGTCTAGGAAATCACAATATCAGATAAGTTTAGGCATACCGCTGAAGTACACTTACAACATCGAGGTCGTCTTGGCCTTTTGCATGGAATTGTCGATATCTTTTTCGTCAAGCATTCGCCTGATATGGACAGAGTGATATCATCAGTAACTGCAATGAGCACCGTCGGGTCCACGTACGCAGTGTCTAACAGGTGTCTATGGGATTAGACCAGATCAATTATCCGTGACTTGATTTCATCAAAAAAACTTACGTAGAAGCATCCATACTTGCCTTGCGGGCACTCGATGGGCTTTGATGGGGGAGGGAAGGAGGGAGGGAGGAGTGGGAGGGAGGGAGAGATAGAGATCACAGGGAGGACCTTGAGAAAGCGACGGATCAGTCAGATAAGTCTTGGCTATATAGCGAGAATGTGATACCCTCAGGCGCCGCCTGCATCGGGGCTGATAATTGTCGGCACTGTCCAGCTTTGTTTGCGTTAACTTTGGCCTAGAGCTTCGCGATTAGCCGATACTGACGAATGCAAGTGAACAATGTTGACAAATCTTGCAAGGTTAAGCCTGAGAAGGCGACCATTCCAAAGAGCGTCCGGCTGTGTGCGGCTCTGCTGGCTTGTGTGGCGTCTGAACTCACATCATGCACGCCGACGAACTTTCTAATGAGTATGAGGCGAAATGATTTGAGCCTTGAGTTGTCAAGACAGATTTCGCAAAACTGAAATAAAAGCGCAGACGCTGGTGGATCACTATTTACACATTTGAAGTAGAATACAGGTAATTTGGTGCTTGCGAAAAGACGAGAGTGTGAGTGTTGGAAACGGACATGCGAATAGTAATGCACATACTACATCCTGCTCGATTCAACCCACATTGTGGATCCTAGTCCTGTACACGCAGGTCGAATTCGCACCCCAATTATCTAAAAACTCGAAAACGACGACAGAGAAGGATAAATTCTCCCCCAGAAGCCTGTTAAGAATCGGAAACGTCTGGCTCGCATGAGGCGAATGAATGTCATAGACGACATCGCCGAGTTGTAGGAAGCCGTGCGACGCCTCCATATCTTCTAGATCTTGTGCATCCGCCGCGAGGTCAGTGCGCAAAAAGCGTTCGACCGGAGCTAGATTATCGCCAGCATGGTGGAGGTATCTGCTGGCCGTGAAGTCGCCATCGAGAAGGCCCCATAACCGTATCTGCTTCGGGGCCTGTGTGATGCTTTCATTGGATAGAAGTTCCCGGGGTGCGTGGTCGACAGCGAGTGTCGAGACCCTGACGCGCTCAGATAAGCGTATCCCAAGATGCCCACTTCATCCCTCAAACTCCCAGCAATCTCCAACCGAGACCCCCGCTTCGAGGGCCACACTGATTGGATTGATCCTAACGAAAGATAGATCCATGCCTCTGAGCCAATTGACCCACTGCGCCCAGAGAGAAAGAGTTCGAAGGCCCTGGGTTGGGCTCGACAACCAAAGGATGGGCTGCACGCCGCCACTATGAAGGGCAAAGTCGTGTTGGCCACTGCCGTCTTTGGAGTATGTGAGCAATGCCGATTGCACGGTCTTGTCCACAGACATGTGGGAGACTTGGTGCATCTCCAATTCGAGAACGCGCGCGATCATGCCTTCGTCCAGTGAGGTGGAAGACCTTTGGGAGTCCTCTAGGCGCTTGATACGCTCGGCCAGTGTCGTTATGCTGTCGATCGCGTCATGGTATGAAGGGGGCAGGATTGTAGGATAAGAAGGGGAAAGGTTCGAGGCGACGGAGTGGCAACGGGCGAAACTGATATAGGGTGACGCAAGATCTAAACGGATCGCGCATATTATGCGCTCGGAGATCATGGTGAAAAGCAGGATCCACGGAGCCAGTTTGAAAAGAACCCAGAGGAACCGTTGCAGCTGTGAACTGAGAAGAGACCAGATGGCAGTATCTACGGTGAAGTCGCGAAGCTGCGTGTACGATGCGCTGATAGATGGTATAGAAAGGTGGTTCGAAAGCAGACCGGGAAGACCGGCAGATGGCCGCTGTGGTTTAGGGAGTATAAAAGCAGGCACTGGGTGTGAATGCCAATCGTCAGCTACGAAAGGCGATCATGTTGCTCCACCACGTACCGGCAGGAGAAAGTTTAAATCGAATGCCATTCTGAACCTTTTTCGCGTAAGCATCCAGAGGCTTTTGGAGAAGGTCCTGAATGCCAACCAGAGTCAGCTATGTTTTGGTCGTAATGAAACTTCAGTATACCTGTCTCATAACTGGTTGTTGCTGTCCCAATTCAACGCCGAAACGACCGAGGTCATAGTGGTAACGGTGATCAGGACGATCAGCCTTGTTGGATCGTGGGCCTAAGGCTATCATCTGCTAAAATTCAACGAAGTAGGATGGAGGAGTAAAAGAAGTGCAAACGAGACGACGGCATGGAACTGATGCCACTGCCTCCAGTTCAAGACAAAGACGAGACAATGTGCAACGCACCGACGTTGAAGCCATCAATTGGCATGGGTGTCTCCCTTTCCGTATCGGACCGGCCGGGCCTGGTACGTCTGCTCTTTGGTATCCTCTGCTTGTGCATCCTCTGCCACCGATAGACAAACATCGTCTTTGACGCAGTCTCAAGGATGTTCTTAGGCCACCAATATATATTTAAATGGCCTATTACACTTTTTCACTCTGGTACCCACTCACAGTGACTTGATATGGACCTCGAAACCTCTCCAGAGCTTGACGGGTTTGAGCTCATCTCGCATGCGGAGGTCCAGTCTCGCGACGCTGTTGGTGTTTATATCGACAGCCTGAAGAGCAATATACAGCGAGCCCTGAGATTGCCTTCGATGGTGTGTGCCGATGAAGAATAGCTCAGCGCTGCGACCGACTGACATTATTCCTTGTGGCAGGCTCGAAGCCAGGACGTCTCGATCCCGGGCGATGTCGATCCTGAGCTCGGACTTTCGGTTGGTTCCACAACCCATTCGACCTTCCAATCTACTTCGTCGTTTGACTTGAGAGCAGTTGTACGTCGCGTCGCTTTCATATCCATGCTCTTCATCTTAAATGAATGCTATCTACGCAGGAGGATGTGTCTCGTATGCTACGGTCCAGATTGGAAGCGCAAGAGGGTTTGATTGAACTTGGTCAATACCACGTTAGAACGTTGAGAAACGGACTTTCTCAGGTAGGAATATCGTCAGTCAATCTTCATCGTGATGTTGACCGCATCATTATCAGGCTGTGCAGTGTTTGCGGTGCTCTCAGACGATGAGAGATCCTGTTACGTGAGTCCACATTCTCGCTCTCTCTACCTCGCTACATCGACCAGTAACCCGGTAATTTCAGGCTTTCGTGCGGGCATAGTTTTTGCCGCAGATGCGTGAAGAGCTGGTTCAAGTCGTTGCGAACCAGCATCCGTATCTGTCCGTCCTGCGGTGAGAATGTCAGTAGCCAAGCCATACCAAATATTGCGCTGCGGGAATGCTGCAGACAGCTGTGATCATATAGAGCCGCACATATACATATAACGATTAAAAATTCCCTGTCATTGTTGTGTCTCCCTGCCATGTTAGTCCTATGACATAGCCGTGTTAATGGCGTAAATCATGAAGTCAAATGCTGAGAAACCACTTACTCTGTCAAGCGGCAGTACGTGGACAAATTCTCCTGGGGCGGTAGGAAGTTCCTGGATTGAATGCACGAAGTGATGTTTCACCTGTGGGACAGTAAGGATAACTGCGGCTGGTTCTAGCTGGTTATAATAAAGGGAACCGCCGGCGACAGGAAACTGTCGGTAAGGGTCCATGGATGCATGAAATGGGGAAAGGGGCCGAAAAAATTGGACGACTACAAAAGTCTGGGCGACATCGACCCCATTCGTCCTGCGCGTGTGAGAAAAGATCCTCTGTATCTTGGCTGGCTGCAGATCCTGATGCTCTGGGACGCGACACATGACGTAGCTGTCTCGCGGAGAAGATGTGCTGAAAACCTGACCCAAACGCTTGAACTCCGACCGTATAAAAGCCTCATTTCGCAGTCTACTGGGGTCGCCAAAGCCACGGTCATTCTCCTGTACCCATGATTGCAGCAAAGCATATAGCTTATCATCTAGCGATGATAGATCCTTGTTGGTCCAGTTGACTATAGCCTCGGTGACGTCAAAAGATTCGTCAAAAGCGAGCACATCGTTGAGGAAGGTGCCCCGAATATCCGCGTGAAAAAGCTTTTTGTACGACGAGACCAATTGAGACAGATTAGAGGATAGAGTCTCCAGGTTGAACATCGCACGGAGGTTTTGGCCCATGCAGAAATGGCTGAACATAGTGCTTTCTAGGTCATCTGTTAGACGTATCCTTAGAACTGCAGTCAACCCAATATGATCATGGAGCCCTACCGAATTTGCCGTTCGTCGGAATATTCTGAAGCATGAAGTTGTATCGTTCGAAAGGGAAGCATCGCCAAGCATGTGTGGGCCCAAAGTCTCGTAACAAAGTTGGAAGATGCAGTGATATGTGTTGATTTGGTGTGATTTTGGTTCCGGGATATAATTCAAGCATGTTCTTGAGATATCGATGCATATAGAACTGGTAATCAAGGATCTTCTGCATAGTTATGGTGCGAGATGCTGCGAGTTTGGTTGCAGCTACTAAATCCATGAAATTGGAGAGCATCTTTTGCTGTCTGCTGTTGGCGGGTGAAACCCCCCATAAACGAACTAGAGAGCACACCAAATTTATTGAACAGAATGTGCACCATTGGTCTGCCGATGGTTTGCCATGCTTCTTTTGCCCGATGCCGCGAGGAACCAGGGCTACCCAGGAAGGGATAGACAATTCGTCCATGTCCCTGACGATGGCCTCAAGAGTCTCTTGGCCGAGAACTCGGGTTTTCTTCCTCTTCCGCCCCCCGCCATCTGGCACGAATCTTGTACTGTGGACAGACACGTCTATGAGCGACGTAGCGATCGCTTGCTGGCGCTAGAAGAAGAGAGAGTTAGCATTGGCGCAGCGCAGCAGAGATACGCTCTTTTCTTACCCATTCCAGTGTTATGACCGTATTTTCTTTTCTCTTTTACAAGGACTTATCATTTCTTTTCTTCCGCGATGACGCCCTCCAACCATCTATCGATCCATTGATCTATCACTTACTGTCATCGCTTCCTCCACTGACTGCTTATCTAAGACTTCGTATAGGATATCCTACTGCCTCTTTCGTCTGCCTCTTTCGTCTGCCTCTTTCGCCTAGGATATCCTCTCGTACCTACGCATATATAAACCCCACGTACACGGACCTGTAGCACTAAGTTTATCCTCTTGTATATCTTGTATCTCGACTTGCAATACAGTCGCTCGATTCGCTCCTCTCATCCTCGCTCCTCGACCGCCTCAACCATCCTCTATCTCTCTTCGCTAAGGGACGGGCCTTAGCGTCGTACTCTTCGAGACCACTAGCAGCGTCGCCGCTCTAGTGACGGACTTGGCGCCGTGTTGACACAGCCGTACGACTTGGGAACGACACAGGTTCCGAACCTGGTCAGAACATTAGGATAAACTTCTCGACAACACCCCGCCAAGATTTCGGACTACAACATCGGAGAAGGGCCATACGGCAGCCCCTTCAAGATCGCATATTACTCGACAAACGGACAGATCGTACTTCGACAACGACCTGAAGATATCGAAGGAGTCCTTACAGACATCCAAGGGAACATCTACATCCAGACGAACACCGTACAACGACCGGCAACCACAGGAGAACTAGAAGAAGCTCGCTACCTCGCAGCCGTAGCAGCACACGTTGGAACGAACAGTTATCACACATCCGAACAAGGGACACCAGAATCGATAGGACTAGTCAACGGGTACCTCCTACACGACGAACGACACTCCTTCAAGGTTGGAGAACATTGGATCAAAGAAGACGGGTCTACAGTCACAAACGAGCAACGAAAGGTCGCAGCATTAACGGCCGAGCGCATATATCGTGATCAAGCAAACCCAGAGGTTGAAGAACACGTCCGCAAAGTAGCCGAAGGAACACTTGCCCAACAGTGGACCGCAGACCGACTTTCTCTTCGAAAGAAGGTAGCCCCGATCACGCCTACGCAGCACTCAAGCTCTCAGCAGACCCCAGCACCGAACCCACCTAATCCAAACCCACCAGCCCCTGACCCGACCCCTGCAGTGCCAGTACAGAACCCTCCTCCTATCCAACAACCCATTCAGAACCCCACCCCCAATCCTAATCCCAATCCGAACCCTCCAGGAGGAACGAGCACTGCACGCCCCAAGAAGATGACGGAAATCAAAGCCAACAAACCAGAATTTTTCGATGGTGACAGAACCAAGGCAGACGCATTCATATTGGCCTGCGAGCTGTACATCGCACAGCAAGAACTCTCCAATACGGTGAGAGAAGAAGCGAAGGTCAACTTTGCTCTCTCCTACTGCAACAAGGGTGATGCCCTCAGCTGGGCACATGGACTCCACAAGGCGAAAGCGGTCCCAAAGACCTGGGAAGACTTCAAGACAGCCTTCACGGATCGCTTCAAGGACCCCGGAGAACGTCAAGTTGCAGCAGGACAGCTCAGTCGCCTTCAGAAGGGAAAACTGTCCATCACACAGTACAATGAACAGTTCAATCGCCTACGTCTCAAAGCAGAACTCAACGAGACCCATCACCAGAACCTCCTGATGGACACATACCGTAGAGGACTCCCGAGGCATTACCAGACCACCATCGCCATGCAGGGAACGCCACCCACGGACGTCAAAGGCTGGCAGACCAAAGCCCTGGAACTCGAAACCATCGAGCGTACCATTGATGGAGGACTCGCCAATCCCTACGGTTATACCAGGTTTCAGAACCAAGGAACCAGATCAACCGCTTTACCTCCAGGAGAACCGATGGACATCGGACAGAGTACCAGACGAGACGGACGACCAGCAGCCAGGCGATACCTCAGCAGAGGACAGCAAGACGAATATCGGAAGAACGGCCAATGCTACGAGTGTGGTCAGCAAGGCCACGTAGCCAGGAACTGCGAACGACGCACCCAACGCGTTCAGGGTGCAGGACGAGGACAACCCTCGACACAGGGACGAGGAGGATACTCCAACAATCGCCGATTCCCAGGAAGACCCAGCAGAGATCCTTCGTTCGCGAAGTAGAAGCCGAAGAAGAACAATACCACGTCCACGAAGAAGGACCCGATCTCATCATAGAACAGGAGATCCATCGTATGAAGACCGAAGAACAGCCGAAGAAGACCGATGACGCAAAGGATTTTTGAAGCGTCCTGACCCTTCAGCGTGGCTCAGGACGGCGAAACGAGAGCACCCAGATTCTGAATTTGTAACAGTATCACCAGCATTACGAGCACTAAACTTTGTTGTTCAGCTCAGTGGGCGCAAGAAAATCGCTGATGTGGTCGCACTAGTCGATAGTGGCGCCACAGATGTCTTCATAAACTGGAGAATAGTCAAGAAATTTGGGCTGGCAACGCAGCCTCTAAAGAAGGAAATACCAGTACGCAATGTCGATTCTACTGAAAACGTACTTGGACGCATTACACATGCAACGGAACTATACATGGACCTCGGTCCTCATCGGGAACTGACGAGATTTTTAATCACAGATATAGGGAAAGAAGACATTATCTTAGGCATGACTTGGCTCCGCCGACACAACCCATCATTTGACTGGAAGAATGGATACCTAACGTTCAACCAGTGCCCTCCGATATGCCGCATCGAATCCCCGGAACGGTTCAAAGGAAGACCACTTAGTGCTATAGTGGTAGGAGGACGACGAATCCATCGCTCCGAGCTACGACATCGACCAATTAGCAAGATACCTCATGAAGCACCTCGGGTGGACCCCATAGACCCAGACGAAGGCCAGCCAGTAGCCCCGGACCCAACAGAAGAAGAGATGGAGGAGTCCGTACGACGCGTCCTCCACCCCGAAACTGCAGACCCAAGCACCAACTTGGAAGAAGGAGACGAACTCTTTTGGACACCGGGATACGAAGAAGGAGAACTCCCAGAAGATGACGAAGAAACCATTGCGGTGATCCGCAAGGTCTACAATGCGCAAGACATGGCGATACAAGACTTCCTCAAGAAACAGAAGGAAGGGAAGGTCAATACGGCAGATCAAATTCCGAAACAGTACAAGCAGTACGAGAAAGTGTTCAGCGAAGAAGCCTCTTTCCGCTTTCCACCAGAACGACCCTGGGACCATGCCATCGAACTTAAACCCGACGCCATTCCACGGACCAGGTGCAAGATGTACCCCTTAGCCCCAGGAGAACAGGAATCCCTCGACAAGTTCCTAGACGAGCATCTCAAGAAAGGATATATTCGACCATCCAAATCGCCACTCGCATCCCCCTTCTTCTTCATTAAAAGAAGGACGGCAAACTACGCCCCGTACAGGACTACCGCCAATTAAATGCGATGACGATCAAGAACAAGTACCCTTTACCGCTCATTCCGGAACTCATCGACAAAGTTCGCGAAGCATCCTACTTTACGAAGTTCGATGTGCGATGGGGATACAACAACATTCGCATCCGAGATGGAGATCAGTGGAAGGCAGCTTTCCTCACCAATCGAGGCCTCTTCGAACCAATGGTTATGTTCTTTGGACTTACGAACTCACCCGCAACGTTTCAGACAATGATGAACGACCTCTTCCGAGATCTCCTTGCTACAGGCAAAGTCATCATCTATATGGACGATATCCTCATTGCAACAGCCACGCTGCAAGAACATCGTGACATCGTCCATCGAGTCCTCACCATCCTGCAGGAAAACGACCTCTATCTCAAGCCAGAGAAATGCACATTTGAGGCCCCCAGCATTGAATACCTTGGCCTTATTCTCGAGAAGGGAACTGTCAAGATGGACCCCGTCAAGCTTGCAGGAATCAAGGAATGGCCGGTGCCCAAGAACGTCCGAGATGTTCGATCCTTCCTAGGATTCGGAAACTTTTATAGGAGATTCATCCAGGGATTTTCATCCATCGCACGACCGCTGAATGACCTTACCAAGAAGGACGAGAAGTGGGTCTGGGACACAAAGCAGCAAGAAGCCTTCGAAACTCTCAAGGAACGGTTCACATCCGCACCCATCCTTGCCCAACCAGACACCACAAAGCCCTTCTCGGTCGAAACGGATGCATCAGCATTCGCTTATGGCGCAGTGCTTTCACAAGAAGGCGAAGACGGACGATCCCATCCCTGCGCATACCTATCGCATTCCTTCACCGACACTGAACGGAACTACGACATTTACGACAGAGAACTTCTTGCCATCATTCGAGCACTCGAAACGTGGCGACATTATCTAGAAGGGTCACCACACCAGATTGATATCGTATCGGATCATCAGAATCTGCTTTACTTCAAGGACGCTCACAAGTTAACAAGACGACAAGCACGCTGGATGCTGTTCATGTCTCGCTTCGACTATACCATCCGACATGCGGCCGGAAAGACCATGACGCGCCGATGCGCTATCTCGACGACCAGACCATGGAGAAGGAAAGGACGACAACGAAGACCAGATTGTATTACCACAAGACGTATTCATCTCAGCGCTACGAACGGGAGTACAGCACCAGAATCGGACATTCAAGCTGAATTGATTGCAGAAGCAAATCGCTTCGAAAAGTCAAAGGACGTTGTCGATGCCCTGCGGAAACAAGCACCATCATTCATCGACAAAGGACTAGACGGTTGGAGCCTAGACGAAAATGGCCTACTCCTATATCGAGGACGAATCTATGTGGCCAAGTTCGACGAAATTCGAAGGAAGGTGGTACGACAAGTACACGAAAACCCGGCATATGGACACCCAGGAGAGTGGCGCACCGTGGAGCTTGTACAACGAGAATACTTCTGGCCTGGTATGGTCTCTTTCATTCGGGATTTCGTCAAGGGATGCACAACGTGCCAAGCTATGAAGAATCAGAACCACCGTCCCCACATCCCTATCCAGCCTATCCCTGCAGAACCAGATGCGCTACCATTCTCCACGGTTTCTACAGATTTGATCACCAAACTCCCAGAGTCTGACGGCTTCGACTCCATTGCAGTCTTCATCGACCATGATGTCACTAAGGCTGCAGTCCTAGTTCCTTGCCGAGAAGCATGACGGCCGACGACTTCTCCACGCTCTATGAAGCTAACGTCTTCCGACGTTTTGGCTTGCCTACGAAACTTATCTCCGACCGAGGCACACAATTCACCTCCAAGTGGTTCGCGACGCTCTGTCTCCGACTCGGAATATCTCAGGCCAAGACGACCGCATACCATCCACAGGCCGACGGACAAACAGAACGATTGAATCAAGAAGTCGAACAGTACCTCCGAATATTCTGCAACCACCGCCAGGACAATTGGGCACGCCTACTACCGCTTGCGGAGTTCTCCCACAATGCCACACTCCAAGCATCATTGAAGACCACCCCATTTCAGGCTCTTATGGGCTATACGCCACGTGCCCATATTGCTCCATCCGCAGTAGCTGATACCCCCGGAGTGACTCATCGTCTCGACAACCTCGAACGGTTGCGCAAGGATCTCCAAGCATCACACCGCCTTGCGGCGCAACACATGGCGGACCGGATGAATGCACCACCTCACTATAGGAGAACGATAAGGTTTGGCTCGATGCGACGAATCTCCGAACTTCGCACCCTACGAGCAAACTGGCTCCTAAACGATATGGTCCGTTCAAGATCACCTCGGTCCTTGGACCCGTCACCTTTGCGCTCGCACTACCTCCGACCTGGAAGATTCACCCGGTCTTCCACGCATCGTATCTCTCACCTTATCGCACCACGGAAGCCAACGGACCAACTCCGCCGCCGCCATTACCGGATCTTGTCAACAATGAAGAACAATGGGAGGTTGACAAGATTGTGGACTCGCGCCGCTACCGCAATCAGCTGCAGTACCTCGTCCACTGGAAGGGCTATTCGGATGCCGACGATACTTGGGAACCTATGGGCAATGTACAGGAACGGCCGATGCCGCTATCGCAGACTTCCATAAACGGCACCCTCAAGCCCTCCGGCCACAGTCCACCGCCACTGGATTTCCTCCGACGGACGAAATCCACGCATACCAAATCTGGCAGCTAAAGGCACAACAGCCCCGCGTCGCTCCACGCGCGGCCAGGATATCCAAACGAAAAAGGCACTTCTAGCATAGCCACACGACGCGGACGTCGAGTATAAAAGGGGGGGTAACTTTTCACCTTTTGACCCCAACAGCGAATGTCCTTCACCGCACCAGCAGCTCTTCTCATTCTAGTCATCACAATCAGTATCATTCTCATCGCAATATGCCTTGCCCTTCTTCTCCTGCTTCTCCGACTATGCAGACCGACTTCACCGACAGCGACGTCGACTCCTACAACGGGAACGCCGACAACGAATCCCACCCCTACTTGCGCATCTCCACCGCCTACCAGCCCCAGCCCGAACAGTATCACTCCGTACCCGTACAATCTGAGGCCATGCCCATCGACGAGACCACACCGTTACTCGACGTCACCCACCATCGCCAACGACCAGTCCACAGACGGAGACGACGAGGACGACACCACGGATGACGACGCCGAGGGTGACACCGATCGTTCCTCCTCCGAGCATGAGGACGACACCACGGACAACGATGAGGACGACGAGGCGGGTAGCTTTCACTCAGCCGCCAGTCAGGCCAACGCCGAGGTCTGGGCCGGCACCGGGACAGGATGGCAGGCGATCAACACCAACAACACGGAGGCGGGACAACAGACCAGCGACAACCAATGGATCGAGTGGGGGGATGCCGGCCAATGGCCCCAGAGACACCAGACGTGGCAGGAACTTGCCACGGAACTCACAACTGCCACACCGGAGCCCGACCCCGAGGAGACGAGCATCTCGACAGTCCAACGCATCATCGACGACAACGACCCCAGCGTTGCAGACCGCCAGAAGGTCGTCGACTGGTTCCAACAGATCGCGCAACGAGAACCCCAGGACGTCTCGTCCATCGAGATGGGAGAGGCACTCATGCTTGTCCAACGCGTCTTTGCCCACGACGAGAACTCTTGGAAGCCTCTCGACGGATCTGGAGGACAACAGGAACACGCATCTCCATTCCCAGGACGACCCCAGTACACCGCCGCCCTATGGCATCAGCATGCTCGATGCGTTGTTGAACGACGCAACGGCGGGCGCCTTCCAACGTCGCAGGACCGAGACCGCACGGAATACTACCAGTCGCGCCCCCTCCCCATTCGAAATCACGATACAGTCATTCTGAACCCCGTCAATGTCGAGTTCAACACGATCAATGACCTCCTTTCCGTGCGACACCTCCTTCTTCTAGGAAGACCGGAATACCAAGGAGCCATCGAGAACTACATGCGCAACACTGTCCACGCACTGTCCGGATACTCTGACGAGGCCACAGCAAGGGCTAATGCAGTGGTTGATGCCTGGCGCTCGCACCTCGAGAACCAAGAAGAACGCGAGGCATTGAATCGAAGTGCTCAGGATATGGCAGATGCGCTCGAACAGGTGAACCGTCGAGCCCAGGAAGCGCTCGAGCGGCAGCAGCAGTCCTTTCGAACCATTCAAGGATGCGGTGTTTGGCAACACCTCGAGTACCTCGGAGATCACCTGGATCAATCCATCATGGGATTCAACGACATCGATTGGGTCGTACGAGATATTGGACACCGCGATGAAGAACTGGTCGCCTGGTATGCCGCCGGACGACCTGCTTCGCAGCCCAACCCCATTCGACCTGACGGCAGTGGACACTTTGTTCATCCCCAACCCCTTCAATGGGCTGTACTCAACCCCGGACCCGCCGACACTGCCCACCATGACCTCGCCGCCGATACTCCCCACATCAATGGACCCCCGCGACCTCGAGGACGTATCCCTCACCCCCTCTTTCCTGAGTCCATTCGCAAACGAGTCTCCGTCAGTAACCGACACGACGCCCGTGACATCTACCGCGACGTGTTTCAATCCCACCTCCGACGACTCCGTCCACTACGATGGGTAATAGCGCCCTCAGGAGAGAAACTGCGACGGACCAACGCGGCGTGGAAGGAGAAGGGAGTACTCATCAGGTGCACCAATTGCGCACAGGCTCACCGGAATTGCTTCGGTCCGCCACCTTGTGAAGCCTGCCAGGGTGCTAAGCAGCGCGACACCTGTGACAAGACGGACTTCCAGAACCTACGACTCACCACGGAGACCACCCTCGGCAGACGGCGCAGCTCCTGTTCGCGATGTTACGCCACTCAACGGCATTGCAAAGGGAAAGAAGGGAGACCCTGCAATCACTGCTTCACGGTTCGCATGGAAGATTCTTGTGACAGGATGTTTTGGGTGCAGAGAAGTCGGGACGACTTGACACCTGGACGAGGGGTGATGTTATGACCGTATTTTCTTTTCTCTTTTACAAGGACTTATCATTTCTTTTCTTCTGCGATGACGCCCTCCAACCATCTATCGATCCATCGATCTATCACTTACTGTCATCGCTTCCTCCACTGACTGCTTATCTAAGACTTCGTATAGGATATCCTACTGCCTCTTTCGTCTGCCTCTTTCGTCTGCCTCTTTCGCCTAGGATATCCTCTCGTACCTACGCATATATAAACCCCACGTACACGGACCTGTAGCACTAAGTTTATCCTCTTGTATATCTTGTATCTCGACTTGCAATACAGTCGCTCGATTCGCTCCTCTCATCCTCGCTCCTCGACCGCCTCAACCATCCTCTATCTCTCTTCGCTAAGGGACGGGCCTTAGCGTCGTACTCTTCGAGACCACTAGCAGCGTTGCCGCTCTAGTGACGGACTTGGCGCCGTGTTGACACTGCCGTACGACTTGGGAACGACACAGGTTCCGAACCTGGTCAGAACATCCAGTAGCTTTTCGATCATTACCTTCATAGTCCATTTCTGTATTTCTGGGTCATTGGGTGGACGCTGGAGCTTTATCTCACACAAAATAGCTAAGCCAGCTCGGCGCATCTTCCGAAGAGCAGCTTCTGAGCCGACCAGTTCCAGTGTTTCAATTGCCTTCTGGACATCAAACTCTTCAAGGACCGTGTCCTCCAAATTGGGGTGTAATTCACCGGACTCGAGACGTCCGTTCCTCTGATGCATTCGATGTGAGAAGAAGAAGAAATGATAGAAATTCGGACGAACCCATGCAATGAGAAGATCAATCATTGCTGATACAGTGTGTCCATGAAAGTTGGGATCGGTGGCAGGGCCAACTGACAGGTTGCGCCTACAAAGCGCTGAGAGCGTTTCCTTCCCTAATTTCTTCAGGACCGTCGGGGTGCCTTTACGTTCCAATGTGTCTTGTGCTTGTTCAATAGTCAGCTGGTTTGTGGTCTACATAGGTACTTAATTAATGCGGGCTTGCACACGCAAACAACATGGGAGTGCAGACCATCGATAGATCAGACTGCGTCGTAGATTCGGTAGATTCTATTTGCGACCCCTGCGAGTACTAGAATTAGAATCTTCGGGAGAATTTCACATAATGACAAGACGCACCATCGATCCATCAGACTCTACATGTGAAGTTTCTGCAGATTCCATGAACTGAGGACGCTAGAGCGAGTCTTAGTTCAGTTACGTAGGTTTGAGCGAGATGCGATACACACGAATTCCAAGAGTCTTTGCACCATATCCGCGACCGTCATGCGTACAAATTGCGCTTCGTCGATTGCAAACACATGTGCACACAATGCGACCAGACCTCCTTTAAGCAGGTGTCGGAGGGCAGTTGCATTGCCCTTGGTCTTGTATACATCCAAGGCGGCGGCAAGATTCGCCGGCTGACGCGAAGTACGTTGCTAGAAGACATTTTGAATAAGAGCCATGGATATGAAATGACTGTGCCTCACAGTTTCCAACTTTCGAGGAACAGGTATCATGATTTTGCCCATGCCACGCGAGATAGATTGACTATTAGCAGTCTGCACACCGAGCGCTGTTCTCAAGGGGCCTATCGTCCTGTCACTTGCTGTGGAGTCACTCGACGAAGATTGCTTCAGGTTTACCCGTCAGTAATCTTACAAGCAGAGTTACCTTGACAATGTGCTCACTGATGCAAAGATAGGACTGTCTTCATCTGCATTAAAGCTGCCGTCCAGCTGTCTTGTAGTACTGGCAAGCTGGTTATACTGAGAATCTAATCATCAACTGTAATGCAGATATGGTTGTTAGATGAAGACGTACGTAATCTGTGAGGCCGTTTATGAGATGCTCCTTGTTTTCGCCTGGACGTGCTGCATTTGTATCATGACACACTTCTCGTAGAACCGCAACACTGAATTGTCACAACTCAGCGATAGAGCCGTTGTGTAGGGCTTCGTAGGCATCTCTCAGGGTTTCATCTGCGACTTCCTGTCCAGGACCATCAAACGTGATGCCGGCTCCGTCCTCGGCTCCGGCATCCATACCCCACACCTCTGGCAGTGCTTGAATTTCCAAGAAAGAGGTTGTGCATCGTGTATCGTTGTGAATTTGATGGGGTCCCAATACGGAAGACGTAACAGCTCTGTCCATCGCAACCCGTGTTCCTTCGTGATGGTCTTCCGGATGGGTTCAGTAAGGGCGTCCCTCCATTGTATCGCATAAAACATATGCTCCTCTCGTGATCGCGTGGGCCAGGTCCAATAATCCAGATCATTCATGTTGGATTTAGTCAGTCGGCAGTAGGAACAAAAGTGGTTTGACATGTATGACACATGACCAGACATCTGCTGCGTGGCCAGAAGATCACAGACGAGGGGTATTAAAGCGCAACGTACTCTGCGCCCTAGAGGGTAAGACGGTGTCTTTGTGTACCATACACCCGGGGTCCAGAATGTGAGTAAGTCGTTTACCAAAGGCCGAAGAAGGTGATTAATCTGGTGCAAAGAGGGTTCGCCGGGACCGGGCATGATGCCAACCAGGAACATATTTTCGACACGATAGCGGATAACGGGAGGAAGGTTGAGACAGACCATATAGATCGCGCCTACAGAAACTTTCTGCTTTGCTTCCTTGTTCTGAAACGGGTTGAAGCCATCCATATTCAAGCTGAAGACCAGTCGACCTTCGCCATCGGGGCCCAGAACAAATGGGAGGTTGTCGGGACCCTGAAATTGGCGTAATGTAGGGGCGTCCCAGATATCGCGATGGAAGTCAGGCAGGACGTCCGACTGAGGGAGAAGAACGTCCCGGTCTAAGATTTTCTCTATGTCTGACCGGCAGAGAAGCCGACCTAGCCATGACTTCATGTCATGGTACACGAAGTGACGGACGGGACAGATTCCTGTCGCACCACGTTTGCCATGCCTGATACACTTCAGAGCACGATGACAAGGCTCGGAGCCGGGAGTGTCCTTGTGCGTGCAGAAGTCAGGATAGGGGTTTGTCGGGTCATCTAAGGGATAGCAACAGCAGCATTTGGGACAACAGATGAAGGCTTTCGTCGTCGGCTCCAAGTCCATTCCGTCGAGAACGGTACGGATGTCGGTAGGAATGTGGAAAGTGCGATTTACGTCAACCTCTGGGGATCCAAAGTGGGATATCGTCTCTTGCAGCATGAGTCGAGAAGACTCAAGGACAAATTTGCACCGGTCCATTGATAGACCACAAAGAAGGTGAAGTACGCAGACCAGAAGGAAGCACGTCAGTGTGACTGGATGCCATTGAGCAACCCTTTTCGCTTGCTGAAGCCAGTTATCTAGTTGAAGGAAGTGACTCCCGCTAGTCACTTCAAAAAACTCATAGCCCACCTGTATTCAGATAGGTCGCATCTGAAGCAAACTCCCTTTGATGCACGAGGCGCTGACGATCCCATTCTTTGTGCTTGCTGATCTCCCAACCGCACAAGCGATCTTGGAAAGCTGATGACAGAACCCGCGCCCGAAGTCGTGTGCGGACATGCTCGTGGTTTAGGCCCTTGTGCGCCTGATTCGCAGCGCTCAAGAGCCACTCCTCGTACCCCAAAAAGGCTGAATTGCAAGAAGACATGACGTCTAATGAGTAAAATCCACCGTTATGCTCCTTAGCAATTTCGTCATTTGAAACATCCAAGAAAGGGGGTGCAGAATCGACGGTAGGAGGGCGATAGAATACAGCTCCTTCAAGCGATGGGATCGTCGTGGACTCGAGAGCATCCTGCAGGGCTTTTAGGAATGTTCCTAGTTCTGGTTCGGAGCGAAAAATTTGAGGCGGAGAATGCTGACTGGCGGGTATGAGACTAGGCAACGATGAAGGCGGCGATAATGGAAGAGGGGTTTCAGAGGCAAACAGACCACGGTTGCGCTCCAAAGATTGGTGGTCCAAGTAAGCGGCTCGCTGCAGATACTGGCCTTTTACCATCTGGCCCGAAACTCGATCCAATGAATCGCAGTCTCGACATTGGGAACATTGGCATAGCCGCAATACAGTTGCGCGTGGGGGTTTGTGCTGATCTACAGGTGCACCGCCCCTTAGATGAGGTGGCATGGTGTGCCTCGTGCGTCAATAACTTTGTAAATCAGTCAGTTCACAACGGGAAATCGGGATCATTACAGAACCAACCAGTGATTTCAACGAATAGCTCGTCGCTTGGATAGTCGTACAGGGAGTGTATCGTTCAAGTTGTACAGACTGAGATAAATACATCGATCTCAGTCCCGATTGAACGTGACGGGCGCTAAAGCTTGATCAAGCGCTTCCACAGAACGGTGTAAGTAAGCGCTCATGACCATGCGCCCAGATCCCTTTGTTCCAACTTTAAGCTCCTCTGGGTACTAGTCAAGCACGGGAAGCTGGAAAATGAAGGTAACTACTTCTGCGCCCACCTCTCCACCGTTTCAACCGCGTCTTAACAGAAACATGCCTCCATCGACAGATCTCAGTGTCACAATAGCTGATCTCGAGGATCTGCGACAGCGCACATCATCCCTTGCCATCCATGCCCATGAATCGGATGAAGACGAGCCCGTTTCATGATTCTTAAACCTGAATGTACCGGCGCAGGTTCTGCGGCATGCGGACATGTCCAAGGCTGGAGTCCAAGGCTTTCAAGATGGTATCAAATTGTTTCCACATCAAGTGGTTGCTCGAACGTGGATGGAACAGCGGGAATGCGGCGAGAATCATGGTGGCATCTTAGCCGATGATATGGGGTAAGTCATCTCCAACTTTTCTTGAACGTCTTTGAAGTTGCCTCACACAGCCTCGGTAAAACCGTGGAGATGCTAGTGCGAATAGTGGATGGTAGGCCGCCTAAGGCAGCTAAAGCTGAGGGCTGGGCTGCTAGTACTCTGTGGGTTTTGAGGCTACGTTCTATCTCTCGAATGTATCATAATGCAATTAACATCTGCCAGGGTCATATGTCCCATTGGGCTGCTTTCTCAATGGGCCTCGGAGATATGCAGGATCGTCCCACAATTCCTCGTCATTCAACACCACGGTCCAGATCGTGCCATAGGTTCGTTTCTCCCCGACTCTTCTCTTATCACTATCTGGTTGGTAAAGTAACATCATCGCAGACAACGTACCCCTTCAGCGAGCCCACGTCGTAATCACTTCATACTCTGTTGCCATGTCTGAGTGGGGTAATAAGCAGGCCGAAAAGCATGCGGACGAACAACGACGGAAAGCTGCGAAGTCGACTTCTGCTTCCCATCAAGCTTTATTCCACGTCAAGTGGTGGAGGATTGTTCTAGGTTTGTCCCCATATGCATGATTAGTCTCTCTCGATTTACACTCTTCGAACAGATGAAGCTCACACGATCAAAAACTGAGAAAGCAAGACTTCCTTGGCTTGCTGCGCCTTGGCCGGGAAATACCGCTGGTGTCTGACGGGTACACCTATGTAAGGCCTGTCACTCCCATCACACTCGCCTTATATTGAAGATTCTGCTGTAGGCAAAATCGCGTGGCCGAGTTATACCCTTTTTTCAAGTTCCTACGGCTCAAGCCATTCGATGATTGGGCGGTATTTGGCCGGGATATTGTCGGGCCGATTCGTAGCGGACAAGGTCAGGTCGCGCTGAGTTGCCTTCAAGTAAGTCATACACGAAAGTTCAAGTGTCATGTCTGAAATTGTATCTTCACCAGGCTGTGATGACGGATATCATGTGTTCTGACCAGGTTCGGAACCTGTGTCGTTCCCAAGTCGTACGGCTGTGTCAACACAGCGCCAAGTCCGTCACTAGAGCGGCGACGCTGCTAGTGGTCTCGAAGAGTACGACGCTAAGGCCCGTCCCTTAGCGAAGAGAGATAGAGGATGGTTGAGGCGGTCGAGGAGCGAGGATGAGAGGAGCGAATCGAGCGACTGTATTGCAAGTCGAGATACAAGATATACAAGAGGATAAACTTAGTGCTACAGGTCCGTGTACGTGGGGTTTATATATGTGTAGGTACGGTAGGATATCCTAGGCGAAAGAGGCAGACGAAAGAGGCAGACGAAAGAGGCAGACGAAAGAGGCAGTAGGATATCCTATACGAAGTCTTAGATAAGCAGTTAGTGGAGGAAGCGATGACAGTAAGTGATAGATCGATGGATCGATAGATGGTTGGAGGGCGTCATCGCAGAAGAAAAGAAATGATAAGTCCTTGTAAAAGAGAAAAGAAAATACGGTCATAACATCACCCCTCGTCCAGGTGTCAAGTCGTCCCGACTTCTCTGCACCCAAAACATCCTGTCACAAGAATCTTCCATGCGAACCGTGAAGCAGTGATTGCAGGGCCTCCCTTCTTTCCCTTTGCAATGCCGTTGAGTGGCGTAACATCGCGAACAGGAGCTGCGCCGTCTGCCGAGGGTGGTCTCCGTGGTGAGTCGTAGGTTCTGGAAGTCCGTCTTGTCACAGGTGTCGCGCTGCTTGGCACCCTGGCAGGCTTCACAAGGTGGCGGACCGAAGCAATTCCGGTGAGCCTGTGCGCAGTTGGTGCACCTGATGAGTACTCCCTTCTCCTTCCACGCCGCGTTGGTCCATCGCAGTTTCTCTCCTGAGGGCGCTATTACCCATCGTAGTGGACCGGAGTCGTCGGAGGTGGGATTGAAACACGTCGCGGTAGATGTCACGGGCGTCGTGTCGGTTACTGACGGAGACTCGTTTGCGAATGGACTCAGGAAAGAGGGGGTGAGGGATACGTCCTCGAGGTCGCGGGGGTCCATTGATGTGGGGAGTATCGGCAGCGAGGTCATGGTGGGCAGTGTCGGCGGGTCCGGGGTTGAGTACAGCCCATTGAAGGGGTTGGGGATGAACAAAGTGTCCACTGCCGTCAGGTCGAATGGGGTTGGGCTGCGAAGCAGGTCGTCCGGCGGCATACCAGGTGACCAGTTCTTCATCGCGGTGTCCAATATCTCGTACGACCCAATCGATGTCGTTGAATCCCATGATGGATTGATCCAGGTGATCTCCGAGGTACTCGAGGTGTTGCCAAACACCGCATCCTTGAATGGTTCGAAAGGACTGCTGCTGCCGCTCGAGCGCTTCCTGGGCTCGACGGTTCACCTGTTCAAGCGCATCTGCCATGTCCTGAGCACTTCGATTCAATGCCTCGCGTTCTTCTTGGTTTTCGAGGTGCGAGCGCCAGGCATCAACCACTGCATTAGCCCTTGCTGTGGCCTCGTCAGAGTATCCGGACAGTGCGTGGACAGTGTTGCGCATGTAGTTCTCGATGGCTCCTTGGTATTCCGGTCTTCCTAGAAGAAGGAGGTGTCGCACGGAAAGGAGGTCATTGATCGTGTTGAACTCGACATTGACGGGGTTCAGAATGACTGTATCGTGATTTCGAATGGGGAGGGGGCGCGACTGGTAGTATTCCGTGCGGTCTCGGTCCTGCGACGTTGGAAGGCGCCCGCCGTTGCGTCGTTCAACAACGCATCGAGCATGCTGATGCCATAGGGCGGCGGTGTACTGGGGTCGTCCTGGGAATGGAGATGCGTGTTCCTGTTGTCCTCCAGATCCGTCGAGAGGCTTCCAAGAGTTCTCGTCGTGGGCAAAGACGCGTTGGACAAGCATGAGCGCCTCTCCCATCTCGATGGACGAGACGTCCTGGGGTTCTCGTTGTGCGATCTGTTGGAACCAGTCGACGACCTTCTGGCGGTCTGCAACGCTGGGGTCGTTGTCGTCGATGATGCGTTGGACTGTCGAGATGCTCGTCTCCTCGGGGTCGGGCTCCGGTGTGGCAGTTGTGAGTTCCGTGGCAAGTTCCTGCCACGTCTGGTGTCTCTGGGGCCATTGGCCGGCATCCCCCCACTCGATCCATTGGTTGTCGCTGGTCTGTTGTCCCGCCTCCGTGTTGTTGGTGTTGATCGCCTGCCATCCTGTCCCGGTGCCGGCCCAGACCTCGGCGTTGGCCTGACTGGTGGCTGAGTGAAAGCTACCCGCCTCGTCGTCCTCGTCGTTGTCCGTGGTGTCGTCCTCATGCTCGGAGGAGGAACGATCGGTGTCACCCTCGGCGTCGTCATCCGTGGTGTCGTCCTCGTTGTCTCCGTCTGTGGACTGGTCATTGGCGATGGTGGGTGAGGCGTCGAGTAACGGTGTGGTCTCGTCGATGGGCATGGCCTCAGATTGTACGGGTACGGAGTGATACTGTTTGGGCTGGGGCTGGTAGGCGGTGGAGATGCGCAAGTAAGGGTGGGATTCGTTGTCGGCGTTCCCGCTGTAGGAGTCGACGTCGCTGTCGGTGAAGTCGGTCTGCATAGTCGGAGAAGCAGGAGAAGAAGGGCAAGGCATATTGCGATGAGAATGATACTGATTGTGATGACTAGAATGAGAAGCATCTGAGAAAAGGACCAGTGGTATGTGGCACTATGTAACCTACATAGCTCTGATAGGGCCATAGGAGTCCCCTTTTCTGCATAGCTACCCCATAGCAGCAAGGCAATCTATATAGAGCTATGATAGCTACCATAGCTATCATAGGATAAGGCAGTAGCTATCATAGCTATCATAGCATAGGGCATAAGCTATCATAGCTATCATAGCTGGCATAGCATAAGGGGGCTATCATGACTATGTGATATATCTCTGTTATCATACTATATCTAGCTATTAAGACTGCTATGCACTCTATGTTATCTCTGCCAACAATGTTGGTCAAAGGATACTATAAACTCATCAAAAAATACTCATATCTTAAAGATTCAGTCTTATTACATCACAAACACAAAGAGTTAGAAAACATTATATTTTAAATATAATTTAACTATAGTACATGTCTTATAACACTACCAACACTACTGTAATACAATACACTACTGATAAACTACAAGGGAGAACATAAAGACTTACAAAGATAAGAAAAAGCGAAAATGTAAGACTCACAAAGGTAAATAAAAAAAATAAAAATAAAAAAGCAAAACATAGACTAGAAGTCAAGTCAACAAATCAGTGTACAAGATAAGAATATGAGAAAATGTAAGACTCACTCAAAGAAATAAAAGCGAACATATATAAAGTCTATAAGGAACATTACAGTTGGTGAACAATAAAGCAAGATAACAACTTACCGAACACCGAACATAAGAGAGAAGCAGAAGAGGAGAGACCGACAAAAGACGACGGAAGGTAGTGGTAAGGAAGAGAGAGAGAGCGCGCGTCGCCCACGCCTTATATAGACGTGGCGAGCGGAGCGCCAAATGTGGCAGCCGAGACGGGCCGGGCGCTGCGTCAGAGACTGGCGGTTAGATTTCACTACGTCGCTTTGCCCATCCTCGAGTGTATTACATGGTAGTTACATAGCTTGCTCATTCGTTGCATTTATCTATGTGAACTCAACGTCCTTCCTTTTTTCTGAAGTTTTTTCGATTTTATTTGCCTTTCGGAAGCCAGAAACGTCAGGCGCGCCAGTCGAGTGCTCTGTGGCTGGACACTCGACGCGCAGACTTGTTGTATTCCTCCACACACCACCTTCTTCCTCTCTCCTATGTATCTCCACACGTACACACCACGCCGGGCATCAAGCGACGATGGGAAGGGCTAACGGGGGCTTTGAGGGCCAGGAGGTGAGTAAAAAAAGTCCTCTATAGTCTAGATCAGTTTGTACTAATAACGCGAGTATCGCTCGTTCGCGGAGCGATGCTCGTACCTCCCTCTCGCCCCACCACAACCAACCCAATCCCTCTCGCCTTCGACACTCGCACCCACGCCCATGAGCTCGCCCAATCCCGCTCCCTCGACAACGCCGTCTACGGACGTTGAGTCTCGTTGCTACGGCAACGACACTCGGCTGAACGTCGTAGTTACGACGCGCCCTTCCTCCCGCCTCTATCACAACACACACCCGCACGCAAGCACAGATACGGCCCCGCGTTGCGCGCGGGGCTATGCATGCCGGTGACCGTGCGCTAGCGCACACGCACACGCACACGGCCGCGGACTACCGCGTCGGCAGCCCAGGACGGTCCCGCCAGCACGGACGAGACGATGTACGGCCGGGGATGACCACGCCGGCCCACACGTGGCGCGGGCAGCCGCAAAGGGTACGCCAGCAATTGTGCGGGCACGGCTGCGGTGAGCCCGCCAGCGCATACGCGCACAACGCCCGCAGCCCGGCAGCCCGCACGCACTCGCGCTTGGCATCGGCAGCCGTGCACGCTCCTGTCGGCGTGCAGGCAGACATGCACGGCCCCCTGTGCATGCTGGGTCTCCGATGCCGGCCATTGCGTGCATACGGCCACAGATGGCGCCAGCGCACGCACGCGCGTCGGCGACGGCGCGGCAGACGGCGTCAGCGCACTCGCACACGCACTCGCGCGGCGCGCAAGGCCCTGCACACCGGCGAGGGCGTATGCACGGCGGCGGACGCCTGCACCAGCGCGCACGCACGTGCGCAGCCACACGTCCATGGCCGCTCCTCGGGGCCACCCATGCCGGCGACTGCACGCACAGCGCAGTGAACCCGCCGCGCGTAGGCAGGCACGCGTGGCCCCGCCTGTGCGTGCATGCAGCGCGGGCGCTACAACTGCGCGTGCACGCCAGCGACTCCGCGCGCATCGCGCGCACGGCCATGTCTGCGCACGCCGCCGTCTTGCACGAGCGCCTGCGACGAACGACTGAGGACCGCACGCCCCCGCACGCCTCGCGCCCTCAGACGACCCGCACAGCATGTGCACGCAACGCGAAGCAGTTGGCTAGTTAGCTAGTGATGGATACTGTAGTTACCTTGTGTAGGGCAGTCTACACTGGAATATATATACATTTTTTTGACTTAATGCCTAGGTGACATATCATAGGGACTGTAGTAGCCATAGTAGCTATACTTGCCCTTAGTAAATATGATAGTCTTACATACTTGACACTACTGGCTATGGAGGTTATGGTGCCCTATACATTTCATACTTCATGGTATGTAGGCTATCATAGCTCCCATAGCTCTACATAGCTGGACACTTCAACCTCATAGCCTTCATAGGACACTGATAGGACCTATAATATGACTTGCTGCTATATGGAAAACCCTTTTCTCAGATGAAGAGCTGCTGGTGCGGTGAAGGACATTCGCTGTTGGGGTCAAAAGGTGAAAAGTTACCCCCCCTTTTATACTCGACGTCCGCGTTGTGTGGCTATGCTAGAAGTGCCTTTTTCGGGTTGGATATCCTGGCTGCGCATGGAGCGACGCGGGGCTGTTGTGCCTTTAGCTGCCAGATTTGGTATGCGTGGATTTCGTCCGTCGGAGGAAATCCGAGTGGCGGTAGACTGTGGCCGGAGGGCTTGAGGGTGCCGTTTATGGAAGTCGGTGATGGCGGCATCGGCCATTCCCTGTACATTGCCCATAGGTTCCCAAGTGTCGTCGGCATCCGAATAGCCCTTCCAGTGGATGAGGTACTGCAGCTGATTGCGGTAGCGGCGCGAGTCCACAATCTTGTCAACCTCCCATTGTTCTTCATTGTTGACAAGATCTGGTAATGGCGGCGGCGGAGTTGGTCCGTTGGCTTCCGTGGTGCGATAAGGTGAGAGATACGATGCGTGGAAGACTGGGTGAATCTTCCAGGTCGGAGGTAGTGCGAGCGCAAAGGTGACGGGTCCAAGGACCGAGGTGACCTTGAACGGACCATATCGTTTAGGAGCCAGTTTGCTCGTAGGGTGCGAAGTTCGAAGATTCATCGCATCGAGCGAAACCTTATCGTTCGTCTTATAGTGAGGTGGTGCGTTCGTGATCCGGTCTGCCATGTGTTGTGCTGCGAGACAGTGGGACGCTTGGAGGTCCTTGCGCAACCGTTCGAGGTTGTCAAGACGATGAGTCACTCCGGGGGTATCAGCTACTGCGGATGGAGCAATATGGGCACGTGGCGTATAGCCCATAAGAGCCTGAAATGGGGTGGTCTTTAATGATGCTTGGAGTGTGGCATTGTGGAAGAATTCTGCAAGCGGTAGTAGGCGTGCCCAATTGTCCTGGCGGTGGTTGCAGAATATTCGGAGGTACTGTTCGACTTCTTGATTCAATCGCTCTGTTTGTCCGTCGGCCTGTGGATGGTATGCGGTCGTCTTGGCCTGAGATATTCCGAGTCGGAGACAGAGCGTCGCGAACCACTTGGAGGTGAATTGTGTGCCTCGGTCGGAGATAAGTTTCGTAGGCAAGCCAAAACGTCAGAAGACGTTAGTTTCATAGAGCGTGGAGAAGTCATCGGCCGTCATAGCTTCTCGGCAAGGAACTAGGACTGCAGCCTTAGTGACGTCATGGTCGATGAAGACTGCAATGGAGTCGAAGCCGTCAGACTCTGGGAGTTTGGTGATCAAATCTGTAGAAACTGTGGAGAATGGTAGCGCATCTGGTTCTGCAGGGATAGGCTGGATAGGGATGTGGGGACGGTGGTTCTGATTCTTCATAGCTTGGCACGTTGTGCATCCCTTGACGAAATCCCGAATGAAAGAGACCATACCAGGCCAAAAGTATTCTCGTTGCACAAGCTCCACGGTGCGCCATTCTCCTGGGTGTCCATATGCCGGGTTTTCGTGTACTTGTCGTACCACCTTCCTTCGAATTTCGTCGAACTTGGCCACATAGATTCTCCTCGATATAGGAGTGCCATTTTCGTCTAGGCTCCAACCGTCTAGTCCTTTGTCGATGAATGATGGTGCTTGTTTTCGCAGGCATCGACGACGTCCTTTGACTTTTCAAAGCGATTTGCTTTGCAATCAATTCAGCTTGAATGTCGATTCTGGTGCTTGTACTCCGTTCGTAGCGCTGAGATGAATACGTCTTGTGGTAATACAATCTGGTCTTCGTTGTCGTCCTTCCTTCTCCATGGTCTGGTCATCGAGATAGCGCATCGGCACGCATCATGGTCTTTCGGCCGCATGTCGGATGGTATAGTCAAAGCGAGACATGAACAGCATCCAGCGTGCTTGTCGTCTCGTTAACTTGTGAGCGTCCTGAAGTAAAGCAGATTCTGATGATCGATACGATATCAATCTGGTGTGGTGACCCTTCTAGATAATGTCGCCACGTTTCGAGTGCTCGAATGATAGCAAGAATTTCTCTGTTGTAAATGTCGTAGTTCGTTAGTGTCGGTGAAGGAATGCGATAGGTAGAGCAGGGATGGGATCGTCCGTCTTCGCCTTCTTGTGAAAGCACTGCGCCATACGCGAATGCTGTGCATCCGTTTCGACGCAGAAGGGCCTTTGTGGTGTCTGGTTGGCAAGGATGGGTGTGGATGTGAACCGTTCTTTGAGAGTTTCGAAGGCTTCTTGCTTGCCTTACGTCCCAGACCACTTCTCGTCCTTCTTGTAAGGTCATTCAGCGTCGATGCGGATAGATGAAAATCCCTGGATGAATCTCCTATAAAAGTTTCCGAATCCTAGAAGGATCGAACATCTCGACGTTCTTGGGCACCGCCATTCCTTGATTCTGCAAGCTTGACGGGGTCCATCTTGACAGTTCCCTTCTTGAGAATAAGGCCAAGGTATTCAATGTGCGGGCCTCAAACGTGCATTTTCTGGCTTGAGGTAAGAGGTTGTTTTCCTGTAGGATGGTGAGGACTCGATGGACGATGTCACGATGTTCTTGTAGCGTGGCTGCTGCAATGAGGATATTGTCCATATAGATGATGACTTTTCCTGTAGCAAGAGATTCGGGAAGAGGTCGTTCATCATTGTCTGAAACGTCGCAGGTGAGTTCGTAAGTCCAAAGAACATAACCATTGGGTCGAGAAGCCTCGATTGGTGAGGAAAGCTGCCTTCCACTGATCTCCATCTCGGATGCGAATGTTGTTGTATCCCCATCAGCACATCGAACTTCGTAAAGTAGGATGCTTCGTGAACTTTGTCGATAAGTTCTGGGCATGAGCGGTAAAGGGTACTTGTTCTTGATCGTCATCGCATTTAATTGGCGGTAGTCTGTATGGGGCGTAGTTTGCGCGTCCTTTTTTTTAATGAAGAAGAGAGGGGGATGCGAGTGGCATTTGGGATGGTCGAATGTATCCTTTCTTGAGATGCTCGTCTAGGAACTTGTCGAGGGATTCCTGTTCTCCTGGGCTAAGGTAATCTTGCACCTGGTCTGTGGAATGGCGTCGGGTTAAGTTCGATGCATGGTCCCAGGGTCGTTCTGGTGGAAAGCGGAAAGAGGCTTCTTCGCCTGAACACCTTTCTGTACTGCTTGTACTGTTTCGGAATTTGATCTGCCGTATTGACCTTCCCTTCCTTCTGTTTCTTGAGGAAGTCTTGTATCGCATGTCTTGTGCATTGTAGACTTGCGGATCACCGCAATGGTTTTCTCGTATCTTCTGGGAGTTTCCCTTCTGTCGTATTCCGCGTGTCCAAAAGAGTTCGTCTCGCTTCTTCAAGTTGGGTGCTTTGGGTCTGCAGTTTCGGGGGGAGGGATGGATCGTCTGGACTCCTCCATTCTGCTTCTTCTTGTTTGGTCCGGGGCTACTGGCTGGCTTCGTCTGGGTCTATGGGTCACGGCCGAGGTGTTCATGAGGTATAGTCTGGCTAATTGGTGCGATGTCGTAGCTCGGTAGCGATGGATTCGTCGTCCTGCGTCTACCACTATAGCACTTAAGTGGTCTTCCTTTTGGAACCGTTCGGGGATTGCGATTGCGGGCATTATCGGAGGCACTGTGAACGTTTAGGTATCGATTCTTCCAGTGCCAAATGTATGGGGCTTGTGTCGGCGGAGCAAGTCATTGCCTAAGCATAATGTCTTGCTTTCCGCTATTATGTGATTAAAATGCTCGTCAGTCTCCGATGAGGACGAGGTTTCGCAATGTATAGTTGGCATTGCACATGTGTAATGCGCTCAAGTAACGTTTTCAGTAGAATCTGATCATTGCATACTGGTATTTGTTTGCTTAGAGGGCTGCGTTGCCAGCCGCAATTTTCTTGACTATTCTCCAAGTTTATCGAGACATCATGTTGGCGCACTGCTCAGACTAGTGTGACCTACATGAGCGATTCTGCTTGCGCGCCATGAGCGCTGAGAACAAAGTTTTGTGTGCATATGCTGGTGATACTGTTAAAAATTATCGAATCTGGGTGGCTCGTCGTTTCGTCAGCGCGTCCTGAGCCACGCTGAGGTGGTCAGGACGCTTCAAAAAATCGCTTTGCGTGCATCGTCGTTCCTTCGGTCTGTTGCTTTCGGGGCTGCTTCATACGATGGAGTCTCCTGTTCTATGATGAGATCAGGTCTTCCGTGGACGTGGTATTGTTGCTTGAGCTTGGCTTCTACTGTCGCGAAGCGAAGGAATCTCTGCTGATGTTCTGGGAATGGCCGCGATTGTTGGGAGGTATCTCCTCGTCTTTCTGTGTCGAGGGTTGCCTCGCGTCCTGCAGCCTGAAACGCGTTGTGTGCGTCGTTCGCAGTTCCTGGCTTACGTGGCGCATTGCTGACCACACTGCGTAGCATTGCGCGCTTCTGTCTGCGATAGTTCGTGCCTGCTGTCTCTGCTGAGGTATTCGCCTGGTGTGGTCTGTCGCTACTCTGCGTCTGCGTACTTGCGGCGTGGTGTCGATCGTCCATCTGGTTTCCTGGTAGGTATAAGGCGTCATACTTGGGTTCGCTTGGCTTCTGAACCTGGTTATATACGCGTGAGGGATGGCGAAGTCTCTCATGGTTACGCTCGACTGGTTTCGAGGCTCAGGGCTTAGGTGCTGGGCCAACCTTTGACGTACCGTTGGGTGGCGTTCCTACATGGCGATGCGGTGGTCTGGTTGCTGGCGGGAAGTCCTCTACGGTACGTGTCGTTGTGCAGGAGGTTGCTGGTGGATGGGTCTCGGTCGAGTCTGCTTTGAGACGCAGGCGATTGAACGCTTCATTGTACTGTGTGATGGACCAGTTTTCCCTTTTGAGGCGACTGAGCTGTCCTGCTGCAACTTGGCGTTCTCCAGGGCTCCTTGAAGCGATCAGTGAAGGCTGTCTTGAAGTCTTTCCAGCGTCTTCGGAACCGCCTTTCGACTGTGGAGTCCGTGTGCCCAGCTGAGCGGCATCGCCCTTTATTGCAGTAGAGAGAGCAAAGTTGACCTTCGCTTCTTCTTTCTCACCATATTGTGAGAGTTCTTTGCTGTGCCACTGACCAGCTCGCAGGCCATATAAATTGCGTCTGCTTTGGTTTCTTCACCGCTTCGAAAAATTTCTTGTTTTGTTGGCTTTTGATTTCCGTTCATCTTCTTGGGACGCTGCGCCGCTCGCTTGTTCCTCCTGGAGGGTTCGGGTTGGGATTGGGATTAGGGGTGGGGTTCTGAAATGGGTTGTTGGATGGAAGGCAGGGTTCTGTACTGGTTACCGCAGGGGGTCGCGGGTCAGGGGCTGTGTGGCTGTGGTTGGATTAGTGGGTTCGGGTTGCTGGGCGCTGCTGCAGAGCTTGGGTGCTGCTAGGCGTGATTTGGGGCTACCTTCTTTCGAAGAGAAGTCGGTTTGCAATCCACTGGTTGGCGGCAGTGTTCCTTCGGCTAACCTTGCCGGACGTGTTCTTCGACCTCTGGGTTGCTCTTGATCACGATATATGCGTTCGGCGTACTGCTTGCGGCCTTTTCGTATTGCTCGTTTGTGACTGTAGACCCGTCTTCTTTAAATCCAATGTTTCTCCAACCTGAAGGAGTGTCGTTCGTCGTGTAGGAGGTACCCGTTGGACTAGTCCTATCGATTCTGGTGTCCCTTGTTCGGCATGTGGGTGGTAACTGTTCGTTCCAACGTTGTGCTTGCTACGGCTGCGAGTAGCGAGCTTCTTCTAGTTCTTCTGTTGGTTGCCGGTCGTTGTACGTGTTTCGTCTGGATGTAGATGTTCCTTGGATGTCTGTAGGACCTCCTTCGGATATCTTCAGGTCGTTGTCGAAAGGTACGATCTGTCCGTGTGTCGAGTAATATGCGATTCTTGAAGGGGCTTGCCGTATGGCCCTTTCTCCGATGTTGTAGTCCAAAATCTTTGGCGTGGTGTGTCGAAGAAGTTATCCTAAGTGTTCTGACCAGGTTCGGAACCTGTGTCGTTCCCAATCGTACGGCTGTGTCAACACAGCGCCAAGTCCGTCACTAGAGCGCGGGACGCTGCTAGTGGTCCTCGAAGAGTACGACGCTAAGGCCCGTCCCTTAGCGAAAGAGAGTAGAGGATGGTTGAAGGCGGTCGAGGACGCGAGGATGAGAGGAGCGAATCGAGCGACTGTATTGCAAGTCGAGATACAAGATATATACAAGAGGATAAACTTAGTGCTACAGGTCCATGTACGTGCGGGTTTATATATGTGTAGGTACGGTAGGATATCCTAGGGAAAAGAGGCAGACGAAAGAGGCAGACGAAAGCAGAGGCAGTAGGATATCCATATACAAAAGTCTTAGATAAGCAGTTAGTGGAGGAAGCGATGACAGTAAAGTGATAGATCGATGGATCGATAGATGGTTGGAGGCGTCATCGCAGAAGAAAAGAAATGATAAAGTCTTGTAAAGAGAAAAAAATACCCGTATAACATCATTGCTTTTCGTCGGCCGAAAGGACAAATATATCAACGGACGGCCTATTCTGCAATTCTACCAACGAGATTGTTGAGGTTGTTGCCTTTGCAAAATTCAGTCCCGCTGAACGAGCATTTTACGACGCGCTCTGCAATCTCGTTTGCATCCCACGTCGATAGTGGTACAAGCGGGACCATATTTGTGAGAAGTTCTTTTCCTCGGTCTGGAGATGGTGACCCGACTCCGTCAAGGTTCGGACACTTGGAGCCTCGTGTATGATTCGCTGATCTCCACTTGACGTTTTCTCATATGCGTGCAATCACCCTAGGCCTCCGTCAAATAAGGCAATAAGTTTCAAGCGCCCATATCAACCTCGATGGTGTATAGCGAAAGCTCATCGGACCTTTCGGAATCGGGCCTTACACACAGAGTCCGGTCTTCCTCCTATATCGACCAGAGATCCGTCGGTGGCGATGGAGCTTACTCATTCCAAATCGTAGCACGAGGCAGAAAACAATCGTGTTTTCTCAATTCACCATCAATGCTGGATATTCTCGGAGCCTTCCTTCGGCTTAACAATATACGATTCGTTCGTTGTTAAGTTGATATCGTGATCTATTATCAGTGTTTTTCCTGACCGTCCAATCGTGCACGATGATGGATCGTATTGACAAAAGAGAATTGTCAGGGAAGGCTCTGACTCTATTTGCCTCTTCCGCACTAGTAAAATGCATACTCATTTCGTTCAAGGCTGCGCAATACAGGGTATGCGGCAAGTTGACATATGTTTTCGGACTGGCTGACTTTCTGACTATCGGACTAGGCTTGAATCTTACTTGCATGCAATTATGCTTATCCTGCGTCGATCTCTGTGGAATATCCCCGCGCCTTTGAGGTGAGATTTGCTTATATGATATCAATGCCATAGACGTTTTTCTTACGATGCTTCTTCAGGGACCCAAGCTTCGACAGGGCGCATCGAGTAGGCCAGACCAAAAGATGTTCCACATTTATAAGTTGGACGGTCAAGGAACCCTATGAAGAAGCGCCATCCTAAAGGGTTTGTCCTTCACTTTAATTCAAGGGAAGCTGGCGCCCGCTGCATTAATGACAAATTGTTACGAATATATAGCTTCAGGATCGGGGGAAAGCGTCGACTCGCTCGCGCGGCTTTTAGGATGGGGAAAGGTCTGGTTTGAAGGTTTTTAAACTGAAGGCTTGGGACTGATGAGTTGATAGGGCCTAAATTTTCACGGAACAAAACGCTCCTGTGCCTTTACTTAGTAACCACACGCGATCTCCCTTCAGTTACCTGGAATGTTTATTGTAGAACGAATAGTTTAAACAAATATCGTGTCGTTTAGCAAGGAATCTCTCTCTT
>QUOP01000005.1:0-123556 GCA_003675405.1 Hericium coralloides
TACCCTGACGCCCCACCCCATCTATTGCACCTCTACGTGCTCAAGCATATCTTAGGTATCCCCAGTCACAGCGAATTGCGAGACCATGCAGCTTGCCATCGAATGGGACGAGGTGCGTCTTCTCACGGAGCAGGTGTGGAGACAGGGCTGATCATCGTGGCGCACCGACAGAGAGACGCCCGCCGGGGCCGGCACAAGGCGTCCACGATCCACGGCTGGCTCTGCAAAATGCGGGGCACTATCATCGGCAACGAACGTATCCGGCGCGAGGGCCGCTACGAGATGAAGGAGGCGCGAGCCCGCCGGACGTACATGCGCCAGCGCTCTAAGCAGCAGGGTAAGGGCGGAGGGTTCCCGCTCTTCGGCCTTCTCAGCGGCGGCAACAAGCGGCGGCCAAGCTCGTCGCGGAAGCATGCCGTGACGTTGCCCCGGCACGGCTCGCACCATAGCCAGCGGAAGACGGGCTCGAGCACCGCGCTCGTGCCATATGCACAGAAGCCGGCTCGTGCGCACTCGCGGCGGCAGAGCGAGCGCCGAAAGGACGGGCAGAAGGGCGGGGGCGGGAGTAGGCACCACGCGCGGCCGGAGCCGCAGAGACATCGGAGCCAGATGCAGACACGGCCCCAGCAGCCCGGACGGAAGTCTTCGACGCGCAAGTAATCGATGCGCTGCATTGTAACTTTCTCGATCGACGTGAGCATGTATTCCTTGTTCTTCGCATGCTATATGGGACTTGGCTGCCGGCAGGCCTTGGATTTTACTTCCTCTTTTCTTATTCAATTACCTATGCGGTTCTTTACTCTGCTATCATGATCTGTGAATACTGTACTATACTTTACGACTGTCGCATGATTTCGCTGCTCTTCATAATTATTCCAGACTGCCAGAGGATGGATGACATGTACTTTTACACGTACCCTCATACGATCACAATTATACGACGTAGACGACGACACGACGATGACAAATTGTTCTCCCTCACATTCCGGGGTTTGAAGCCAGTATGCCGAGGTCAGCTCCTCGCAGCTGCAGCCGTTCTTGTCGGGAGTACGGCTTCGACTGCACGCTCACGACTGAGACAGAAGCCACTAGTCTCTTAAAGGCAGAGTAGATACTCCATTAGCTCGGGATCGTTGTCTGTTATGGCACTAACAAATGTCAACGGCAAGCGTAAACCTGATACGCGACGCGCATGACGCCCAATGTCGCCTTTGGCGAAAGTTGACCATCGATGACAACTTGTCCGAGTATGCCGTCGACGTGCACAATGACGCCGAGCTTCGAACTCTCGACAGACCTCTGCCAGCGTTCCGCGCCCGGCGTCGCAAGTAACAATCTCCGTGCCCAAACGCGTTCATAGCGACGCGCCAGGACGCGCCCGCACGCGTCCTTCTTCCCAACTGAGCCAGCCTCCCACGCCCATCGACTGTCGATCCGCGATGCAGTTCCGAGTCGCGGACCCGCGAATCCTGTGTGCAAGGCCCAGGGACAGAAGCACGACCGAGGGCTGCAGAGATGCTCAGTTTGACCTCTACCTCCGGTCGGCACGGGTACCACGGGTAGCCGGTAGGCGCCTATGCGCCAGGCGGCGTTGGCTGTAGTACACGCAGCCAGGCTGGTACGGTAGTACCTGCGTCGCGCTGCCGCGGCGGCGGTACAGCGACGTGGGGCGTGTGTACTGCTTGATGCGAAATACAGCGTTACGGGGCTTTGCACCGTCTGTGTATGGACTGGTCCATAGTGACCGATGCAGCGCGCCACGCGCGCTGCGTTGAAACACCCACCGCAGTGGTGAATGTGGATCGCGGTCCGCGGAGTAGTGAAAACCAGGTTGAGACCGTCGCACAGCACTTGCGGATATACGTGATGAGGAACAAGGGCTGCGGATATAGAGGCAATGGAAGCAGCGCTGCGAGTGACACAGGGCCTACGCCCACAGGACATTGATTGACATGAACTGGGAAGAGGAGTCACCTAAAATTTCAGACGGAAATGATGAGCTGGAGTACAGCATTTACGGATGAGCGCAGGAGTGCCTACACGAAAACTGGGACAAAATCGGTGATTTGAAACGCGTCCCAACCGCAAGTAGGTTGGCGGCGACTCGGAGAGATGAGCGCGATGAATTCCTGAACGGAATTGTCGCGCGATCGCAAAGGCTTAGCACCAACAACACCATTTAATGAGGCAAGTAGATTGAAACATGCCCGCTTCGAGCGCAGAAGTATTGTTAATGACCTAAGGTATATCCGGCGATGCAATGCAATGGACACACACCTAAGACTTCCAGCGCAAAACTTCCCTGCTTGAGTTTCTTGTACATTGAGCACTGATTGTACGGATCCGCGCGTCCATACTCCAATTCAAAAAGACGTGGCTTGAACGTTATGTGAAGGGAGCCTGCACTGTCGAATTTCATAGAAATTGAGGCCCCACCTCAGACAGATTGATTGAATGCTATGTCTCATTCACGGTTTACGGAAAGAGTGGAGCCAGTAATAGTATCGAGATGAGCCCAGCGATACGAGTTCATACGTTGGGTATCGGATTTTGACGGAACGAAAGTGCCGTCGCCAGAGTGTGAATGACTTCGATCCATCTCGGAAATGATGTCAGTGTGCACATGGCAAGCAGCCAGAGGCAGCGAGACGATGCGTAGACCCACCTCAAACTAAACTGGTCACGCTTCAAAAAAAGAGTGGGCGCTGTGAGCTTCCCTGCCGGAATCCTTCAACGAAATGCGGAAACAAAAGACCGGGCGTAACTTGTTTCCATAGCGCATCTTCAACGATGGTCGGCTTCTATGGAACGAAAAGAAATCGCTCCAACGTTTCAGGACAAAGCGCGCATGACCATAACCATTTCCTCCTAGCTACGTTTCTGTCAATTGCGCTAGAATTGCAGATGTGTCACAAATATCAATAACCGCGCACAGAATATCTCCGGGCTAGGACAAAACAAATTACGCGCCCACGAATCTCGTACTGAAACAATTTATCTCTTTGCTTTCTAGCTGCCGCCTCGCGCTTGGAAGTTCTGTCGCTTCCTGAGGGCAGAGACAGGGTAAAAGTCCCTGGAGGAATACGCAGTGTCAAGAATAAGTGGAACGACGCATGTGAACACGAAAGGACCTTAGTTGTGCTGGATCTGCGAGGACATGGCCTTGACTTCGTCTATGATGGTGCGCAATTTGATATCGGTGTCCTCCTCGAGGAGCTCCATTTCCCACCGCTCCTTAGGCGTTCGGTCGAGCGTCCCAATGGGCGCCCTCGGAGGCGTGAACTCGCTTGAGAGCGCGTCGTATTTGTAGAAGGCGAGGCGCTTGCCCATGGCAACAACACCGTGTATCGTCGGGATAATAGCAGGTGCGGGGTGGTAGGAGTCGAGCTGCTCGAAGTAATGCATTATCTCGTTTTCGGCTATGACGCGGGTCATGCGATTGTCGAGATGGTTCGGAGGCCTGACGAGAAGGTAGAAGACGGGATGTCTGTCGACAGTGACGGTAAATACGATGCCGTCTTGCCACTTCATAATCAAGGCTGGGCGAGGGACGACTTCGAACTTTTCGGAGGACGGGAAATAGTGGTTGAGTAGTCTGTTGTATGGTCCAAAGAATGGTGCACTGTAATCCGTGAAACGATCATGAAACTTGAATGATTCCGCAATCTCGTCGGGCCAGACCATACTGAAGAGTCTGAGAATGTCGACAGCTAGACTGGTGATCACAGAGAGGGGGAAGAGGGCGTAGCAGAGGTAGGGTACGGCCGTTCGACGTTCAAAGCAGAATCAAAGGTAGCCGACACAACGCGTGACGCAATTGAAGCTACAGCTCGTGACGTCACACCTGTGTGTTGTTCCTCAAGCAATGGGGGTTGGATGAGACGACGAGTCGCGGTCGGAAAATGCGCGTGTGTAGAGCACTAGAGAGCGAGATAGACAGCAACTCTGCTCGTCAACTAAGCCAGAGCGGACGCGGGCTCAGACAGGGATGTAACAAGGAGAGACTGAATGATTTGACCGGGCTTGAAGGTGCTCTTATATACATACATCGTGAGGCAATCATCCGCGGTAGGGTCAAAGCTCGAGCGGCAACGACAAAGGCGACCTGGGAACCACATGGCAGTCTGCCACATACAAACAATAAAGATACGCTTGGGCCCTATCTTGCTTTTAGCGCCCTCTGAGGTTGGACTTGTTCCATTTGAAATATACAGGTTCGTCTGATTTTTCTTCTCGTAGGCGAATTGTCGGTGAAGTTCAATCTCTCGGAGCCTAGGTCGCATGACGTCCATAGAGTCAGATGGGGAGCGCGTCGCCTTCGATGATCAGATACATCATAGCACGTCGCTCGCTTTGTGTCGTCTTCCACTGCTCGACACAGGTGGCCGGAATCCAACGGGCTACCAGGCGCGCGCTATCTGTCGTCCCAAACAAAGCGCCATCGTCCTCGATCGTTGATTCACTGACGTAGATCCGTTTTATTTCTTCCTGTGGAGCTCAACTGGTCGACGGAAACCTGGAATGGATGTCTGTTCACGTTCCAATATCCAAGAAACAGTACGAGTGATACTCACGGCCTTCTCCGACTTCACCCAGTCGTTCACATGAAGTGAAACCAGTTTCTTCCAGCAAATGCCCGAAATCATCCGGACGAAGCTCTAGCTGCTTTGCATTATCTTGTAGCATCTGGGAAAAGATAACTAAACGAACGCTTTCCGCTTTGTTACTCGGCAACTCACCGTGTCGAGCTTCCGGGCCTTCGCGTATGACTCCCATTGCTGTGGCTCGAAGACGAACGTTCCGCCGGGCGCCAGCGCATCATACACGCGTCGAAAAAACTTCTTCAAGCCCTCATCGCCGCCATTGAGATGAATCCACTTCGCAACGGAGAACCTAGCCCGGCTTAGTCAACCAACCGCTGTCTTAGATGGATGCTACGTACCCCACGATCACATCGTACGCGTCTGCATCCTCCGGGATGACCTCATTCACCCAGTCTGCCCTTCTGAATGACACATTGTGAGGGAATTCCTCTGCGCCTGACGCCGTCGCTTCTACAGGCGGGACGGGTAAAGGACCGAACATGTGCTGGCACGACGCTGGGAAGTAGTCCACCTTGAGACTCTTTTCCTCATCGCGCTCGTTATGTTTCCGTTTCTTGTCCTGCCCACTAGGTAAATCTTCGCCGCGATCGGAAGGCTCCTGAAAGCTCCAGAGCGCGCGACGTCGCTTCCACGCCATTCGAACGAGCGCGTCGTCAATATCGACGCCAATGACGCGTCGTGCACGCATGATCTGTGCTAGAGTTACTCAGCTGGCCTTTTCCCTCTTCCCACACGGGATCCTACTCACCCATCTGACAAGTCACCCATCCCTCGTTACATCCCACGTCGAGCACTCGCGCGCCGAGGATGAGCTCACGCGGGAGTAAAGCGAGCCGGGGATCAAGCGAGCCCGGGTGATGATTGAAGTACCTGCGTCATTGCTTGAGCCTTGGCCGTCCATGCATGCTAATGGAAAGCAGGTGACGTACCCGTGATAGTTGTGGTAGTTTCCATGAGTAGGCGCGGTGGGATTGACTGAGGTCATCGGAAGGCTTGATAACAACCGTATAATGTAGTGAAATTCTCGAAGAAAGATAGAGTCAGAGTTTTTCTGAAAATACTTAGATCTTGCTGGAGTGGTGCTTCGAAAATGCTGAAAAGTCGAAGGAAAAGGATGAGTGGAAGTCGCGTCACGGTGTTTACAACTCACAGCCGATCGAACGATTGATCAAATGACGACTTCGTGATGCCTGCTGCTGGCAAGTTGAAGCTGAACTCAACCATGTCGCATGCCCATTTACCCACCCATTGCAGTCTTGTGGCTTCTTTTCTCAAGGGTTCAATTATCTCTTCGTGACGACTGACCACATGGCTCGGGCTCAGAAGGCGCGCTCGACGGTGCGCTCGACGTATGACTGCGCAGCGCTTGTAAGGCCCTTCAAGGAGCGCCATCAAGACTGCTGGTAACGTGGAAGGGTTTCTAACTTTTCTTCTCCTGTATCCGTTGTTGGAGGCTTGATTATGCTCACCATATCCGTATTTCTGGCTATCACGCTGTCCCACGCAGCTCTCGCGCTCAACGCCCAATGGCCTCTTATCGACCCCGTCGGCGCTGACTCGGACCCGGCCGGCCGTTCGAACATCGCAAGCCGTCTTGAAATCACGTCTCCAACGAACGCCACGCTGTTCTGCGCACGAGATGGGGACACGTTCGACTCTGGATATGTTCATCTCACCAACTACCTTGGTATCCCAACTACCTTGGTATCGAGGACAAGCATATGTTCTGGTGGTGAGTTGCACTGGAAGTGTACCTGATTACACGAACGAAATGCGAGAAATGTACAGGCTATTCAAAGCGCGCAAGAGCCCGGAGAACGCACCTGTGATTCTGGTCTTTGGAGGTGGGCCCGGAAGCTCGGGTCTCTTCTTCCCGTTCGGCGGCGCAGGGTACTTACGCGTTTCCTCTGTCATTTATGAATACCCTCGTTCAACGTTTACATCACAGCCCATGCCGCCTTGCAGCTTAAGATGACGGGAACGGTATTGCAATTTCTTCGGATCACTCTTGGACGCGCGATTTCAATATTCTCGCCATTGACCATGTGGGTTCTTTTGCTTGCCGCATCACACTATAAGTAAGTGAAGCGAGGATCGGATAGCCCATTGGCGTCGGATACTCCTACGGTGAGCCTGGCTCCCTACGGAACAGCAGCGCCCGCGCTGCTTGGGACGTAGACGATTTTCTGCAGGCTTTTTGGGCGTAAGTTGATTTTCTTTTATCTGACTGCAATCGGTGATCTGGTAGGTATTACCCAGGACTGGCCAAGTACTAATCGAATGCTTGGTAGGTAAAATATCTTACTCACAATTTACGACTCTTCCCCCAGAAATAACTTCGTCATCCAGTCTGCCTCGTACGGCGGGACATAGTGCGTAGCTTATCTATAACTGTATTGTATCAAATGGCTCACTCATATGTAGCATTCCACATATCATCAACACTATCTTCGAACGTGACCGGGAAGCAAACGGCTCAAGCACGTCGCGAACCTCAAGGATCTTGAAAATCCCTGATTCTGTACGTTTATGTTCATCAAATCGGTACGCTTCAAGTAATGCCAGCGTTCAAAACAGGTCTTATGGGAAATGTCTGGAGCGATATCGCGACAAACTTGCGGTATGTTCTGCCAATTACCCGAAGTGTTCTTATTCTTCTGAAATAAAACCATGGTTCACCCAGATGGTTCATCAAGTCGAATTGCGACGATATCGGTGTTTTCAACGCTTCCGCATGTGCCGGGCTTCTGTCTGGCCTGCCTGAATGCCTCGACGCTGTCGAGCTCGCGCTCGAGCAATCCACGCTCAGCAACAAACGTTGACGATTGCATCGGATCGTCGACGGCTGGCATGGATGCATCTGCGGATGTGGAGCCCCCGGGAGGGATCGAATAGGCCAGCTCCAGTGTCTCCAGGTTGAGCGTGCGGCGCAGAAGATTCAGCAGCTCATCGCGACTAAAAGCGAGACCGGAAACAGGATTGTGCTCCCGCGTGTTCATCGCAAGATGCGTGAGGTTGTCGTATAGTGGCGATTGCAGAGGGAGCTAATGCCGAGAAATTGTGGCGCGGCATGCCATTGTTTGTAGCTGGTCCGTCTCGGATTCCATACAGCGCAGCGTTGCTATTCTTATTATACTTACTTGCTGCGGTCGCCTAGTCTCCGTGGCTGACCTTAGACAGAAGACAATCGTTCGGTCGCCGGTCATAATTAGCATTGACAAGGTAGACCGGAGGTGTTTTTCTTCAGTGTTGCTGTAATAACCCGACACGCTTTCAGCTAACTGCTTAATTAGTATTCGCCCCGCGCTCTAGCTTCACAGGTCATGCTACTTTCGCAAATGCCATGGCTCATGACATCTCGTGTCAAGTGCGATGCACCGAAGGCATAGGGTCGTGGTCCCTGGTCCCTACGTTTGACTTTCACCCTCGAAGATGAGTGATGGCCCGCCGCATCGCGGACCAAGGCACTAGTGGGCTGCGCAGTGCCCGACGCAGCAGCAGGACTTAATTCATGATCAGCGCTGCCGAGGTCCGTTTGAAATGAGTGGAGAAGCTGCATTCCAGGTCCCTCGTTGTCAATGAAAAATTTTCTTATTATATACCAGCCTTAGACGGTGCCACGAGGTCAGTTGAAGCCCGCTGTCCAACGACGATAGCTATGTCCCATAACTCTGCATCTTCGTTTCCACCCCTGCTGGTGAGCATAACAGATGCGACGAGGCGGCTGTCATCGTCAGAAATTGCTGCCACCGTCATCGGAACCAGTTTTGTGAGCTTACGTTCGCCCATCCCTCCCGATCTTCACTAAGCTTACCGTACCATCCACACAGGTAACGTACCTCATCTTGAAGCGCTACGATCCCCAAGAATATTTCTTCACAACCATCTTCTTTACCTTCCTCTGCGTCCCGGCCCTCCTTGTTCTACCTCTACAGAGTTTTCTGCAGAGCACAGGGCTCGCCGTTCTCGCCGCCTTCACCTCTCACTGGACCCTACTCCTCCTCTTCACCGCCGCCTATCGTTTCTCGCCTTTCCACCCGCTCGCAGGCTATCCGGGCCCACTGCTTCCGCGACTGACGAAATGGTGGACTGCATACCAGATCGTACAGCACGGCCAGATGCACCTCAAGTATCAGCAGCTGTTCGAGCAGTACGGTGACTATGTGCGCGTGGGGCCGAACGAGCTGTGTGTGCGCGACGGCGGGGTCGTTCACGACGTGCTAGGGGCGAACGGCTTACCGAAAGGCCCTTGTGCGTTACTCCTTGTCCTCGCACTCCGTCTAGACCTGCCATTGCTTACATTTCTCTGAGAATAGACTTCAGCAACCGCTCAGTCCCGCCAACACTGATAAGTGAGCGCGATCCAGCTATGCATGCGGCGCGCCGCAAGCCATGGGCTCGGGGGTTCACGACACAAGCGATCAAGGACTACGAGCTCATCGTCTCGCAGCGGCTCGAACAGCTCATTACTTGCATTGAGAAGAGGGTCGCGCAGAATGTGAATGAGATGGTCGACTTGACTACCAAAGGTGCTGTATTGAATATTGCCAAGTGGATGAGCTATTTCACGTAAGTGTCTGTCCTTTTGAGGATATCATGCCGAAGACAACCGCGACTCATGACTTGACTAGCACGGACTTCATGGGCGATATGGCGTTTGGCGGCGGTTTTGAGCTGCTGGAGACGGAGCGCGACATCCAAGGCATTTGGCAGATCATTGAAGGCAGCCTCGTGTATGTATTACCCCACCTTCCTTACTTTCCCCATTTGACATTGGTCGTGGTGGTTTTGCAGATCCTTGCGATGGTGTCACATGTTCCTTGGATGCTCAAATTGCTCAATGCTGTTTCCGGTGGCAAAGAAGCAATTGAACGCGCACGCCGGCTCGGGCGCAGGAAGGTCAGTGAGCGGCTCAAACTTGGCGCAAGCCGTAAGGACTTGTTTTACTACCTCGTGCGTGCAATCCATTCTTTACCGTCTGCTTATCTGACGCTGGCGATGCAGACCGACGAAGGAGGCACGGGCCGCATCAGACCATCAGACGCCGCGCTCGCAAGCGATGGCTTTCTCGCGATCGTAGCGGGCTCGGACACAACTTCTACTACGCTCACAGCGCTGTTCTGTAACATTGTCAAGAACCCGCAGGCGTATGCAAGGCTGGAGCGCGAGATCAACGCCAACTTCGCGCGCGGGGAGCTGCCTCTCGACGCGAACAAGATGGCAGAAATGGGTTATCTCAATGCGTGCATGTGAGTGGGGCTTTTGATTATTCAATCTCCCCATGACCGAACTCACTTGATTGATCCACAGAAGCGAGACCTTGCGGCTATTCCCCGCTATCCCATCCGGCTCGCCACGGTTTGTCCCGCCCGGAGGTGGCCCTAAAGTCCTCGGAAAACAGTACGCTCTCTTCTATCGATTTGGTGTTGCTCGATCTGATGTCGCCACCCTCAGCATCGTCCCGAAGGCACGCAGATCCTGCTGCATACTTGGACCCCACCGCGACCCGGTATTTTTGCCGTCGCCGGACTCCTTTATCCCAGAGCGCTGGCTCTCACCCGACGAACTTTCCCATGCAGGCATCGACGCGGCGAAAATGCTTCCGCGTGAGGCTACCGTGCACGATATCGATGCGTACTTTCCGTTCTCGTCGGCCTGCAAACTGTGTCGGCAAGAATTGCGCTCATGAGATACGCATGGTCGTGTGCCAGCTGCTGCACCTGTTTCGCTTCTCGCGGTTTGAGGGGGCCGAGTCGACGAGTGGAGCATGATTTGCAGGAATATTTCATCTTCAAAAGCCCGACGTCTTCGTTCGGTAGAACGCCGGTAGGTGGAGATATGAGTATGCTCGTGATGACAATGATTAATGTACGCTGGATGTATCCATGCGTCCTATTTATTACAACACTTACCTTCTCCCTCTGGGTCATCGCTCCAAGGGAGAATGATGCCCATTGGGACACCGCATCCATCGCCGTTTGATTTCTCTTGACTTGAAGTATATTCAGCAGTTTCACCGACTTGTTCCTTTCAGTATCCCATGCCAGGCTTCAAGTATGGTTATGACGTAGCCCATCAATGCTCTGGCCTGCGATCGACGCCAGCCATATGATGTATAGGTGACATCTCACCTCGTATAGGACATTGAATCATGACTTCACCAAAGAGGAAGCGAAAAAGGTACCGGTACCGGTACCACAAGGCGGATTTGATGCCGACGAAGAACAGAGGGACAGCGTGCTTGATATGCCCTAGTGAATCGGATTGCTCGAAGTATCGAAATGCCCGAATGTTGCCCGACGGCATTGCCATTCCAAACGATACAAACCGTGGCCGCAACTTGACCGGAATTGGTCGCGGGACACAACTTAGCCGCACTGACCTCATTGACCGATCGGACGCAGATTGGATGAACAGAGGAGATTGGTACAAGTGTTTTGCCCTTTCCTTATATACTCGTCCACACCGCCAAGCAGGTTTCAAGTCTCCGTCTGTCTCCGTGAGCTATCTCTTGCGTATTTCACCAATCGTGCTTATCTTCACATCGTGCTTGTACCAGACGGGTTCGATGGCAGGCCGTACATAGAGGCTTAGACTGTTCCTGTCGGAGACGCATCCGGTCATCATGCCGCAAGTCGACAGCACGTTCCCCACAAAGGGTCCGATACGCTGCGCCTTGTGATTTCATCCGAGCCCGGCGATGCGGCCCACAGCGCTTGTCGGTCGGATAGACGTCCCTTGCATCTCCAGTGCAGGAATACCCGCTCTTGCTCCCCGTACATGCCCTGCTTCTCGTGTCCATACCCCGCGGAGACGGGTCCGTTTATTAAGAAGGCCATCTGACCCAAATCAGACCAGCCGTATGAAGTCGGCGCGCTTCTCGGACGCTGCTCAACGTTATAGCCCCCCTGAGCTGGCGGTATATAAGCATTTGCTCGGAACCTGTCGATGCCAGACACACTTGCCCTTCATCCCATCGTTCATGGGGATCTCTTCCTATTATGACCTGGGACACTGCATCCTGAGCATGACCCATCACCTCACTCGCGTAGATGCGCTCGTCATCGTGCTTGGGACGAGCTTCGTACGTCATTCCGTTGAATCATCTTCTACTGACAACTAGACTCATTTTCGCCGTGACAGTGTTCATACCTTGTTTTTCATCGTTATGAACCTCAACGAGCTCCTGAGCTCGTCCTGCTACTCGTAGCCTTGCCTGCACTACTAGTACTCCCTCTTTCAGTTGTGTTCTCCGGTCTATTCGCAGCGGCACTAGTTGCCTACGGATCCTACTGGACGCTCCTTGCGCTCTTTACAGCGGCCTTCCGCCTCTCACCCTTGCATCCTCTGGCTCAATACCCCGGGCCACTGCTTCCGCGCCTCTCGAAATGGATCATTGCATGGAAGTGTAGAAGGGGAAGGACTTATCTGTGGTACCATGCCTTGCACCAGCAATATGGGGATGTTGTACGAGTCGGCAAGTATCGGTAATGACAAACTATGCGGGGCTGCTTATGATTCCCTGTCACGCAGGACCCAATGAATTATCCTTCGGCCACCTCTGCCATCCCTGACATTCTCGGCGGAACAGGCGCGACATCGGGCCTTCCCAAAGGACCCTGTACGTCATTATCTTGTCGCGTCATCTAGATCTGTCTATTTCTTACCCTGAGGCACCATACACAGACTGGGCGCACCGCGATTATCCTGCTAATCTCATCGCGGAGCGCACCCTGGCGCGCCACGCGGTCCTGCGCAAGGAATGGAGTCGAGGGTTTACAACGCTGGCCTTGAAGGACTACGAGCCGATGGTCATGGGGCGCGTGCGACAATTACTTGAATCCTTACAAGCGCGGTGTTCTCTTGGTGAGAAGGGGTCGTATTGGACATGGCATCGTGGGCAAGCTATTTTGCGTGGGTTTTCATCGTAATCAGGCCTATGAAAGTTAATGGCGCTGACGAAGCTCAATCTCACCTCAGGACGGACTTCATGGGAGACATCATGTAAGATGAATTCGCGGGCGCCCATTACAGATCCGCATTGACATGTATGTCAAGGTTCGGAGGTGGCTTCGAGTTGATGGAACACGGAGGGGACAAGCACGGTATCTGGGATCTTCTTGAATCAGGATTAGAGTACGCCCTTCCCCTTCCCTGCAGAATGCAGATTGGCTACAGCATTCCTCTTTTATGGATCCATTAATCATGGCGCTTCTGCAGATCCCTAGCATTCCTATCCCACGTGTCTTGGGCAACTCCATTTTTCCGCCTGATTCCCGGCAGCGGTCAAAGCGTCGTCCGGTTTCGTTCCTTCGGCCGCCAGAAAGTCCACGAAAGGCTTCGCCTCGGTGCGAGGAGGAAGGACCTGTTCTACTATCTCGTTTGTACAACCCCTTTTGTCAGCGTCTCCGTCTATTCTGATCCTCATTTCCGTTAGAGTGGCGAAGACCAAGTAGGCAGAGCAGCACGTCCTGCAGCTGAAGTCGCGAACGACGGCATCCTCGCAATAATCGCTGGCTCCGACACTACTGCAACGATCCTGTCGGCACTGGTGTTCCACCTTCTTTCCAATCCTGCCGCCTACAAGCGGCTGCAGGCAGAGGTCGACGCCGCATTCCCGCAAGGCGAGGAACCGCATGACACGGCAAAGATGGCGGGCATGGAGTATCTGAACGCGTGTCTGTACGTGCCTTTTTCCCGGTTCTGATAGCATGTGACTGGGAATTGTCTGAATTTGCTCCGAATGACAGGAATGAGGCACTCAGGCTGACACCGGCAATTCCGAATGGCTCGCCGCGCGGTGTTCCTCGGGGTGCAGGGCCGCAAATCATCAGCGGACAGTAAGTTGTGGAGTTCCTTTCGATCTGCTCCATTTGACCACGGATCGTCAGCGTCGTGCCCGAGGGAAGCCAGGTCTTCGTCCATACATGGACGATTCACCGCGACCCCCGCAACTTCGCCCACCCGACGTCATACATCCCCGAGCGCTGGTTCTCCGCCGAGCATAACACCGCCGCGTGCATCCCGTTCTCGCACGGCCCCTCGAACTGCGTCGGCAAGAACCTCGCGCTGATGGAGATGCGCATGGTCGTGTGCGCATTGTTACAGCACTTCGAGCTGCGCCCGGCGGAGGGTCTTGAACAGTGGGAAGACAACTTGGAGGACTATTTCGTATTCAAGAAGAATCCGCTACCGGTGCACTTTATACCACGAAGCTGATATTTACTGGATGCTTTGTTTCTGCTCGAATTTCGTAGACGTCATGTCCCGCATTACAACACAGTAATATAATATTTTCTTCGTATACCACCCATATGATGATACATCGTTCTTCATTGATGCTCTCTGCATTCTGGCGAACCCAGTGAGTGACTTCACTTTCAAGGAAACAGTTTTTACAACACCAGAGTATACACTTCTAGATTTCCCGGCCCGCACATCACGCCGTCTTTCCCGCGTCCTCCTTCAGCGACACGATCCGATTCAGAACCAGATAATCGCCCTGCCTGCGGCCAGGTTCCGTGCCCTCTGGCTCGTTTAAGGTCGCCACACGCGAGTCCTTATCCAGCGCAAAGTACGCCACCCGGAGACCCTGGAACCGCACCGACTCGAGCCCGACGAGCTGCTCGCTCGACACATGCGCCTCCGCATCGGGATTGCCTAGCTCCGCGTTCTCCGCGAGCACCTTCTCCGTACGCGCCCTGCTCTCCGCCTTGGCCTCGCCGTACGCGCGGCGCGCAAGGTCCCAGAACCCGCGCTCGACGAGCGCGCCGCGGATCGTCTCGAGGCTGTCCGGGTTCAGGTCCGCCTTGTAGTCCGCGGTCGCAGCGGGGTTGTCGCTCTTGAAGAGGCGGTGGAACACGCGCGTCTCGTCGATGCGGACGGGGCTCCCGCTCGGAGCGTGCTCAGCGACCCACTGGATGAACGCCTTCGGCTTCTTCACCGCGGCGCCGTCGGTGCCGTCCTCAAACTTCGCGATGATCTCAGTGACGGCGCCTGTTGCGGGATCCGTCTTGTATGACGTTGCGGTGATAGGGTGTGGCGCCTGGAAAAGGCCCACGGTCTTGCCCGGCGCGAGGCGGAAGTAGTCCGGCGAGTCCTCTAGGCGGAAGTCGTCCGCGTCGATGTATACCGTACGCGTGAATGGGATGCGGGATGTTCCGAGCGCGGGCACCTTCGGGTGCAGCGGTTTTTCGACCATGAGGACGTAGTCCTCGGGCAAATTCGTGATGGTGACCTTCAGCGGGCGGAGCACCATAAGCAGCCGGGGCGCCGAGTTCTCGAGGTATTGCCGCACGGTCTGATCGAAGCGCGCGCCTTGGATGAAGGATGGGGCAGTAGAGACGCCGAGAGAGCTGACGAAGGAGACGAGCGCGCCAGGCGGGATGCCACGCCGTCGGAGTGCAATGAGCGTGTAGAGACGCGGATCGTCCCAGCCGAGGACGTAGCCTTCCCGAACAAGCGCGAGGATCTTGCGCTTCGACATCACGGAACCCTGGATATTCAGTCGGCCATACTCGGACTGGCGGGGCTTGTAGACCTCCAAGGCATCACAGAGCCACTCATAGGATACGCGCGACGCGATGAATTCGGTAGTGCAAAGGGAATGTCTGCTTAAGAGTCAATTATCAGCACAATCGACCAGCGAAAAGACTCACGAGATGTTTTCAAAGCTATCAACTAGACAGTGGGTGAAATCGTACGTCGGGTAGACTTTCCACTTGTCGCCTGTCCTGTGATGGGGTGCAAGGAGCACGCGATATGCAATAAGATCCCACATCTGAGGGTTTCCATCTTCAAGATTCTGTTTCATGCGAAGAATCGCATCGCCAGGCTTGTAATGCCCTTTTGTCATTTTGTCGAATTCTTCCAACGATTCCGAGATCGGCCGTGTCCTGTGAACACAGGCTACGCGTGGACCACCGTCGTCACCACCTCGGTGTTCATGAATTTGCTCCCCTAGTGAGATGAAAAGTCATGGTGTGCTCGCGCAAAAATAAAGCAGGACGCACCAGTGCAGTGGCACACATAAGCCTTATCCCTTTTGATCAGCTCCACTGCAAGTTGATGCAGTTGATCGAAATAATCGCTCGAGTACGTGATCTTCCATGGTTCGAAGCCTAGCCATCTTACCATGTCCAAGATACTCTCGAAGTATTGCGCCTCTTCCGCCTCAGGGTTCGTGTCGTCGTAGCGTAGATAACACTTGCCGCCATGGTGTGCTGCAAAGCCAAAGTTGACGAAAATCGCTTTGGAGTGGCCGATGTGCAGATAACCATTGGGCTCGGGTGGGAAACGCGTGTATACGAGTCCTCCCGTCGCAGCGAGGTGCGCATCGCGCAGTGCCGGTGAGATCTGGGGGTTCTCGCCGGGCTTGTGTAGCTTGCCGAGGAAACCCTCTTCGAAGACGCTCCTTGTACTCGTCGACGCGGACGGCTCCGCTTCCTCGCGCGCTTTGGACGACTTTGGTGCCTCTTTTTTTGGTTCCTATATGTACGAGCAGCAACAACACAATCAGCAGGAGTTACCAGGCACCCACTAACTAGGCTCACCTTGCCTTTCGGCTTCGCCGCCGTCTTTGCGCCAAACGTCTCCGTGAATACGCTCTCAACAGTGTTCTTCAGCTCAAGCGGGCTCGCCCACCGTAGCTCAGGTGTTCCCTTGAGGCTTCCAATCGTCTGGCCGAGAGCGGCCCAGCCTGCAACAGCATTGGCCTTGACAAACTCGGTCACGCGAGCAGCGATTTCCTCCGGTGTGATGCTAAATCCTAATAATTCTGTCAGTAGATTTTGGTGCTATAATCAAGCCTAAAAACCTACCTACTCCACATTCTGTGTCGAAGTCCTTTTCGTCTACGGGCAGCGGATGTGTTTCCACGTACTTCGCAGCAGCTGTCCACCCCAGCCACAAGAAATTGGATGGAACATTTGGTCAGCAAATCGTCCTATCTTCACCCCAGTTTCCAGCACACCAGTGTCCCATACAACAAAAGAAAGCTTGCTTACCATTAACCTGATCTACGCTCTTCAATCGCCCATCCAAGATTGCACCAAGCACGTAATCCCTCGGCGCTTCCTCCAGCTTCACGCCAGGAACAGCCAGAGCGGCAACAAGTACGGCGTGCCTCTCATCCAGTCCGCGACTCGCAAGTCCATGCCGTTCAATCAGATCCTGCAGCACCGCCGCGCTCTTCGCGCTTTTCGCAGCCTCCGCGGCCTTCGCCTGCGTGAGCCCGATCGACTTGAAGAGCTCGACTGTGTCTGAGTTGGTGGCCTGGGGTTTCGGTGGCATGTAATATGTGTAAGGGGGAAGAGGAGTGAAGAGGGAAGAGGATGGTTGGATGGTGGTGACTCGGCTGCACTGCTGCAGATGGTCGGAAGAGTCAATCGATTGCCAGTATCTTTCCTTCTACAAATAGGGGTAAATAACGCGTCTGCTAATGACCGCGTCTCGTCTCGCCTGCTGACTGGTATGTGACAAGATTTGAAGACTGCTCTGGGCCATTCTATCAACTCGCCTGAGCAGCAAAGTGCCTGCGACAGCAACGTGCCGCGTGTATGTCACTCGCGCACGGACACTTACGCAAGCGCACGCTATGGTCAATGATTGCACAAATCCGAGTTACATTGGTTCGTAACGAGATACAGAAGGTATTGCTGACAGGTAGTTAGTACGTAGGTATATATGATGACGATGGTACGTATGCAGATGACAATCAACATATGCGGGGCATGAATGGCATGAATGAGAACGAAAGTGCATACAGTGCATAAGAGAGTCAAATCCGAGCTTGAACGAAGACGCGAAACACAAAACAATACAGCGCATCCATCCGAGGTATCAACGAACCAGGGGTATCCGAGCATCGACGCTAGACTGCACTTCATGCGTCAGCATATAAGTCCTCGATGCTGTATTCCTCCGCATCATCCAAGACAATGGGATATTCAGCAGTCCCGTGACGCGGATCCCCGTACGGGCCAGATTCCGACGCCCCGCCTTGCCCAGCGCCGTTGATGGGGTAGACTCGGTCCATCTCCTCCGACTGGCCCTCGCGTCCTATGGGGTGTGCAGACCCGGCGCCGTATGCAGAAGTGTAACCCGCTCGCGGGTCCATTGTGGGACCTGCCCGCTGCTGGGGGGCGTACTGCGGGGGCTGCGATGGATCTGCCGCATTCGTCTGCGCGACTCCCGGGAACGGCTGCGAGCACGACTGGACGAGGGCAATGAAATCGGGCTTCTCCGGATGGTCTTCGGGCAAGCGAGCCATCTGCGTCATGATGTGCCCAGCCAAAAGCGTCCAATAGCGCCCGTGTACCGCGTCCAACATATTGAATAAGGCGTTGGAAAGTAGTTCCCGCCACATCTCGACGGGGAAAGAAGGCCCAGCCTGCGCTGCCGGCATATCCTGTGGTACGTCGTACCGGGCCACAGACGCATCACGAGGGAAACCATTGTTGGCAGCCTGTGCGCGTGGAAGTGGCGGGGAACACTGCAGCGCGACGGGGGTTCCTGCAGGTGTGATTGATAGACCGGTGGCTTGCGCAGACGCGTCGCGAGAAGCTGCGACGCGACACGCGACAATGGACGGCAGAGTTGGGCGGCTCTGCGGCCCGCTCGCCGACGCGTTGCCGGGAGGGTAGAAGGCAGAATACGGAGGCTGGTTGCCCTGCGGCAGGCTGGATCGCACTGAGGATGGGTGGAAAGCTTGTCCAACGGCGCAGGGCGGGACAGCCTGAGGAACTGCAGCCCGGTGAGTCGGAGCGGCCGGGGGAAGGAGGGCGGCCTGGGGAGGGGATGCAGGCCGAAGGGGCGGCCCCAGGTATGGAACTATCGTATGAGGCGCCGGCAAGGATGTCGGGGAAGTCTGCAGCAAACATCGTCAGCTCTGTCGCAGACCAGTAGCATGTCAAGAAAGGTACGCACATGTGCAACCTTCCCTTTCTTCTCGGGCCGTGCAAGAGTGGGACTCGCCGGTTCAACTTCCGCAGCCTTGCGCTTGGGCGCATTCGCCTTCGTGCCACTGACCCGCTTCTTCGAAGGGCCAGCCGCATTCATCGTATTCTGCTGGGTGTTTGGAACCGCGATGGGACCGGTGTGGATTTGAGAAGGGTTGGACGTAGACGATCCGGCCTGAGGGGCGGGACCGACGTCCTTCGTAGTGCGAGACTTCCGCTGCTTCGGGGCGGGAAGCGGGGCGATCTGGCGCTGCGAGGGCGCCGGAGCTGAAGCTTCGAGTTGTGGTTGGGTGCCAGCATTCTCGATTTCGGTGCCCTGCCAGGCGTATTGCTGTCTGACGCTGAACCCAGGAATAGCTCCAGCATACGCAAGAGGGTTACTGTAGTGCAAAGCAGACATGATAAAATGCAAGGAGTTGGTAGGTGTGAATGTGGTGAGAGTGATGGTGTAGAAGACGGTACAGGTCAAGGTTGAGAGGTCGTGTTGAAAGAGAGCGACCCCCAATATCCTAACCGACGTAAAATTTGTATTAGCGGATTTTCCCGCTCATCTTAGCTATATCGGTGGGCAAAGTAGCAACACGCACCTTTCGCTTACGGGAAAACAGAGGTATGTCTTGCTTGCATTTAGCTAGAATATTCCACCCCCATGTTAGCCGTCACTCCGACGATCCTTTCCAAAGGCTGACTTGACAACGGAAATCACCAGCGACGCCTGCGAATGCCGTTGCGCCATGACGCTGCCCCGCGCCAGCCGCAGACTTTTTCGCTGTGCGTCACGGGCGGAAATGCCTCGCTAGCCAGCGGCCTCAATTTTCACCCGAAGAGGGGCGACCGCAGCCAGATAGCTTTTCAGAGCAATCTATGGTTGGGTATACGAATGAACACGAGCAGCGTTCGTACCGCGCCATGTCTGACGACGACTACAGGCCAAACGCGGCTCACATGATGGAAATAATTCTACTCCATTGGTTGGAATGTCCATAGTCTATGATAGTCTATGGACATGCCTCCAATATAAGAAGATGTGCTTCCATCCTGCGGCAGCTTCAACGTCCTGCATGCCGAGACGCTGGAGCATGAGCTCGACACCAAGCGAGCGCTATAGTTACGAGAACGTCAAGAGGCGAGAGTGAGTGTTCGGGCTTGATCTGGAGGACAAAGTTTGACGACCCACGACTCCTTATATGCAGTGATCAGGCTATTGAGCTTTGACCGTCCATTGTGACCTGGCCACTGTCAATGCGCGAGCCACACGATGATGTGGCACACCGACGACTCAGAGGCCGAGGTACGTTGCCTCAATTCCTTTGACACGAGCGTGGAGCCCTGAGGATATGATTCCTCGCTGGACGGTGATGATGGGGTATGGGTGCCAACGGATGCAGTGTCGAATCGACAGCAACTTGCAAGTTCAGAAGGATGCATTCTTGCAACTTCACGCGCCGCGCCAACTTGAACTTCGTCATCAGGAAGGTGCAGCTGATTCTCCGACGAACTTAGTCTCTGAAGCGCACCAATCGCTGGCGAGAAAGATGAGATGCTCATCTATGCTCGTGCAGATAAGATTAGATCCCTCCGAACCTGGCGCATATGCTAGGTCGGAGGCAAGGGATATTGCTGTTTTCGACGATTTTACTACAAGTTCAACCTCCTGATATTCCCATGTGTAAGTTGCAACTGTACTGAAAGAAAAGACAGTGTATCCAAGGACTCCGGGTTAGCGAGCGAGGGTTCTGCCAACACCAATTGGCGCCCAGTCCGGTTGCCTCTGAGCAGGGATGGCAGAACAGGGATCACAGTCATCGCGACGGACGACGTTGAACGCATAGTCTTCATTACAAGCGCTACTGTGCAAGGGCATAGGTTAGAAGCAATAGGTAGTGCAAAAATTTCAAGGCAGCATAACAGTACGAAGTAATACTCGTATGTGTCGTAATCTACACGGAGAGCACTTGCTCGCACTCTAGTACAGCAGCTAGCGCTACAGATGATACTTCTCTCAGTCTTCATCAGTTGTCAGGTGAGAGCTTAATGCACAATAACATCCCCGGGCCGCCCAACGAGCCTCCTGTCCCCCTTCTTGCTCCACCAGCTCGGCTCGTCAACCTGGATCTCCATCTCACGCGTCGGCACGCTGGGCGCGTCAAGTGCCGCCTTGAGCCGGTCATCCACGAACGCGAGCACCAGCTCGTTGATGACGCCAATGATGCGGTATGCCGCGGGGTCACGGATTATACGCGGAAGCATCACGGGAAAGTCAGAGAATGAAACATGACGCGCGCCGACTGCATGCTGCGTCAGCCGGCTGTGCATTGTATCGGCAAACGGAGAGGTCACGCACCCATGGTGAGGACGTAACTGCCATGCCATGCCGGCACGACCTCCTGCAGCCGCGTATAATGGTCTTTCCAGAGCGTGAAGCCTTCCGCGTTGATCACGAGCAGCTTCGTATGCAACGCGGGCGTGTCGTCTGCGGAGATGGGTGCGGGGCCTGGGTATGCGAGGGGCTCTAGCCACGGATCGAGTGCTACTGCGTGGGAGACAGGGATCTGAATGATAGGTTCCGGCTCTGGGGGAGGGTTCGAGAGCACAGAAAACTGGACAATCATCATTCAGTCGAAGGAAGGGAAGAAGGGGAGCGGAGGAGAACTTACCACGGTGGCGCCGCCGAAGGAGTGCCCGGCCAGCGCGACGCAGGACTCGCAACGCACCCATGGTTCTGAATCGCTGGGCATCCACGCAGACCAGTCAATGAGGGCGCCGTCCATGGTTTGTAGCGCCCCGCGTTCGCTTTTGCACGTTAGCTTCCAGAAAGCCGTGTATGCATGGTAAAGCTCGCGCCGCCGGAAATCGAGCTGCTCTTCGCGCAGCGCGAGGCGGGCGATGGGTACGTCCTTGTTCTCCCAGCTATTGTTCAAGCAAGTTTAGTGAGAGGTTCCGATTAGGTACTGGACCAAACGTACATGACGTGCTCGGGGTTGATATAAAGCCTCGGACGCGCCTTGCCGTGTGCTGAGCCAACCCTGCATACAGGACTTGTGCCGTCGCGGTGCTCAAGCGCAAGTACAACCTTGCCCGATGATGCGAGGTTCGTGCATATTTGACTACCATAGCTTATTCAGACCGACGACGGGGAAGAAGTCAAGGTAAAATACCTATAGGTCGTGCGCCCGCCACCGAGACCATGAGAAAATATTACCAGCGGCCATGCGTCGGAAGGGGTGCGTGGTGCGCCATTCGGTATCGAGTGATTGAAGGCAGGCGGACGCAATGGTGGGGTATTGGTGTAAGCGGGAATCTAACGAACGATGAGTTCCAAAAGGAAACGGGTATGTGAAGACCATACCTTCACACGAGATGCAAAAAGATACACTATTGGCCATAAAATCCATTTCGATATCCCTGTACGTCAGCGAGAGCGCGGATAGACTCAGTAGTGAAGGGTTAGAGCGCGAAGATACCATACCTGTAAAATGGGAGTAACCGTGTACCGAGTCTCGAAGTGGTCTGTTTCGAACCATAAAGAATCAGCGCTCCCATCATTACGCAGAAAGAGAACATGTTGTTCTCTTCCGCCATCGCAAATCCCACTCGAGCGCGAATACAATGAAAGGCACATACCGCATTAGCCATTCCAACCTTCCCCTCGATTTCTTCGCCGAGGCATCCACAGGATAATATGCTGTGAATGCAACCTCTTCGAGAACCAACGCAGGCTCTAGCTCGGGGACGTCCTGTCGTATCTGGGACGTGCCGATCCTGCGCGCCGGGCGCACCGGGAGCGTAAATGACGTCGCGCCGACGGAGTATGGCCCTGGAGGCTCTGGAAGAGAGAACATCGCACAGCCTGGTCTCTTGTCTCTGCGATCTCTGCTAACACTTTATCAGAACTGGGGTAGTAGAGAAGAGGCCACGTAGAAAGACATAGAACGTATGTTTGGGAGCAGGATGAGGAGCGACTGACGCCCGTTGCTCCCGAGTCGGCACTTACACTGGGTGCGGATTTTAATAACCGGTGACGAGATACTGGGAAATTATCAAATACAAAATATTACTTATCTTTTGATAACTGGCACTACAATATTGAAAAAAACAATGAAAAATCCCTTTCAATAGTCAGAGCTTGACTATGGAATGAAAAGTATAACTTTGATTCTCATATCACCATGATATTTCCACAATACTGAGCTCAGTATATTGCATTGGCCTATTAAAAAGCTTTTTTGAATAATTTTCTCAATTGCTTTGCAAGTTTGACACCAATTTCTTCTTAATAACAAATACAATATTGTAGCAATACCAGGGCCAGATTATGATGATGGATATGGTATATACCTTTTCAATACACACCACATAACTGGACATGAAAACTTGAAATAATCTTCAACTAACATATTTATACCTTTTCTATGGTTTCCCAATAACCCAATATCAAATATAAGAAAGATATGAAAACATTATGTTAAATAAGCCACAAGGAAGAATGATAAAGATATCATAGTATAAATGAAGGAAATATTGAAATGAAAGTTGAAGTATCATTTTAATTCTAGAGGCTAGTTACTAGAATGAAATTTAAAATTTCATGTACATTTCTCAGGCAAAGTATGAGTTTCAAATTGAAAAGATGTTACTATAGTATTGAAAATGCATTAAAAGGTTACAAAGAAGAAATTGAACAACATTCAGATCACAATAAAAAATCAATTGGAAGATCTATAAAAGATTATTGAAATCCAAAATTGAAACATAAACAGAATCCAAAATTGAAAGTACTGTAGACCTCCTTCAGTGTGCAGTGTCCAGTTCTGCAATGCCTTATGCTGTCCTTCCCCAGTGCTAGACCCTGTAGTTTTGCAGTGCTGTGTTGTGCAGTACCATGTCTTGCAATCACAGTGCTATGTTTTGCAGTTTTGCAGTGTTAACTTTTGCAATTCTGCATTGCTACATTCTGCAGGTCCGCACTACTACAGTCTGCAGTTGCACACTGCTGCATTCTGCAGTTCTGTGCTGCTGCGTTCTGCAGTTCCACAGTGCTACCTTCAGTAGGTCTGCAATGCTGCAGTGCTACGTTCCGCAGTGCTGCAGTGCTGCAGTGCTGCATTCTGCCATGCTGTGATTCTGTGGTTCTGCAGTGCTACATTCTGCAGTGCTGCAGTGCTACGTTCCGCAGTGCTGCAGTGCTATGTTCCGCAGTGCTGCAGTGCTATGTTCCGCAGTGCTGCAGTGCTACGTTCTGCAGTGCTGCAGTGCTATGTTCCCGCAGTGCTGCAGTGCTACGTTCTGCAGTGCTGCAGTGCTGCAGTACTACGTTCTGCAGTGCTGCAGTGCTGCATTCTGCCATGCTGTGATTCTGCGGTTCTGCAGTCTGTGGTTCTGCGGTTCTGCAGTGCTACGTTCTGCAGTGCTGCAGTGCTACGTTCCACAGTGCTGCAGTGCTACGTTCCCGCAGTGCTGCAGTGCTACGTTCTGCAGTGCTGCAGTGCTACGTTTCGCAGTGCTGCAGTACTACGTTCTGCAGTGCTGCAGTGCTATGTTCCGCAGTGCTGCAGTGCTATGTTCCCGCAGTGCTGCAGTGCTACGTTCTGCAGTGCTGCAGTGCTGCAGTGCTACATTCCGCAGTGCTGCAGTACTACGTTCTGCAGTGCTGCAGTGCTGCGTTCTGCCATGCTGTGATTCTGCGGTTCTGCAGTGCTACGTTCTGCAGTGCTGCAGTGCTACGTTCCACAGTGCTGCAGTGCTACGTTCCCGCAGTGCTGCAGTGCTACGTTCTGCAGTGCTGCAGTGCTACGTTCCGCAGTGCTGCAGTACTACATTCTGCAGTGCTGCAGTGCTACATTCTGCCATGCTGTGATTCTGCGGTTCTGCAGTCTGTAGTTCTGCGGTTCTGCAGTGCTACGTTCCGCAGTGCTGCAGTGCTACGTTCCACAGTGCTGCAGTGCTACGTTCCGCAGTGCTGCAGTGCTACGTTCCGCAGTGCTGCAGTGCTACGTTCCGCAGTGCTGCAGTGCTACGTTCCGCAGTGCTGCAGTGCTACGTTCCGCAGTGCTGCAGTGCTACGTTCCGCAGTGCTGCAGTGCTGCATTCTGCCATGCTGTGATTCTGCGGTTCTGCAGTCTGTGGTTCTGCAGTTCTGCAGTGCTGCAGTGCTACGTTCTGCAGTGCTGCAGTGCTATGTTCCCGCAGTGCTGCAGTTCTGCATTCTGCCATGCTATGATTCTGCGGTTCTGCAGTCTGTGGTTTTGCAGTTCTGCAGTTCTGCAGTCCGTGGTTCTACAGTTCTGCAGTCTATAGTTCTGCAGTTTTGCAGTTTTGCATTGTTGTGGTTCTGTGATTTTGCATTGCTGCAGTGCTGCAGTGCTGCCATTTTTCAGTGCTGCAGTACTGCCATTCCGCAGTGCTGCAGTGCTGCGGAGTGCTGTGGTACTGCCATTCCACAGTGCTGTGGTACTGCCATTCCACAGTGCTGCAGTGCCACAGTGTTACCATTTCGCAGTGCTGCCATTCTACAGTTCTGCCATTCCTCAGTACTGCTTGCCATTCTTCAGTGTTGCAGTACTGCCATTCCTCAGCGCTCCAGTACTGCAGTTCTGCAGTGCTGCTGTTTCTCAGTGCTGCAGTGCTGCAGTCCTACCATTCCTCAGTGCTGCAGTGCTGCAGTACTGCAGTACTGCCATTCCGCAGTACTGCAGTGCTGCGGTACTACCATTCTGCAGTGCTGCAATGCTGCGGTACTGCCATTCTGCAGTGCTGCAATGCTGCAGTACTGTCGTCTGTAGTACTGTCATTCTGCAGTGCTGCAGTGCTGTAGTCTGTGGTTATGCAGTCCTGCATTCTGTGTTTCTGCAGTGCCATGTTCTGTGTTTCTGCAGTGCTCTGCATGCTGCAGTTCTGCAGTTCTTCAGTGCTGCACTGCTGTGCTGCAGTGCTGCATGGCTGCAGTCCTTTTGTGGTTTTGTAGTGCTGCATGGCTGCAGTGCCCCAGTGCTGCATTGTCACAATGCTGCCATCGGCAGTGCTTTGGTCAGCAGTGATGCAGTGATGCAGTGATGCAGTGCTGCGGTGCTGCATTTTGCAGTGCTGCAGTGCCATGGTGCTGCATTCTGCAGTGCTGTGTTTTGCAGTGCTACAGTGCTGCAGTGCTGCGGTGCTGTGGTGCTGCATTCTGCAGTGCTGTGTTTTGCAGTGCTACAGTGCTGCAGTGCTGCGGTGCTGCGGTGCTAGGTGCTGCAGTGCTGCATTCTGCAGTGCTGTGGTGCTGTGTTTTGCATTCTGCAGTGCTGCATTGGTGTTCTGCGGTGCTGCAGTGCTGCATTCTGCGATGCTGCGGTGCTGCATTCTGTAGTGCTACATTCCGCGGTGCTGCGGTGCTGCGTTCTGCAGTGTCGCGGTGCTGTGGTGCTGCATTCTGCGGTGCTGCGTTCCACAGTTCTGTGGCACTGCAGTGCTGCAGTGCTGCAGTACTGCGTTCCGCAGTGCTGCAGTGCTGCGGTGCTGTGTTCTGCATTCTGCAGTGCTGCATTGGTGTTCTGCAGTGCTGCAGTGCTGCATTCCGCAATGCTGCAGTGCTGCATTCTGCAGTGCCGCGGTGCTGCGGTGCTGCATTCCGCGGTGCTGCGGTGCTGCATTCTGCGGTGCTGCAATGCTGCAGTGCTGCATTCCGCAGTGCTGCAGTGCTACGGTGCGGCGTTCCGCGGTGCTGCAGTGCTGCATTCCGCAGTTCCGCAGTGCTGCGGTGCTGCAGTGCGGCAGTGCTGCGGTCCGCAGTGCGGCATTCCGCGGTGCTGCGGTGCTGCGTTCCGCAGTTCCGCAGTGCTGCGGTGCTGCAGTGCGGCAGTGCTGCGGTCTGCAGTGCTGCAGTGCTGTGTTGCGCAGTGCTGCAGTGCTGCGTTCCACAGTGCTGCAGTGCTGTGTTCCACAGTGCTGCAGTGCTGCGTTCCGCAGTGCTGCAGTGCTGCATTCTGCCATGCTGTGATTCTGTGGTTCTGCAGTGCTACGTTCCGCAGTGCTGCAGTGCTACGTTCCGCAGTGCTGCAGTGCTATGTTCCGCAGTGCTGCAGTGCTATGTTCTGCAGTGCTGCAGTGCTACGTTCTGCAGTGCTGCAGTGCTACGTTCTGCAGTGCTGCAGTGCTGCAGTACTACGTTCTGCAGTGCTGCAGTACTACGTTCTGCAGTGCTGCAGTGCTGCATTCTGCCATGCTGTGATTCTGTGGTTTTGCAGTCTGTGGTTCTGCGGTGCTGCAGTGCTACGGTGTGGCATTCCGCGGTGCTGCGGTGCTGCGTTCTGCAGTTCTGCGGCGCTGCAGTGCTGCAGTGCTGCATTCTGCAGTGCTGTGGTGCTGTGTTTTGCATTCTGCAGTGCTGCATTGGTGTTCTGCGGTGCTGCAGTGCTGCATTCTGCGATGCTGCGGTGCTGCATTCTGTAGTGCTACATTCCGCGGTGCTGCGGTGCTGCGTTCTGCAGTGTCGCGGTGCTGCGGTGCTGCATTCTGCAGTGCTGCGGTGCTGCATTCTGCAGTGCTGCGTTCCGCGGTGCTGCGGTGCTGTGGTGCTGCATTCCGCATTGCTGCGTTGCTGCGTTCTGCGGTGCTGCAGTGCTGCAGTTCAGCAGTGCTGCAGTGCTGCAGTTCGGCAGTGCTGCAGTGCTGCAGTGTTGCAGTTCGGCAGTGCTGCAGTGCTGCAGTGTTGCATTTTGGCAGTGCAGCAGTGCTGCATTTTGGCAGTGCAGCAGGGCTGCAGTGCCTTCTGCAGTTCTGCAGTTCTGCAGTGCTCCATTTTACAGTGCTGCAGTGCTGCAGTGCTGTGTTCTGCAGTTCTGCTCTTCTGCTCTTCTGCAGTGCTACATTTGGTGGTTCCACAAGTTTTGCAGTCTGCTTCTACAGTGCTGCAATGCTCTATTCTATGGTTCTGCAATGCTATGTTCTTGTAGCAATATCTGGTAGGCTGAAGCTGCAATACACAGTACTGCTGGAGTAGGAATCCAGGAGGCCCCTGCTGCCATAGAGCACATGATCTGTGGGAGTTTCCAGCTTCCTTAGTCATCACTCAAGTAGGGAGCAGTCTGCATGTAAGGGTAGCTATGGTCCCTATAATTACACATATGCTCACTATGCTATTGTCAGATATGCACCACAAGGTTTGGAGTTGTATTTGATATTCTTCAAAAGCAAATCTAAGTACTACAAATCAGGTATCACACTAGTAATCATTCTTTTGTTGAGCATCCCAAATAGACCCCTCGAGCATGCTCACGCTAATGTGCAGACAGCAGCACATGCTGGCGACAGATGTTGCACCCATTTGTACATGGCCAACAGTGTGGAAGGTCATGCGTACTAGACACTGCAAACAAGCTTGACGTTCAGAGCTGCTGCCCTTCTATGCGCTATGTTGCGGCCGTGAATGCTGTAGGCGGGCAGGCAAGGAATGCAACCCTCGCGCTTATGAGCACAGATTGTGGGGGCATGAGTGCAAGCCGGGCGCAGTGTTGACGTGTTGACAGAAGTGTATTGAATCCTCGCAGGGACTGTCAAAAACTGGTAATGAGGAGACACATGCATGGTACACGGGAAGTGAGATAGCATCATAGACTATCCAAGGATGGAAAAAAGCAGCGAGACTCCCAAGATCACTAAGATCAATACAGTCTAACGAATTTCAAGATTATTTTGACTCATCTGGAGTGACTCTGCGCACGGGCAATGGCGCAAATGGGCTGAATGGCGCATGACAGATCAGTGTGCGGACCTTTTGTGCATGCCCAGGGAGGTAGCCGAACGGTATGTAGACATTCGTGGACATGCGTACCTTGTTTGTGATCGTGCCCGAGCTTTCAGGTGGTCAGGGACAGTGTATGTACTTGTGCATATGCAAGCACGCAGGTAGGCTGCGCAGCCATGCACAAATAAATTGTATATAACAAAAACGAATGAATGAAACTCACCTTCAAGCCCAGACTCATGTTGACAGCATAGTCGACTTCGCAATTGAGCCTGTATGCGTTTTGAAGCACACGCTCTTGAATCCACGGGCTATGCCAGTGCGACTGCATGTGATCTTGAGAGATGGAAAGCTTGCGTGTGTGAGTAAGGCTGTACGGGCCGAGGCGCATAATTGACAGCTTGATACGAGATGCTTTGAGTGCTGGGGGATTCTCGAAACATGCAGGTGACGTCGAAAGGCGCAGATGGCGCGTGAGAGGCGAAGAAGTTGTTGAGGGCATTGTGGACTGTCGTCGAAGAACAACATCAGATGAGTCTCGCCTAAGTACAGTACAATGAAATCAAAGGTTCTTTGACTCACCTTAGCCCCCTCTACCGCCTACATAGCCCTCCGTGCTGTCAGCTTGAGGAGAAGTAGTATGGATACTTATGCCACTCCGATGAGCCTCAGAAATTACAGTCCAACTCATGCTGCGGCACGCCTCGGATGAACCCGAAGTTTAAACTCAGCCTCATCGAGAGATCAAATCTTAAGATTCTTGATCGACATGCTTAGTTCCCTCAGACACGTCTATGCCCGCATGCTCACTAAACTTCAAGAATTCCAGGAAACTGCGGGTTCTTCTTCCCTACCACGATTGTACACACATAGGGTTGAGAGTCGGTCTTGGGTTGAGGGGCGCTAGGAGGCGACGGAGAGTGTGCTGACAGGCAACACGAATGGTGTTGTGCTCTCGCACCTGCGTACGACGAGGCGTTGCGCGTCATCGAAGCGGACTCGCGGACTGTGAGGTAGGAGGCCGAGGAAGTTTGCGCGAAGCTGGCGAATGGCTGCTAATGGCTTAGGTATGGTATGTCTATTCTCTTCAGAGTAGGACTGATGTTTATATGCCTGTGTAGCGTGGCGTGATTCAGCCAGTCCACTGGCATTTGGTCGAACGGCGCTAGAGACAGGAAGGTGGTCTGGAAGTTCCGGTGCGTTGTATTCAATCGTCTGCTTTCTATTACGTCGTACGTCGGGACTACTACAGATCGAACGTATCCACCAGATTAGTATTGTCCCCGACTTGTTACCTGATCTCCACCCCTCCTTCGACATGCTGGATGAATAGGTACGCCACCGCGTCGCTAGAGTTTCTCGCATCTCAAGGCAGGCCACTTTAGACAAACAAACCGCCGAGCCCCCATATGACTGTTTCACATGGGCTTTAAGCTTTCGCCTTGGTTCACCCTCCCTCTTCCCCTGGCCACTTGGGTCAAGGAGTCCAGCAGGATCTAGAAGGAGGTTATCGGTAAGTATTCAGGTCCTTATCCTTTTCTTTGGGATTTGACGCGTGCGCGATGCAGAGCTCCCAGAGCCGAAGGACGCTTTCCGATAAAGGCCTACTAAGTTACAATCACAATAGTGGCTTGTTGCCTTCGTCGTAGGATACATATGCCATGGGTTTGCGCTATTTATCTGTCAAATTGAGATTCCGTTCACATGCTTCCCCGGATGGCCGTAATGAGTGAAAATTGGCGCTATCAGAAGGTGTCCTGTAGTAGTTTACAGTAGCCCAGGCCGAATTCCATTACCTTTGAAACATTGGAAGGGCATGAATTCCTTGATGGATCTCGACGATCCCGATAGATGCCCTCGATGGCGTGCCCCGCATTGATGTGCCTCAAATCCGCGAACATCTGAAGCAAGTTGGTGTGCAAACAACAATAGAGCGAGTGAACAAAATTCCTACTGAGTCATAATACCAAGAATCATACGCATGACCGTGCGAGCCTTTTCTCTGCTTACTGCTCGCTTAACTGGCCATCCTCATCGTGCCTAACATCGTATGCGAAGGCGGCTAGCTCTTCGTCTGTCTCCTCCCGGATCACCTCCAACCCCCAACACGTTAATGCCATGCCACCGTCCTGCACAACGTCTTCACCGTGGCCCATGATGGCAGCCAGCTCTGCCTCTGTCTCCTCCTGAATAGTTGCAAGGCCTCCGGGGTTTAGGTTCACCCAAAACCCCTCGTGCTCCTCGCCGTTTTCGTCGCCTCCGATGGCCACGGCGACTGCTATTTCTTCCACGAAGTCCTCCTCGTCAATGTGCGCGTTCTCGACGTCGGCGGCGTTCTCTGTGTCGATCGAATGCTCAGCAAATGCAGCAAGCTCGGGTTCGGGCGTGTCTAATATGCTTTGCATGTCGTACCCCGGCAGCTCAGCTCTGCCAGCCGTCAGCGTGACCTCACAGGCGCATCAAAACTGTACTCACGCAATTAAAAACACGCGTGGATGTCCCGGATTGTTCTCCGCGCTTACCGCGTCGAAGGGGCTTGAACCCGTGCTGCCGTCTTTCGACCCCGCCCACTTGATACTAAGACGTCGGCACAAAGATGCGAAAATCGCCCGAATGAATAATAGACACATCTTTTAATTGAGTGGAGGATGGGGTACTAGGATGTGGAGGTATGTTGCTGCGATTTGAAGTAGTTGGTTAGTTAGAGGGCGAGGTGCCAAAAACGAGCTTTTGGAGATGACGCCAAATGAGCACGTACAATAATGCTCACGCAGCTCACAAATCATCTCCACCAACTCTCTTATCCATTCATATTGTTGATTCCCAACCGTAAGTCGCGTAGGCATCCTTGTTATGGCCTCTCTGGCTGATGGTGCCATGCTGTATTATTAGTGAATTCGGGCGATTTCATGCGCGTTCATGCCTACTGAACAATACCCCCAATCTTTACCGGCCCAGCTCACTTGTCGATCTTATGCCTGTGGAAAAGGTACTCAACGGGCTGCCGGGAGACAAAACGACACTTGCGCAAAAATTCGGTGGCAGCAAGTCGAAGAGGTTCTTCATACGGTTTCTCGTTGGCGTGCAGGGCTATGCGCCGCCTTGCAGTCTGGGCTGTTGCTAGTGCAGGCCTTACAGATCTCCGCGTGAGTTTTCATAGAGTAGGCGAATTGTGTACTTACCTGTATTCTTCGTACGCATTTATCGTACCAAACTTCCGTGCATTGGGCCTCTTGGCGAGCAGGACTTGCGCACAACGTCAAAGATGCGGTTGCATCGCCCGTTATACGTCGGGCTCGTGCTGAGCATATCCGCGCGTTGTGATGTCCTTCCTTCGTCTCACGCGCGCCTGGAAATGGTGCCGCATGTCGCTGAATATGTGAGTGACGCTGCTAGCGTCGTTCGTTCCAGTTCGTTCCAGTCTGGATAGACATTGGGTTCTATGTGACGTTAATGCTCATTCATGGTTCGGGGGACGTGTCCTCTATAGCCAAAGGTCCGAGCTCTTGCCGCTGGGTGCTGAACATCTAGATCGGTCTGCACTGGGCAGACAGAGTTATACCCGCGCGCGCGTAGGAATGCTTTGCTCTATGGGGAGACAGGCTGCGGCAACGGATGTTTATTTTCTGCATGTATAGATATAGGTGAGTGCTCGAATTCGGCTTATTACAAGGGAAACTGACCTGATAGGATATATCAGGCGCAGCGCGTTAGGGCCGTCGCGAGGGCAGACGTCGGGCGATGCGGTCCCATGGAGTGTCTCGTGCGCCATCTGCACCCTCACTCATCCCACGTCCGCAGGACTCGCGACATCTCACGCCGTCGACTCCGCGCAACTGGTCACGTCAACACCGTTGCGGGATGCTCACCTGTATTACGACCGTCATCTCATTTCACTTCATACATGAAGGTACCTACACCACCCAGCTACCGAGCCTGGAGCGTTATACGAGTCGCCACGCGGCGGTTGCTGCCCCCCTTCGACGAGCCTGTGGCCCGTCCTTACCGACGCTGGCCAGTTCACGCGCGCATTGGCGCCCCCGCCTGTCGAGCATCGCTCCCTTAGCATGGCTAGTCAAAAGCAATGCGCGGCGAAGCAAACGTACGTTCTATTCCTCCACTTCTCCGATGACGATCAGGACTGCGTGTTGTGTGTACCCTGCAGACCCTGTACCGCACGCCTCTTCGTTCACCTTTTCTCTAAGAAAAAACTGGGCCACGACAATCGTTTCGTGGCTTCGAGACCTTTCAGCGTCAACTAGTACTACATACACTCACCTGAGACGATGCCCTATCGCGCTGCGGATGACACGCGGTATCGATAATGCGAGGTAGCCTGGTTGGCCATCGCCACCTATTCGACGGGGTGTCCAATAAGCTTGTTCATTTGGACAGTGAGCTGCAGCATGCGGTTGTCGACTTCCCATGTCGAAGGGATGACTGAAGTCAATAGCGATTTTGGTCTCGCACTGCAGGCATGGGGGGGCAGAGCGACAGGGGTTCCCACGTGCTGCCACACCCCGATGGATCTTGGCGACTAGATCCCCGGTCACCGTTCACACCTGGATCAATTATACGCGTGCAAGTAAATCGGCGTACGAGCACACCATCTGAGAAAAGGACCAGTGGTATGTGGTACTATGTAACCTACATAGCTCTGATAGGGCCATAGGAGTCCCCTTTTCTGCATAGCTCCTCCATAGCAGCAAGGCAATCTATATAGAGCTACCATAGCTATCATAGCTATCATAGGATAAGGCAGTAGCTATCATAGCTATCATAGCATAGGGTATAAGCTATCATAGCTACCATAGCATATAGTGGCTACCATACCTATGGTATCTATGTACTGTATGACTACCATCAAAGCTATGCCACATATCTACACTATATCTTCTCTCCTTCATATCTGATGTAACATGATTTATATAAAATTCCTCACAATATAAAGCATCTTGTTCAAACCACAAACAAAATCTTCGAAAATTTCAAGCAATAAATTGATTTTCTAATGCTATTACAAAGATACACTACAACTATACAAGTACTAAGGGATCAACAAAGAATCTGCAAGGCAACAAGATATTAGTCAAGTTAACATGGTTACAAAATGTTAGACTTACCTTAATCAAGAAAAAGCGAAAAGTCAGCTCAACAAAAGCTAATTAATAAGTAGTTATTACAACTAAAGCATAGTACACTTACTAAAGTCAGAAAAAGCGAAAATATACCTATACACACAAAGTCAAGAGATGAATAACATTGTTAACAATAGTAGAAAAAGACAACAAGCTCACCTGAGATTAGAGGAAGATGTTGTCCACTTAAAGAAGAAGCAACGAGAGAAAAAGGAAGCAACGACGAGAGGAAGAGGAAGCAACGACGAGAGGAAGAGGGAGCAATGATGAAGGGAGATGGTAGTGGTTGAGAGGAGAGAGAGAGCGTGCGTCGCGCGCGCCTTATAATGCCAGCGCAGAGCGGAGCTCGAAATGCGTCCGCCGGGCGTTGCCGGGCGCCGCGCCAGAGGCTGGTCACTTAGATTTCACTAAGTTGTCCTGCATGCCCAGCAATATACAATACTGTAGATAGATATTGAGCTCATTCATCATGTAGTCCTTACCATTTCATGTACAATGTGTTTTTTTACGGATTTTAAAACAATTTATTTGATTTGTTGGACTCGAAACCGCCAGCCGCGCGAGTCGAGTGGTGTGGCTGCACTCGACGCGCGACTTGTTTGCGTCTCCTCTTTCCATCTCCCACCTCGTCCCACCTCGTCTCCTTCGTCTCCCCTCCCCCTTCTCTCTTCCCCCAAGCAATGCATAACGCCAGTAGAAGGTCGGGAGGGCTTAGCAGGAGGATCAAGGCCTCCAGGTAAGTAAAAACAGAATTCTTTTTCTATTGTCTTTGTACTAATCAAACGAGTATCGTTCGTTTACACGAACGATACTCGTATCTCGCTTTCGACACCCCGCGCCAGCGCCGACAACGCCCCATCCCACCCCGTCGACGACGGCGTCATCGGTGCCGACGTCAGGTCTCGTTGCTACGGCAACGAGGCCCGACTCAACGTCGTACGACGTTCTTTGCCGCCGCCCTCCACCGCAACACCGACGTGCAAGCCCCAGCCCCCATTTCCCCTTCCACTCCCGCCCCCTCCTTGCCCTCGCCCTCTCCCTCGCGGCCAGCGGAGACGCGTGCGTGTGGCCACGCCGGCATGCGCGAGGCCACGCACGCCGGCAGATCCGCGTGCACGGCCACAGACGACCGCCAGCGCATCCGCGCACGCACACGCTGCGCGGGCAGCTGCGGGCAGCTGCACCCGATCCGGTCAGCGCATGCACGATCAGACGACTGTGCCAGTGCGAAAACGCACGCACGCATGGCGAGCGGCGCCGCACCCGCGTGGATGGTCGACCGCGCCCGGCCTGCTCGCCATCGCGCCCTCCCTCTCGCCGCCACGCGCGCCCTCTCGCCGCCGTGCCCGCGCCTGCACACGGCCGTGGACGACTGCGCGCGTAACCACGCAGGCACGCAGATGACCGCGCCAGCGCGTGTACGCACGCACGGCGAGGGAGCCGCGCACGGACGAGCTGGCGTGCGGGCTGTCGCGCACGACCTCGCCTGTGCACATGGGGTCCACGTAAGCCAGCGCCCGAGCTGCAAGGCCACGCACGCCAGCCGCAGCGCATGCACGCGCGATGCCACGCGTGCCGGCCACCACGTGCGCACAACCGCAGGGCATGCACGCACCCACTCAACGACGGTGCCGGCAGCCATGCACGGCGCTGTCTGCACGCAAGAGGCCACGCACGCCGGCCGCGACACACGCACAGCCGTGGCAGCGCAATTGTGCATGCACACGGGCTGCCCCGTCTGTGCGCGTCGGGATACGTGCACCGGTGACGGTGCGCGCACGCTGTTGGCTACGCACGACCGGCCGCGACGGCAGGTGCCATGCCGCATGCCGTTGTGTGTGCACCAGGTCCATACAGGGCACTCTTCTTAGCTATAGTGTAGTAGAATGTTGTGTATTGCCCTGTAAATTCAAGAAATTTGGCTCAAAAATTTTAGTGTCTATCTGACTTAGTATATAGTCCTCATAGGAGCTGTAGTCCCCCTTACTGAATATGATAACTCTATGTATTTGATGATACTAGCTATGTAGGCTATGTACTTTACACAGTCTACTATGGAGGCTATGGTAGCTCTCATAGCTCTGCATAGCTGAATACTTCAACTTCATAGCCCCCATAGCTCACTCATAGGGCCCATAACAGCACTTGCTGCTATATAAAAATCCCTTTTCTCAGATGACGAACTGGATGAATATCGACATTATTATGGAGTACAGGATCACGGTCAAGATGAATTTTATCTACTGCGAAGAGATCACAGAGTCATTTACAGCATCGCATCGTTTGGATACAAAAGGCCTACGAAAAAGGCCAATGCAATGATAAGTAATGGCATCAACACACATATCATGCGTCTCCAAAATGTCACCCCGTCCCTCCCCCTCTCCATATCAGTGTCCTCTTCAGTGCCGACATCGTCACCAGCAACACTGGAAGCACTTGGGCCAGATACAATGGAATGGACCTCAGAGCCCTCAGGCTCATTCTGACCCTCGACACTGGCGTTCGTCTCTGTTGATCAAGCGTCAGCTCCTCAAACTGATGGGCAAAAAATTGATTACCAATGTCATAAGTCTGCCACAATGTAAGTATACTCGCGACACCTTCCTTTTTTATGGCAACAGCCACAAAATACTTCTCCTTCACATCATCAAAAAATGCCTGCAAACTTCGTTAAGTACTCAGAAACACACCAATGCCGGTGACTTACTGATATAGCTGTTGTCTGCCCAGATCCACCTAGAGATGAGATAGAATGAGACACATGTACATCACATAATAGGCCATCTACCTCGAGGCTGTAGGGTCTGAACCCTGATACTCGAATTCAGATCCCAAACCACAGCCCGTCCATTTCTATCCGCACAAAGCAGGCCTTTTCCTTCGTGGATAAAATTGACGGGCAGTGGCTCAACTTCACCACTACGGGAAGGAGCGCATAGGCATTTGCGTGCCGATACGATACACGATACAGCCTTTGCGTATATCGGAGATGGCGAGGAACTGATGATCCGGAGAAATGCAAGCCTGTGATCTGTCGTTCGTTGATATAAGTTGCACACAACATGAATATGCACAATTAAGATTTACACGGAGGCTACGTGCATGACGCTCGCTGCTTCACCGGCGCTGACATCCCAGAAGCTAGATTAAGAAACTGTTATTGAAGTAGAATTATAAGACAGCCTACTAGACAACGTACACTATTCCATGATCTCGGTACGCCACGACGAGCAGAGAGTTCATCCATGCCATGGAGCATATCCGCTCCTTATTATCGGTATTGATCGCAATCGTGGGAGGCGGGCCTAGCACCTTTGAGACGTCCCACGGCCCTGGAAAGGCGAAAGGCGCACAGCGTCAATTTTGATGAGCAGATTCGTCTGGCTCATTGAAAAATGCGCACCACGGATATGATCACGAGTCCAAACGTGAATTTGATACTGTCCACTTGTTGCGAGCCTGAGAGATGTGCCGTCCGCTGCAAGACAGTCCAGTGGCTGGCCAATGGTGCCTACCATGCCTTGACCGACGAACTCCTAGCAGCGGAGATCCGAAATCTGTGCAACGAAGAGTCTGATAAGCACACACCTCGCTTTCTTCGTCAGTAAAGAGGGAAACCAACGCCCCGTCTTGAAAACCACAGTGAACCGAGTTATCTTCAGTCGTCCAGCACAGTGCCAGTGCAGCTGTTTGGCCAACAAAGTAGTATTTTCGAATTCCCAGGGTCAGGTCCCACAATGCAACAAGGCCGTCGGAATCGCCGCTTGCCAGGAAGAGGCCAGCGGGATGAAAAGCCAGCGCGTTTATAAACGCAGCTTGCGAAGGAGAGAGTTCAAACTTCGGACGGTACTGTAGTGGCATAGTGCACGTTCGTAGGGGGCTACTGTGCGGATTGAACTAGTATATGGACGTAGGATGCAGTGAAAGGAAGGAAGAGGTGCGTTGGGTAGTGTCGCATGCCGCATTGTCTTATTGCCGCACGCCACAAGACGCATGGCTTTCATCAAGCATGCGGCGCCTCTAGGCTCTGGGCACTGCAGACCTCACTTTCCGGTTCAAGTTGACCTCATATACTTGATAGTACGGCTCAAACATTGTATAATGTTGAACCCTATATATAATACATGGTGTACTGCAACGTAAGGAGCGACTGAAGCGGCGGGTGGGCTGTGATAGGGAGTGTGTGTATAAGCTCGACGGTCAAGATCTAGCGTCGCTTGCGAGGGATATAAGTTCTTGTTGGTGCGAGTATACAAACGTTTGGGGCGGCTTTCCCCGTTGCTTGATCTTGCTGCAATCGAGAGCCAGGAGCCGAGGATGACTGGACTGGTGGATCGCCCAACGGGGCATGGCTGTGGGCTGGATTTACAGGGAACGTAGTCGAAGGGATGCCTCCAGTTGCATTACGAGATACAGGAAATGTTTCTCCGGCTGCGGCAAAGTTGGGATGTGTGACGCGTCCGGTCCAGGATGTCCATTTGTTAGCTTCCCTACATTCACAAGTCATTAGAGTCGATAGGCTCGTAAGACAGGACGATACGTACTCAACGAATCTTTGAGGGAGTGTGAGATCTATAAGCGGTTGAACTCGAAGAGTATCGCGATCAAAATCGTCGAGCCTGTCTAGAAAGTCTTGCCTATAGAAGTTCAACGGAAGTCCGGGAGGAGCAGACCTGTGCTCCTCTCGACGCGTGACTACACGTGGAAGAGGCAAAGCACCCCGTGTCGGCCTGCCGTCACTTTTGAATCGGCTAGCTATATGCATGGCATCAAATACATGGAAGAAGTCCGTGGCTTCGTCAGATCTCCAAGGCTGTTTGTTGATGAGCAGACGTTTTTCGCCATCGGAGATGTCAACCTCGTCACTGCTCATACATTCAACCGGAAGATTGCTCAGGACCGTTCTGTACTGCACGGTCTGAGGATGGAGTTTCGCCGATCTCGCGCGGCGATCGCGCAACTAAGAGATCGATCAGTACGTGTGGGTATTTTGCAGGATCAAGGCCACTTACAGTGCGGCGCCTCTGATCTCGGTTCCGCGTGATTTCGGCGTCGACTTCATCGGGCATTCTCGGCTCGTCTCCACGGAGCTGCTTTGCGTATTGGTCGCAGAGCGTTGGTATATGGACTCTGAACTGCTTGCGAACAGCATGCATGTCGTCGCAGCTACACCACCCGGAGTTTACGAAGTCCTCGGCGAAGACTTCATTTGCTCTGGCGTTCCAATCCGACGAAGAAGGCACGCTGATCAAATCCACAGCGAAGTTCTCAGCAGTAGGTCCACCGCAATGAGTTAACGCAAAGAGTCGAATGTCGTCCTGAGAAGCTACAGCGGCAGGCGGAAGGGGACTGTCGCCCTCCACTGGTCTCCCCATCAAGCGGCGTGCGTGGGCCCTCACGCCTGCCTAAGTACAGCCAATTGCCTTGTCAGTGATCATCCGCTGGCAATCCATACGCACTGATGTACCGCAAAATCCACTTGCTTGGCCGGCCGATGCCGGGGATACTCAGGGACCTCGGCCTCGGCTTCCTCGTATTGGCTATTAGATTTACTTGTCTGGGACTTCCGAGGCACGCAGCTGCTGGGCCCAGTAAGACCAAGGTCTTCATTTTGGCTCCTGAGCTGCTCAAGAAAATCATCCCTCGCATCCATGATGGCTAGGACAACCATCGCAAGATTGCGATTGGTTGCAGGCCCATTCTCAGGACGTTGCCCCAGACCTGCAGCCCATTGGTCCTACATAGAGCGTGAGATTGATAGACCATTATGCACATATCACCTACTATCGCAGACTTGGGTGGCCGAGTACTAGTAGCGACGCTGGAATTGCTGTCATCGTCGACATCCATCCAGAGCCCCCCCGCATCGTCTCCCGTAAAGCGAACACCAGATGTTGGTCCAGAGTGTCTAGGCAACTGCGTCGCCTTACGTTGCTGGGCAGATGAGTGTTCATCGACGGCCGCAGTTGGTGCAGATTGTCCAGGCGGCTGCGTTGCTTTGCGTTGCTGGGCACAGAAATCTGGATTGGTTTCATCGACGACCATACGCCCTTCGAGCTCTTCGGAAACATAGGCACGATGAGGACGCGATGCTGATCCCACCTGAGCTGCCGTGTCCTTACGTTGCTTGGCAGATGAATGTTCATCGACGGCCATAGTTGGTGCAGATTGTCCAGGTAGCTGCATTGCTTTGCGTTGCTGGGCATAGAAGTCTTGATTGGGTTCATCGACGGCCATACGCCCTTCGAGCTCTTCGGAAACATGGGCACGACGAAACCGCGATGCTGATCCCGCCTGAGCTGCCGTGTCCTGGTCAACTTGCCGACCTTGACCCTCACGTGCTGTCCGCATGTTGTCCTGGGACCCGCCTGAAGGAGGTTGAGCAGTCGAACAACTGGGCCCTGGAGGCACTCTACCAGGTGTTCCTGGTGCGGGTTCTGCGCGAGATGGGATGTGCGCCTGGTTTGCTGGCGGTCGAGGAGCGTGTCTAAGTGGGTCAGTGACAGGATGCTGATGCTGCACCACAGGCGCTACCGACGGCTGCACTGGTGCCTGCGAGGATGCCTGCTTTCGGGGCATAGATGGGTCCTGATGGGATGAGGACTGAGGAGGCCGCAGTTGCGAAACCCGCGGAACAGGCATTGAAGGCTCCTGGTAAAGCGCTGGTTCTGAGGGCTGAGGAACTGGGCAATTATTCTTAGGTGAAGGATCAGACTGCAGGACGGTAGATGGCCCGGTCAGCGGAGAGTTGTCGATCTGAGTGCCCTTCGGAACTCTGGGCAGACCAAATACCGTCTGCGCAGATGCCACGGGCGTGTTCTGCTGCAGAGGTGGCCGAGATAGTGGGGACGGGACAGACGAGGATTGATACGGTTGCTGAAGCCGAAATTGATACTTGGGTGGTCCGAGAGGCGAGACAGAGGAATCCAACAGCGTCTGGAGCGAAACAGAGGGATAAGACAGCGCCTGGGGCGCGACAGAAGGATGGGATGGCGCCTGGGGCGCGACAGAGGGATGGGACAGTGCCTGGGGCGCGACAGAGAGATGGGACGGCACCTGGGGCGCGACAGAGGGATGGGACGGTTCCTGGGGCGCGACAGAGGGATGGGACGGCGCCTGGGGCGCGACAGGATGGGATGGTGGGTTCGATCCCCCCTGCTGCTCAGCTCCGGTGTGCTGACGGCAAGTTGAGGGATCAGCCCTGGTTTCTTCTAACGGAGAGTGCGCTTCGACCTGACACAAACAAGTAGGTATAAAGATCTACTAAAGAGAAGAACACAATTACTAACTTGATTTTACTAACTTGATTGGCCTCGATCTGGGGTGAACTGTCATTAGGAACGGTGTTATTGACACCTACGTTCGCTTGCGGCTCCTGCGACGAGTCCACAGTCATACCGTTGGCATCTAGACCATTCTCGAGGACGTCCTCGTCCATTTGCTGCTGCTGCTCCTTAAAACGGCATTTCACTGGCACGCACGTTCAGTACGAGCTCGTAGTAATGGTATGGCACTCACTTTTTTTGATGACCTGTAGTTGTCGATGAACTAGAGATGTCGATCCACCCTTTCCAGGCCCCAGAGCAGAAGATCTCTGTAGCCGCTTCGGGCGTATCATGGCAGCGGCAGCTGTAGACATCTGGACTTCGACGCGAGGCATTATGAGAAGGTCGTCAAAGTGCAATGAGTGAGGGTTATGAGATTTTGACCAGCAAAATCGGGAGTTCCTCGAAATGAAGTAGATAAGAGGAAATGCCACTATGGTCAAATTGTTATATATCCCAGCAACAAAGTGTTCTTTGTGTACCAGGAGGACAAACGAGGCCTTCAGCAAAAAAGCCAACATACGGTATCGCTTTGGTTGCACGGCAACTGGCCTAGACAGCTATGTAGGCAGGCGTAGGACTTCATTGATATCCGTTCCGAAGTCGGGATTACGTCGGCCCTGTAAGGACAGTGAGAAGATTGCTGTAGGTGTTCGTCGCCGCAGTGCATCCTCAGCCTGGCGCATTGGCGCTCTTGACAGTACTCCTACCGGCACGGGTTACCATATTCGGAACAACGGGCGCTCGTTTATGTGCTCAACATACGCTGGGCGAGGCTGGCGACACCTCGAAAACATATATAGCAGCTCAGTCAAGAGTCAATGCCAATGTCGATTTTCTCTTGAATCCAAGCTATCTAGCTAACTGTTGTAACAAGACTGAGTGCGATCTTAAGTAAATGACTACTCTGGAATTCCTTCTTCGCCTATACATTGTCATCGCACCCTTACGACTCCTCACCATCCTCTAATCGCAACTCATCCAGCCCGCGCAACCGAAAAATAAGAGCATTAGCATCTCATCGTGCTCAGGAATGTCTCCTCCTGGTACGTCGACATTGACCTCTTGGTTAGCGCACGCCGCACGAGGCGCAAGCACAGGTGAATCTCCCTTTGTCCCATCCCACTGATATAATGCCATCAGGATGCTGGCCTCCTCCTCTCTTCCGATCCCACCCTCTCAGCGGGCCACCTTGACCATCATGAGATTTTTTTTCCCCATCGTGTACTCCATCTGCTCCCTCTTTTCAATATACCAGTTCTCTCTTCTATACCTGCGCATAACAGGTCCTCTATGCCACCACACCCTCCTCTCCTCAACTTGGGCTTGCAGTATTACCGCTTCGCTGACAGACAGTTCATTGCACAGGTGGATGGGAGCAACAGTTGTCCAGGGCGATTCGACATCGAAAAGATCTGTCGAATTCGAACGAGGCGCGTGTGCTTCATTTGCGAGGGCAAGATTGAACACCCTTCGCCGCCTTCTTCTTCAATTAGACGAAGTCCATGGAGAGGTAGCGAGAAGCCAGTGCCGTGCGCGGTCGGAGCTCTCTGCCACCCTCACTTCGCTCTACGAAGACATGAAAATTACTACTTCCACGCTTAGTGATGTGCATGCTAGAGTTATCGCAGTCGGTCACAGGTAAGAGGACAGTGTCGACTGTATCCTTCGCTTTTCTGAAGGTCGCTGTATATGCAGGGTGCATGCTGCCCAGGCTCAAGCTCTGCACGTATCCGAAGCTCATCGGAGTGGATACCTTGTTACCACGAGGGCTCGCATCTACAATCAAAACGTGACCGTTGAGGCACTCTCCCATTTTCTATCCGACTTCCATGCAAGCGTGGACACTCTACGTTCACCCGTCGCAGCTGCCATTTCAGCCTATCGCCATCGCCTTGCCGTACGCCTCGATCACGTTCGCACCATCCTAGTGTCCGCCAACAGCCAGATCCGCACCACGAAACTCCGCCACAGCAATTGGTCACAGATGCTGCACCCGAAAATAATGGTCGAGCTGGCGTCCCAGGAAGATACGCTTCGCCACGTCGATGTTTGCAGGCAACGGGCCCTGAACTATTCGCTCCTGATGGAGGGGGAGCTGTATCTCGTCGAACGGGAGGTAGAGGAAATTCTGGCATTCGTCGACCACCTTCGTCTCAAGGTGCATAAGACGGCAGAAGTGATCGGGAGTGTTACGGAAGTTTTAGATCAATTCTCTGGCCGCGTTCTTGGAGTCTTGGGGATGGAACTTCCCTCCACATATGTGTAGATCATGTTGATATCACGTATCTGCTTTAATATAGAATATTGTTTGATGCCTTGATAGCTAATGTCATGCACGATTTTGGAGTGGAAGATGTGACGCAGGGTCGCAGGGCTTTAAAGTCATGTACGGGCGCTGGTTTCGCGAGGCACGTGCAAACACAAATGCACGAAGTCGCAAACGCATTGTTCCAGGCACCAACATAGGCGAGGCAGTCCAGTTGGACAGCAGACATATGTATTCCATGCTATCACAGGTGTGGCATAATATCTAACTCATTTAGTCATTATCCAGTCATGCGTCAGGATCTCCGCCGCCTCGGGGCGTCGGTTAGGGTTATATCGAATAAGCCTGTTGACGAAGTCATGAGCTGAGGTAACAGTCAGCACGACACCGATGCCACATGGAAAAGCCTACCAAGTTTACTGTAATCGCCATGCAGACGAGTCCAGCGAATGAATTTCGGTTTCGGCTGGCCCCCCTGTCGCCATTCAATGTCGGGATTGTCCCAAGGATTTTGGTTCCTAGATAACCTGAATGCCGGTCAGTATGGACCAGGCGGGCAGGCGAGAGCGTCATACACTTTGAACATCGTGACACCCAGAGCCCATATGTCGACCTTCGTGGTGTAGCTATCTTTTTCGTCTTGGACGTAGACTTCAGGCGCCATGTATAGAGGAGTTCCGCAGATCGTCTGATGTGAATTAGCTGCGGCGGTCTCGCAAAGCCTCTAGATATGTGTACGCACCCGTAGATCTTGTCTAGAGAAGTCCTTGGCTAAGCCAAAATCCGAAAGCTTGACGAACAGTGGCGCAGCACTGGCAATTAAGATATTCTGATAAATCGGTTTATTAGTCACCATAGAAAAAGCAGCATGTGGTATGATACGTACCTGAGGTTTGATGTCGCGATGGACGATGTTCTCTGAATGTAGATACTGTCGAAGACATTAAGTTCGAGGGCAACCCATGTGATTCGCACAATATGACATACCTCTAATGCCCTGCAAACATCTCTGGCCACGGATCTCACATCGCTCTCGGCTGGATGGATAAGCAAGTGAGCAAAGGAATGAGGGTGAGAAGCGCTGCACTATGCATACCCAAGGCAGTACTCTCGACCAGTGTATGTAAATTACCCAAAGGAAATAGCTCCAAAACGAGGTCTGAGCGTTGAGTGCTGAATTGATATCATCAAGTATAGAAGATGGGCGGAACTTACATGTCTCGAAGTTATGATCAAAAGCCGCTCGAAGTTCGACGACGTTGGGCTTCTGCTGCAGCATAAGATCATAAGGCCAAGGAGAGACGCATAACTCACATGCTCCAATCGCTTCATGATTTTGGCTTCCTTCAACACATCCAGGGCGCCTCCTCCGTCATGGAGTAAAACCTCGGCGTATTATCTTTAGAGCGACATTGTGCCCGCTTTCTTGCTCAATAGCTGACCGAACGACAGCGAAGGCACCTGTACCTATTCTGAATACATGTCATGGCTCGGTTTAAAGTAATCGCACGATACCAAGGTGAGACTCACATCGGCCCCATTTCATAGGTCATCTCGAGCTGATTAGAGGAGATATATACAGTGATCCTTGTTACGGATGGTAGATTGACTACTCACAATGCCTGTGATACGGAACCGATATGCCACTGGACCGTCTTTGTCGAAAGCAAGGGAGATGACATCGTTATTATCCACGGAGGCAGTCTCGTCGGACTTGAGGCGAACACCATTAACCTGAAAGGCGACGTATTTAACCATGATCGTATAATGTTGTATGACAACGTACAAAAGTGCCATGACAGCTATAATCTTCCAATACCGCTCCGACATGGCCATCACTGCCCATAGTCTGTCGCAAGATGCAATGCAATGCGCCTGTGTAAAGAGAAACGAATCGAGTGAGCTCGACGCGCCGAGAAAAGTGTGAAACGTACTGATGGCGGGATGTCTGACAACAAGATCGTTGTCATTCCCACGGCCAAGGGTGTACTTTGGTTTGATCCTTGCCAGCTCCACGATATCTTTCGTGACAGAGGAAGTGGGGCCAACAGGAATTAGGAAGCCCCAGGCTGTGGTCGGCGGCGCACGAAGGGTGAGCTGCATGTTCGACGAGAGAAGGAAGAACGCATTATACCTGCTGCCTGCATACATGGTCTTCATAAACCACGATCTAGAGAACAAAGGATTCTTTGTGGTCGTATGTGGCTTGACTCTGTCGTACGTCGGCGGCAGATGCCAGTGCCGCTCGCACACGTGATACACCACCCGCGGAAGAGCGGCCTCATGATACCGTGGGCACATAATAAACAGTGGACAATTAACAGGTGGGGAGATACAATTAATACGTCCTGTAGCTACAAAACGCGTATATATTGTACAAATCATGCAAAAAAAAAAGAGCTTGAAGAGATAGAGTTGGAATCCGGGCGCCGCGCGATGAAAATTGGTCCTGATGGACGTACATCAGACTCATGAAAACGAGATGGAGAACAAAGATAGACTCACATGCTGATTGTCTACGTGTAAAGCGGTAAAAGATTCGCGCTCGGTGCCGTGGACGGATTTTTCTCCGAGCTCTCGCCAGATAGCAACTTGCCTTCGTCGTATTGACTCCTTGCGAAAGTGGAGGGCAAGAGCCACGAGGGTACACCATCGTGACGAATATGCAAGAGGTGCTCAGGGCCAGAGTAGACCCAGGTTTGACCGACTTCGATCCTCTTCCACATCGCAATGCCATTCTCCTTGACGAACATCCAGATCTGAGGTCGTTTGGCATCACCATTCACGGTGTGCAGAAACAACGCGCCCGTACGGATCACCACACCGTCAGGATGGGCTGGTGGGTGAGGTATTTCGGCCGGTCCGCTGCTTACATACCAAATGCAGTAGAACTTGGTCGACCGTACCTTGGCAGTCCTGACGGCGTCCCATGGCGCTGGGAAGGCCTTCAATTTGTCCTTTGGCGGTGAGGTAACACGAGCTCGTTTCCTGCAGAGACGATAAGAATTAGAGAAATCATATCGAGGAGCGAAAGACAAGCACGTACTTTGGACGCGGTCCGTCGTTCGCCTTGGCGGGAGATGAGGTCGGTGCCCGACGTTTCTGCCTCGATGTCTCTGCGGGAGCCTTGGCAGGAGATGAGGCCAGTGCCCGAGGCTTTTGCCTCGATCTCTCTGCGGGAGCCATCACTTCTTCAACAGCAGGCGAACTCGGAGTTCCGCTAAGTTTGACCTGGGGTTCTGAGTCCTGGGGGTTGAGCACAGGCTCCCCCTCTTCGACATGTACGCGAGGACCTGAGTTAGGTGCGTGGAGATGGGGGGGCTGTGAGTCTGGAGGCTGCAAGTAGATGAGTCAAATGCTAAGATTAAAGTCGACAACTCATTTACGGTATGGGAAGGCGGCTCTAGAGAAGCTGTTCGCTCGCGTGAGGCTTGCGGTATGGTCATTGCGGGACGGAGTTCCCCAAAAGGAGACGTCCCGCGAGAGGCCCGTGAAGGAGGCGCGGCTTTGTTCCTGCGCGATGTGAGTATTACTTGTAAGCCCTGATGAGCGGTGGTCTCACCCTTCGTTATCAGCGTGCACGAGCGTTTCAGCATCAACTGCAGCATCATTGCGCGGGGCCTCCACTCGAGTCGGTGCCACCCATGGACAAGACATGCCGGTGGATCTTCCCTCGTGCTCAAAGGCAACGCGGACATGGAAACGCAGATCCCCAGGCGAGCGCGTATTGAGGGACATTGTGGAAGTCGCGTCGATAGGTAGTTATGGTTTTTGGCGATGAGATGGTGGGAAGCACGGAGAAGAGGTGATGCTCTGCAGGAGCATGAGCACCAGCCTGTCTTTCATATTGAGGATCTCTTTCAGCCAGCTTTCATTATGAGGATCTCTTTCAGCCAACTTTCAGCGCATCCTTATCAATTGTCATGTGATCGCGTCACCAGCGGAATCATATATCTTATCTCCACCTTACCTCAGTACTCAGATGTAAGCAGCTCGAGCCCGAGGCTCGAGAGGACTGAGCATTAAGTATATCGCAAGATTCGGCGGCATATCAACATAGCATTAGGACTGTAGACAGACATATTAGGTAACTTAGAGTGCGATAGGTGGTGGCAAAGGAAGGATGACATTGGTATACATTGGTGGATTTCATACCACACATCGTCTGCCCAAGACCCGGAACCTGTGCAAGCCCCTTGCTTGCCCACGAGATGGGTGGTGGACGTCCGAAATCGCTGAATCAGGCGGTCCCATACATATTAACAGGAGAATTATTGCCAAAAGGCATGCAATAACCACCGCACGCATATGTCTAGAAAACCAGAAAGTCGAGAACGACACCCGGGTAGGAGGTTTGAAGGCGACAGCAGCATCGCATATGCTGTTTGGAAAAGCCCCGGGAATGATAACATCGATACTCGATGCCGCAAGAATTGCCCTACTGTGTGAGACGGGTGACAGAACCTGAGACGGATTGTGACATCCTTTCACAAAGCAGAAAGAGAGCACTCACTTTCAAGTCCTCGGGACCATCCTCGGACATATCACGACAGTCTCATTTTCGACCAAGCGTGACGTGCGGACAGAGTTCCCAGCTTCAGCCTTGCCCCCATTCGCCCCAATCTCCTGAACCTGGCTCGATCCATAAGCTATTGGACTACAGAGATCCAATGTACGCTTACGTCGGGACCATAGGTAGATTGCGGCTGAATTGTAGAACTGACATCTAAAATTCCCAGATCCTCAGTCAACACGGGCCAGAGAGTCTCCGCATTGCCCGGCCCGCCGACCTCTTCAATAAATGCAGGTGAGGAAGGCTGAATATTCTCCGGCTCATCTATGACATTATGTTCTTTGATGGCATCGGTCTCCTGCGGCAAAGCAAATTCATCCGTAGTCGCTGCCGTCTGCGAGTCATCAGTTGCGTCTCCGATCACCAAAAAGTCAGAAGTACCTTTGATACTTCCTGAATCTCTGCAACAGGTTCGGCTTCCTCGGTCAATACGAGTAAGGAAGTCTCCGCTTTCTCTGGCTCGCCGACCTCCTCGATCAATGCAGATGAGGGAGCCCTGACGTCCTCTGGCTCATCTGCAACATTGTATCCCGCGATTGTACTGCTTCCCCGATGCGACGCAGGTCTCTAATTGCGCGGCGCATCTCTTCCTCGAGTGTAAGCGTAGCTGTTTGTAGAGACATCCACCTGCGCACCGATCAGTCAACGCGCAGACTTGTCATCTGCCAAACAACAGTACCTCTAAGATTGCCGGAGTCTCTTCGTCGCCCGGGCCTGTCGCTGCGACGAGTTTCTCATAAGGCAACGCACTTTCTATGGCACGTTCGCCGTCACCGTCATTGTCCTTCAGCGGACATACAATTTCTATGGCATCTGCTGGGGGATAGGAACCTGCGTCACTAAGCTCCGATGAATTAGCGACGCGGCTCGTCTCCAACACCATCACCCTCTTGCTGATGATCTTCAGCATATCTGTGTTGTCGTTGTTCTTGTTTGTATCGTCGACCATGGCTCTGCGAAGGTTCAAGTTCTCCTCTTGAACCAAATCAAATTTTCTATTTAAATTTTCTGCGCTCATCAACATCAATATGGAAATTCAGAAGGGATGTAGAACCTACCGAACGAGCCTTGCAAGGTCGCGTAATCCATTGCTAATTTTGACAACGCCGCCTCATGCTTCGCCTCGGCCTCGTAGAAGTGATGTTCCGAATCCGCAAGTCTTTCACTTGTCGTTTTCTAAGAGAGGCATGTTAGCGCAATAATACAGAGTAAGGATGCAAATCAAGCCACACGTCCTCACCTCGCTCCCGCACAGCGTCCAAAAATTTGGACAACTCCTTCACCTGGCCGAGAATCTTATTGATCACCTCGTTTTGTTTGGAGTGTACATCCTGATAATCAATGCAAATGTCGTGCAATGTATCTTGAACCTTGTGTAAAGCCTTGCGTAAGTATTGTACCTGGTCGTCCAAGGGAGCTGGGAACAGAGTTATGACATGCAGACTATCAGTGGAATTTCGGCGATAATCTGGTGCCAATGCTCACCATAAACCGGTTCATCCTCTGGCTGCTCATTATCCATGGTTTATGCTGAAATTAATAGAAAGACGAGGAACGAATTGTCATCAAGCGGAGGTCTATGGGGAGTCAAGTTAGTGGCCCTCGACATCAATGCCACCCGCACTATAACCGCTCCGAACCGGCGGGGTTATCTCTTTGTTCTTCAACGGGACCGCTGCGGAACACTCCTCCTCTCCATTGCTGACCTCACGCAGAAGACAATTGCTCTACCGGCGGCTCGTATATATCGGGTTATGATGTAGTCGAGTCGTCCTTGCTAATCGGACACGATATTTATTTAAACTATTTCGTTTCTACAATAAATTCCAGGTAACTGGAGGGAGATCGCGTGTGGTACTAGGCAGGCACAGGAGCGTTGTCGTGAAATAGGCCTATCAACTCATCTAGTCCAAGCTCAGTACCTTCAAGACCTTCCCCATCTAAAGCCGCGCGAGCGAGTCGACGCTTTCGATCCTGAAGCTATATATCGTACCATTTGTCATTATGAGCGGGCGCCAGCTCCTTGATTAAGTGAAGGACAAACCTTTAGGATGCGCTCTTCAATAGTGTCCTTGACCGTCAACTTATAAATGTGGACATCTTTGGTCTGGCCTACTCGATGCGCCCTGTCGAAGGCTTGGTCCTGAGAGCATCGTAAGACTGTCCTATGCATGACATCACGATAGCATCTCACCTCAAGCGCGGGATTCCACCAGAGATCGACCAGGATAACATTATTGCATGCAGTAAGATTCAAGCCTAGTCGAAAGTCAGAAAGTCAGCCAGTCCGAAAACATATGTCAACTGCCCATACCTGTATTGCCAGCCTTGAACGAAATGAGTATGCAATTTACTAGTGCGGAAGAGCAAATAGAGTCCAGAGCCTTCTGACGATTCTCTTTTGTCATCGATCCATCATCTGGTGCACGATTGACGGTCAGGAAAACACTGATAATAGATCACGATATCACTTACAACGAACGAATCGTATATTGTTAAAGCGAAGGAATGGCTCGAGAATATCCAGCATTGATGTGAATTGAGAAAACACGATTGTTTTCTCGCCTCGTGCTACGATTTGACGGAGTAGCTCCATCGCCGCGCGGATCTTGGTCGATATAGGAGGAAGACCGGACTCTGTACGTGTAGAGGCCGATTCAAAAGGTCCGATGACTTTCGCTATAACACCATCGAGGTCGATTGCGCCTTGAAACTTATTTGCCTTATTGACGAGGCTAGGGTGATTGCACGCTATATGAGAAAACGTCAGTGGAGATCAGCGAATCATACGAGGCCTCAAGATGTCGAACCTTGACGGAGTCGGGTCACCATCTCCAAGACCGAGGAAAAGAACTTCCTCGCAATATGGTCTTGTACCAGCTTATCGACGTGGGATGCAAACAAGAATTGCAGAGCGTCGTAAAATGCTCGTTCAGCGGGACTGAATTCGCAAGGCACAACCTCAACAATTCGTTTGGGTAGATGCAGAATAGGCCGTCCGTTGATATATTCGTCCTTTCGGCGACGAAGCATGATATCCGTCATCACAGCCTGGTGAAGATACAATTTCAGACATGACACTTGAACTTTCGTGTACGACTTACTTGAAGGCGACTCAGCGCGACCTGACCTTGTCCGCTACGAATCGGCCCGACAATATCCCGGCCAAATACCGCCCAATCATCGAATGGCTTGAGCCGTAGGAACTTGAAAAAAGGGTATAACTCGGCCACGCGATTTTGCCTACAACAGAATCTTCGATATAAGGCGAGTGTGATGGGAGTGACAGGCCTTACATAGGTGTACCCGTCAGACACCAGCGGTATTTCCCGGCCAAGGCGCAGCAAGCCAAGGAAGTCTTGCTTTCTCGGTTTTTGATCGTGTGAGCTTCATCTGTTCGAAGAGTGTAAATTGAGAGAGACTAATCATGCATATGGGGACAAACCTAGAACAATCCTCCACCACTTGACGTGGAATAAAGCTTGATGGGAAGCAGAAGTCGACTTCGCAGCTTTCCGTCGTTGTTCGTCCGCATGCTTTTCGGCCTGCTTATTACCCCACTCAGACATGGCAACAGAGTATGAAGTGATTACGACGTGGGCTCGCTGAAGGGGTACGTTGTCTGCGATGATGTTACTTTACCAACCAGATAGTGATAAGAGAAGAGTCGGGGAGAAACGAACCTATGGCACGATCTGGACCGTGGTGTTGAATGACGAGGAATTGTGGGACGATCCTGCGTATCTCCGAGGCCCATTGAGAAAGCAGCCCAACGGGACATATGACCCTGGCGGATGTTAATTGCATTATGATACATTCGAGAGATAGAACGTAGCCTCAAAACCCACAGAGTACTAGCAGCCCAGCCCTCAGCTTTAGCTGCCTTAGGCGGCCTACCGTCCACTATTCGCACTAGCATCTCCACGGTTTTACCGAGGCTGTGTGAGGCAACTTCAAAGACGTTCAAGAAAAGTTGGAGATGACTTACCCCATATCATCTGCTAAGATGCCACCATGATTCTCGCCGCATTCCCGCTGTTCCATCCACGTTCGAGCAACCACTTGATGTGGAAACAATTTGATACCATCTTGAAAGCCTTGGACTCCAGCCTTGGACTCCAGCCTTGGACATGTCCGCATGCCGCAGAACCTGCGCCGGTACATTCAGGTTTAAGAATCGTGAAACGGGCTCGTCTTCATCCGATTCATGGGCATGGATGGCAAGGGATGATGTGCGCTGTCGCAGATCCTCAAGATCAGCTATTGTGACACTGAGATCTGTCGATGGAGGCATGTTTCTGTTAAGACGCGGTTGAAACGGTGGAGAGGTGGGCGCAGAAGTAGTTACCTTCATTTTCCAGCTTCCCGTGCTTGACTAGTACCCAGAGGAGCTTAAAGTTGGAACAAAGGGATCTGGGCGCATGGTCATGAGCGCTTACTTACACCGTTCTGTGGAAGCGCTTGATCAAGCTTTAGCGCCCGTCACGTTCAATCGGGACTGAGATCGATGTATTTATCTCAGTCTGTACAACTTGAACGATACACTCCCTGTACGACTATCCAAGCGACGAGCTATTCGTTGAAATCACTGGTTGGTTCTGTAATGATCCCGATTCCCGTTGTGAACTGACTGATTTACAAAGTTATTGACGCACAGGGCACACCATGCCACCTCATCTAAGGGGCGGTGCACCTGTAGATCAGCACAAACCCCACGCGCAACTGTATTGCGGCTATGCCAATGTTCCCAATGTCGAGACTGCGATTCATTGGATCGAGTTTCGGGCCAGATGGTAAAAGGCCAGTATCTGCAGCGAGCCGCTTACTTGGACCACCAATCTTTGGAGCGCAACCGTGGTCTGTTTGCCTCTGAAACCCCTCTTCCATTATCGCCGCCTTCATCGTTGCCTAGTCTCATACCCGCCAGTCAGCATTCTCCGCCTCAAATTTTTCGCTCCGAACCAGAACTAGGAACATTCCTAAAAGCCCTGCAGGATGCTCTCGAGTCCACGACGATCCCATCGCTTGAAGGAGCTGTATTCTATCGCCCTCCTACCGTCGATTCTGCACCCCCTTCCTTGGATGTTTCAAATGACGAAATTGCTAAGGAGCATAACGGTGGATTTTACTCATTAGACGTCATGTCTTCTTGCAATTCAGCCTTTTTGGGGTACGAGGAGTGGCTCTTGAGCGCTGCGAATCAGGCGCACGAGGGCCTAAACCACGAGCATGTCTGCACACGACTTCGGGCGCGGGTTCTGTCATCAGCTTTCCAAGATCGCTTGTGCGGTTGGGAGATCAGCAAGCGCGAAGAATGGGATCGTCAGCGCCTCGTGCATCAAAGGGAGTTTGCTTCAGATGCGACCTATCTGAATACAGGTGGGCTATGAGTTTTTTGAAGTGACTAGCGGGATTCACTTCCTTTAACTAGATAACTGGCTTCAGCAAGCGAAAAGGGTTGCTCAATGGCATCCAGTCACACTGACGTGCTTCCTTCTGGTCTGCGTACTTCACCTTCTTTGTGGTCTATCAATGGACCGGTGCAAATTTGTCCTTGAGTCTTCTCGACTCATGCTGCAAGAGACGATATCCCACTTTGGATCCCCAGAGGTTGACGTAAATCGCACTTTCCACATTCCTACCGACATCCGTACCGTTCTCGACGGAATGGACTTGGAGCCGACGACGAAAGCCTTCGTCTGTTGTCCCAAATGCTGCTGTTGCTATCCCTTAGATGACCCGACAAACCCCTATCCTGACTTCTGCACGCACAAGGACACTCCCGGCTCCGAGCCTTGTCATCGTGCTCTGAAGCGTATCAGGCATGGCAAACGTGGTGCGACAGGAATCTGTCCCGTCCGTCACTTCGTGTACCATGACATGAAGTCATGGCTAGGTCGGCTTCTCTGCCGGTCAGACATAGAGAAAATCTTAGACCGGGACGTTCTTCTCCCTCAGTCGGACGTCCCGCCTGACTTCCATCACGATATCTGGGACGCCCCTACATTACGCCAATTTCAGGGTCCCGACAACCTCCCATTTGTTCCGGGCCCCGATGGCGAAGGTCGACTGGTCTTCAGCTTGAATATGGATGGCTTCAACCCGTTTCAGAACAAGGAAGCAAAGCAGAAAGTTTCTGTAGGCGCGATCTATATGGTCTGTCTCAACCTTCCTCCCGCTATCCGCTATCGTGTCGAAAATATGTTCCTGGTTGGCATCATGCCCGGTCCCGGCGAACCCTCTTTGCACCAGATTAATCACCTTCTTCGGCCTTTGGTAAACGACTTACTCACATTCTGGACCCCGGGTGTATGGTACACAAAGACACCGTCTTACCCTCTAGGGCGCAGAGTACGTTGCGCTTTAATACCCCTCATCTGTGATCTTCCGGCCGCGCGGCAGATGTCTGGTCATGTGTCATACATGTCAAACCACTTTTGTTCCTGCTGCCGACTGACTAAATCCAACATGAATGATCTGGATTATTGGACCTGGCCCACGCGATCACGAGAGGAGCATATGTTTTATGCGATACAATGGAGGGACGCCCTTACTGAACCCATCCGGAAGACCATCACGAAGGAACACGGGTTGCGATGCACAGAGCTGTTACGTCTTCTGTATTGGGACCCCATCAAATTCACAACGATCGACACGATGCACAACCTCTTTCTTGGAAATCTCAAGCAGCACTGCCGGGAGGTGTGGGGTATGGATGCCGGAGCCGAGGACGGAGCCGGCATCACGTTTGATGGTCCTGGACAGGAAGTCGCAGATGAAACCCTGAGAGATGCCTACGAAGCCCTACACAACGGCTCTATCGCTGAGTTGCGACAATTCAGTGTTGCGGTTCTACGAGAAGTGTGTCGTGATACAAATGCAGCACGTCCAGGCGAAAACAAGGAGCATCTCATAAACGGCCTCACAGATTACGTACGTCTTCATCTAACAACCATATCCGCATTACAGTTGATGATTAGATTCTCAGTATAACCAGCTTGCCAGTACTACAAGACAGCCGGACGGCAGCTTTAATGCAGATGAAGACAGTCCTATCTTTGCATCAGTGAGCACATCGTCAAGGTAACTCTGCTTGTAAGATTACTGACGGGTAAACCTGAAGCAATCTTCGTCGAGTGACTCCACAGCAAGTGACAGGACGATAGGCCCCTCGAGAACAGCGCTCGGTGTGCAGACTGCTAATAGTCAATCTATCTCGCGTGGCATGGGCAAAGTCATGATACCTGTTCCTCGAAAGTCGGAAACTGTGAGGCACAGTCATTTCATATCCATGGCTCTTATTCAAAATGTCTTCTAGCAACGTACTTCGCGTCAGCCGGCGAATCTTGCCGCCGCCTTGGATGTATACAAGACCAAGGGCAATGCAACTGCCCTCCGACACCTGCTTAAAGGAGGTCTGGTCGCATTGTGCGCACATGTGTTTGCAATCGACGAAGCGCAATTTGTACGCATGACGGTCACGGATATGGTGCAAAGACTCTTGGAATTCGTGTGTATCGCATCTCGCTCAAACCTACGTAACTGAACTAAGACTCGCTCTAGCGTCCTCAGTTCATGGAATCTGCAGAAACTTCACATGTAGAGTCTGACGGATCGACGGTGCGTCTTGTCATTATGTGAAATTCTCCCGGAGATTCTAATTCTAGTACTCGCAGGGGTCGCAAATAGAATCTACCGAATCTACGACGCAGTCTGACCTATCGATGGTCTGCACTCCCATGTTGTTTGCGTGTGCAAGCCCGCATTGATTAAGTACCTATGTAGACCACAAACCAGCTGACTATTGAACAAGCACAAGACACGTTGGAACGTAAAGGCACCCCGACGGTCCTGAAGAAATTAGGGAAGGAAACGCTCTCGGCGCTTTGTAGGCGCAACCTGTCAGTTGGCCCTGCCACCGATCCCAACTTTCATGGACACACTGTATCAGCAATGATTGATCTTCTCATTGCATGGGTTCGTCCGAATTTCTATCATTTCTTCTTCTTCTCACATCGAATGCATCAGAGGAACGGACGTCTCGAGTCCGGTGAATTACACCCCAATTCGGAGGACACGGTCCTTGAAGAGTTCGATGTCCAGAAGGCAATTGAAACACTGGAACTGGTCGGCTCAGAAGCTGCTCTTCGGAAGATGCGCCGAGCTGGCTTAGCTATTTTGTGCGAGATAAAGCTCCAGCGTCCACCCAACGACCCAGAAATACAGAAATGGACTATGAAGGTAATGATCGAAAAGCTACTGGAATGGGTAAGAAAAGAGCGTATCTCTGCTGCGCTGCGCCAATGCTAACTCTCTCTTCTTCTAGCGCCAGCAAGCGATCGCTACGTCGCTCATAGACGTGTCTGTCCACAGTACAAGATTCGTGCCAGATGGCGGGGGGCGGAAGAGGAAGAAAACCCGAGTTCTCGGCCAAGAGACTCTTCAGGCCATCGTCAGGGACATGGACGAATTGTCTATCCCTTCCTGGGTAGCCCTGGTTCCTCGCGGCATCGGGCAAAAGAAGCATGGCAAACCATCGGCAGACCAATGGCGCACATTCTGTTCAATAAATTTGGTGTGCTCTCTAGTTCGTTTATGGGGGTTTTCACCCGCCAACAGCAGACAGCAAAAGATGCTCTCCAATTTCATGGATTTAGTAGCTGCAACCAAACTCGCAGCATCTCGCACCATGACTATGCAGAAGATCCTTGATTACCATTTCTATATGCATCGATATCTCAAGAACATGCTTGAATTATATCCCGGAACCAAAATCACGCCAAATCAACACATATCACTGCATCTTCCAACTTTGTTACGAGACTTTGGGCCCACACATGCTTGGCGATGCTTCCCTTTCGAACGATACAACTTCATGCTTCAGAATATTCCGACGAACGGCAAATTCGGTAGGGCTCCATGATCATATTGGGTTGACTGCAGTTCTAAGGATACGTCTAACAGATGACCTAGAAAGCACTATGTTCAGCCATTTCTGCATGGGCCAAAACCTCCGTGCGATGTTCAACCTGGAGACTCTATCCTCTAATCTGTCTCAATTGGTCTCGTCATACGAAAAGCTTTTTCACGTGGATATTCGGGGCACCTTCCTCAACGATGTGCTCGCTTTTGACGAATCTTTTGACGTCACCGAGGCTATAGTCAACTGGACCAACAAGGATCTATCATCGCTAGATGATAAGCTATACGCTTTGCTGCAATCATGGGTACAGGAGAATGACCGTGGCTTTGGCGACCCCAGTAGACTGCGAAATGAGGCTTTCATACGGTCGGAGTTCAAGCGTTTGGGTCAGGTTTTCAGCACATCTTCTCCGCGAGACAGCTACGTCATGTGTCGCGTCCCAGAGCATCAGGATCTGCAGCCAGCCAAGATACAGAGGATCTTTTCTCACACGCGCAGGACGAATGGGGTCGATGTCGCCCAGACTTTCGTAGTCGTCCAATTTTTTCGGCCCCTTTCCCCATTTCACGCATCCATGGACCCTTACCGACGGTTTCCTGTCGCCGGCGGTTCCCTTTATTATAACCAGCTAGAACCAGCCGCAGTTATCCTTACCGTCCCACAGGTCAAACATCACTTCGTGCATTCAATCCAGGAACTTCCTACCGCCCCAGGAGAATTTGTCCACGTACTGCCGCTTGACAGAGTAAGTGGTTTCTCAGCGTTTGACTTCATGATTTACGCCATTAACACGGCTATGTCATAGGACTAACATGGCAGGGAGACACAACAATGACAGGGAATTTTTAATCGTTATATGTATATGTGCGGCTCTATATGATCACAGCTGTCTGCAGCATTCCCGCAGCGCAATATTTGGTATGACTTGGCTACTGACATTCTCACCGCAGGACGGACAGATACGGATGCTGGTTCGCAACGACTTGAACCAGCTCTTCGCGCATCTGCGGCAAAAACTATGCCCGCACGAAAGCCTGAAATTACCGGGTTACTGCATCTGAGAAAAACACCAGTGGTATGTAGTGCTATACAGCCTACATAGCTTTGATAGGGCCATAGGAGTCCCCTTTTCTTCATAGCCCCCTCATAGCAGCAATGCAGTCTACATAGGGCTACATAGCTACCATAGTGTAGGGCAGTAGCTATCATAGCTATCATAGCTACCATAGTGTAGGGTATAAGATATCATAGTTGTCATAGCCATTGTAGTATAAGATGGCTATAGAAGCTATACCAACTATATACTATATCTCTATTGTTATATTATATCTAGCTAATAGGATTTCTATCTACTCTATGTCATCTCTCTATCATATATGTTGTTCCAATATGTAATTGAAAAATGTTGGAGGCACAATAGTCATGTATCTCCAAGTCACAAACATCAAAGATAGAAAATTGGCATATTTTTCATATAATCTCATTACAAAACATTATTAATATACATTACTCTTACTACACAACTACAATAGATACAAACCTACAAAAACCCTAAGCAAACTTAGTCAAGACCAATGTAACAGACTATAACTTATAATAATCAGAAAAAGCGAAACTACAAATGACAAAAAAAAACATTAGTATTAGAAGATAACAAAGATAATATATGGAACTTACCAACCTAGCAAAAAAAACATCTAGACAACTTGAAGATATTAATGCAAGACATAATGACTGCAATAAGTATGAAGACATTAGTATAAGCTATAAGATACTAAGGACTATGGCCCACCCTAAGAGACAACAGCGACAACAACAAAGGGAGCAGCCATGACGAGCAACAAAGGAACGAGCAAGGAACGACGACGAGCAAGCAAGCAACGATGGCGAGCGAGCAAGGAACGACGGCGAGGGCGCCGACGTGGCATGGGATGGTGGGGTTAAAGAGCAAGAGAGAGTGCGCGTCGCGCGAGCTTTATATACATACGAATGCGGGCGAAGCCGAGAATTGTGGCTGCCGGCCGCTGCCGAGTGCCGCGTCAGAGGCTAAGTATTAGATTTAGCTAACTTAAGCCTGCTACCTAGTAATATACCGTACATTAGTGACCAAAGTAGCTCATGTATTCTATTGAGATGCACCATATATAGTTCCTGTTCTTTTTTCGTATTTTTGGGTGTTTTATTTGATTTGCTGTGTTTCTTCGCGCATTCAGTGGCCGAAGCCCCAGAGTTAACGCGTCGAGACTTGCTTCTTCTCACCACTCTCCCTTCTCCTTCGTGTTATCTCCCTCCCTCCCTTTCTTTCATCCTCCATTGAGCATCAATACGGCTGGAGTGGGTTTGCAGCAGGCAGAGGGCTGTGGGTGAGTAATTAAAACATCTTTATCATTTCTTCGTGCTAATACAGAGTGTCGCTCGAAACCGAGCGACACTCGTTCGCTCGACACCTCCACGTCTCCCGTCTCCCGTCCCACATCCCCGTCGCCCCCCTTCTCAATTCACCGCCCCCTTCGCACTCCCAACGGCGCCATCGACGCCCTCTGCTGCCCATGCCCAAACCACCACTTCGCCCGCACCCCGATCCTCCTTTTTGCGCGCACGACCACGGACGACGCAGGCACGGCCACGGACGACGCACGAACGACGTTCCGCGCCGTCTGTGCGCGTCAATGACGTGGCGCACTCGCTACGTCACCGTCCACTGTGCGCCGTCGAGTTCCGTTGCCGTGGCAACGAGACTCGGACATCCTCCTCTCGCTCTCGCGCCGCCTCTCGTGCCGCCTCCACACTCCGCCATGTCACCAGCGTATCGAACGGCTGCGGCGCCCAAGATCTACGTCCCGCACGCTCGCCGCACTCACGCAGCACCCCCTCGCCTGAGACATGCGTGTAACGCCCCGGACATGCGCGCAACGCCCGCCCGCAACGTCCCACGCTCCCACCCCACGCCCTAGACACACACAGTCAGCATCCAGGCGTCCCGCACCCCGAGCCTCGCACGCAGGCCCCGTAGCTCGCGCCCTGCGTCGCTTTCCCGCGTGCGGCTACTGCGCCTCGCGCGCAGGCTTGCCGCATCGTGCACGGGCTTACAGCAATGCAACGAAGCTCCCCGCGCGCCCATGCCTCTGGCACACAGGCCTGCTGCGTCGCACACGGGCTCCGCGCCCCGTGCCGGCCTGCTGTGCCTCGCGCACGCCTGCCACGCTTCGCGCACGCCCGTTACGCCTCGCGCACGGGCCCGGCACTCGGCGCCGCCTCCTGCACGCCGCCCGCACCTCAAACGCACCCGCCGCGCTGCCAACGGCCCCTCGCGCCTCACACACGCCCCTGCGCCCGCCCCCTGCCGCGCCTCGCATACGCGCCCGCGGCCGCGCGGTGCCCTGCGCATGGGCCTCCGCGCCTCGCGCACGGACCTACGGCCCCGCGTGAGCTCGCGGGGGCCCAGTGCCTCGCGTACGGGTTCGGCGCTTCGCACGCGGCCATCATGTCTCGTGCACAAGGTCGCGCACACGAGCCGCGCCCTCATGCGTGTGCGCGCCTGGTTGCACCCCGTGAGTGCGCGTGCCGGCCGTGGCACGTTGCACGTAATGTAGTATATGTAATTGTATTAGTAATGATATTGAATATAATTAAATTTGACATGGCATTATTAGTACCTACCTGACTTGACATAGCACTAATAGTGATCATAGCTCATCTAATTAAGTATGATAATGCTATATATTTTGTACTGCTAACTATGGAAGCTATGATAACATCATATAGCTGGCACTACTAGCTATGAAAGCTATGGAAGCTCTCATAGCTCTACATAGCTGGATAAGCAAACTACATAGCTCTGATAGCTCAATGATAGCACTCATAACATAACCTGTAGCTATATAAAATTCACTTTTCTCAGATGTGGTCGATGTAGCGAGGTAGAGAGAGCGAGAATGTGGACTCACGTAACAGGATCTCTCATCGTCTGAGAGCACCGCAAACACTGCACAGCCTGATAATGATGCGGTCAACATCACGACGAAGATTGACTGACGATATTCCTACCTGAGAAAGTCCGTTTCTCAACGTTCTAATGTGGTATTGACCAAGTTCAATCAAACCCTCTTGCGCTTCCAATCTGGACCGTAGCATACGAGACACATCCTCCTGCGTAGATAGCATTCATTTAAGATGAAGAGCACGGATATGAAAGCGACGCGACGCACAGCTGCTCTCAAGTCAAACGACGAAGTAGATTGGGAGGTCGAATGGGTTGTGGAACCAACCGAAAGTCCGAGCTCAGGATCGACATCGCCCGGGATCGAGACGTCCTGGCTTCGAGCCTGCCACAAGGAATAATGTCAGTCGGTCGCAGCGCCGAGCTATTCTTCATCGGCACACACCATCGAAGGCAATCTCAGGGCTCGCTGTATATTGCTCTTCAGGCTGTCGATATAAACACCAACAGCGTCGCGAGACTGGACCTCCGCATGCGAGATGAGCTCGAACCCGTCAAGCTCTGGAGAGGTTTCGAGGTCCATATCAAGTCACTGTGAGTGGGTACCAGAGTGAAAAAGTGTAATAGGCCATTTAAATATATATTGGTGGCCTAAGAACATCCTTGAGACTGCGTCAAAGACGATGTTTGTCTATCGGTGGCAGAGGATGCACAAGCAGAGGATACCAAAGAGCAGACGTACCAGGCCCGGCCGGTCCGATATGGAAAGGGAGACACCCATGCCAATTGATGGCTTCAACGTCGGTGCGTTGCGCATTGTCTCGTCTTTGTCTTGAACTGGAGGCAGTGGCATCAGTTCCATGCCGTCATCTCGTTTGCACTTCTTTTACTCCTCCATCCTACTTCGTTGAATTTTAGCAGATGATAGCCTTAGGCCCACGATCCAACAAGGCTGATCGTCCTGATCACCGTTACCACTATGACCTCGGTCGTTTCGGCGTTGAATTGGGACAGCAACAACCAGTTATGAGACAGGTATACTGAAGTTTCATTACGACCAAAACATAGCTGACTCTGGTTGGCATTCAGGACCTTCTCCAAAAGCCTCTGGATGCTTACGCGAAAAAGGTTCAGAATGGCATTCGATTTAAACTTTCTCCTGCCGGTACGTGGTGGAGCAACATGATCGCCTTTCGTAGCTGACGATTGGCATTCACACCCAGTGCCTGCTTTTATACTCCCTAAACCACAGCGGCCATCTGCCGGTCTTCCGGTCTGCTTTCGAACCACCTTTCTATACCATCTATCAGCGCATCGTACACGCAGCTTCGCGACTTCACCGTAGATACTGCCATCTGGTCTCTTCTCAGTTCACAGCTGCAACGGTTCCTCTGGGTTCTTTTCAAACTGGCTCCGTGGATCCTGCTTTTCACCATGATCTCCGAGCGCATAATATGCGCGATCCGTTTAGATCTTGCGTCACCCTATATCAGTTTCGCCCGTTGCCACTCCGTCGCCTCGAACCTTTCCCCTTCTTATCCTACAATCCTGCCCCCTTCATACCATGACGCGATCGACAGCATAACGACACTGGCCGAGCGTATCAAGCGCCTAGAGGACTCCCAAAGGTCTTCCACCTCACTGGACGAAGGCATGATCGCGCGCGTTCTCGAATTGGAGACGCACCAAGTCTCCCACATGTCTGTGGACAAGACCGTGCAATCGGCATTGCTCACATACTCCAAAGACGGCAGTGGCCAACGCGACTTTGCCCTTCATAGTGGCGGCGCGCAGCCCATCCTTTGGTTGTCGAGCCCAACCCGGGGCCTTCGAACTCTTTCTCTCTGGGCGCGGTGGGTCAATTGGCTCAGAGGCATGGATCTATCTTTCGTTAGGATCAATCCAATCAGTGTGGCCCTCGAAGTGGGGGTCTCGGTTGGAGATTGCTGGGAGTTTGAGGGACGAAGTGGGCATCTTGGGATACGCTTATCTGAGCGCATCAGGGTCTCGACACTCGCTGTCGACCACGCACCCCGGGAACTTCTATCCAATGAAAGCATCACACAGGCCCCGAAGCAGATACGGTTATGGGGCCTTCTCGATGGCGACTTCACGGCCAGCAGATACCTCCACCATGCTGGCGATAATCTAGCTCCGGTCGAACGCTTTTTGCGCACTGACCTCACGGCGGATGCACAAGATCTAGAAGATATGGAGGCGTCGCACGGCTTCCTACAACTCGCCGATTTCGTCTATGACATTCATTCGCCTCATGCGAGCCAGACGTTTCCGATTCTTAACAGGCTTCTGGGGGAGAATTTATCCTTCTCTGTCGTCGTTTTCGAGTTTTTAGATAATTGGGGTGCGAATTCGACCTGCGTGTACAGGACTAGGATCCACAATGTGGGTTGAATCGAGCAGGATGTAGTATGTGCATTACTATTCGCATGTCCGTTTCCAACACTCACACTCTCGTCTTTTCGCAAGCACCAAATTACCTGTATTCTACTTCAAATGTGTAAATAGTGATCCACCAGCGTCTGCGCTTTTATTTCAGTTTTGCGAAATCTGTCTTGACAACTCAAGGCTCAAATCATTTCGCCCATACTCATTAGAAAGTTCGTCGGCGTGCATGATGTGAGTTCAGACGCCACACAAGCCAGCAGAGCCGCACACAGCCGGACGCTCTTTGGAATGGTCGCCTTCTCAGGCTTAACCTTGCAAGATTTGTCAACATTGTTCACTTGCATTCGTCAGTATCGGCTAATCGCGAAGCTCTAGGCCAAAGTTAACGCAAACAAAGCTGGACAGTGCCGACAATTATCAGCCCCGATGCAGGCGGCGCCTGAGGGTATCACATTCTCGCTATATAGCCAAGACTTATCCGACTGATCCGTCGCTTTCTCAAGGTCCTCCCTGTGATCTCTATCTCTCCCTCCCTCCCACTCCTCCCTCCCTCCTTCCCTCCCCCATCAAAGCCCATCGAGTGCCCGCAAGGCAAGTATGGATGCTTCCACGTAAGTTTTTTTCGATGAAATCAAGTCACGGATAATTGATCTGGTCTGATCCCATAGACACCTGTTAGACACTGCGTACGTGGACCCGACGGTGCTCATTGCAGTTACTGATGATATCACTCTGTCCATATCAGGCGAATGCTTGACGAAAAAGATATCGACAATTCCATGCAAAAGGCCAAGACGACCTCGATGTTGTAAGTGTACTTCAGCGGTATGCCTAAACTTATCTGATATCGTGATTTCCTAGACGGATCAAAGCATTCTTTGCTTTGGCTATTGGTTACCTTCAAAATAGCCCGGGTTGCGAGTCGCTGTGGAAGCAGTACGAAGAAATCCAAGCTGCCTTCAAGCGAGAGATTCGTTTGACAACACCGGACCTACTTCCTTTCACGCGCGGTGAAGGCGTGCCCGACGATTACCCCAGACGCCTTAATGCTGATCATGTTAGCGAGGACAGTCGCGAGACCGATATCTGGTTGAACGACCTTGCTTGTATCTTGACAGAGTCGAACGGTGACACTAGCATCCTCCGCACCACTATCATGGATCAAATGCAGCTCACCTGGCCTGCGGCCATTGAGCGCTGTGTCCAAGCTTCTCGCGACCTAATCCTAAGCCATCTTCTTGATTGCATGACTCAAACTCTTGGTCAATACAACCCATCCGAATTGACGCTAAAGATCCGGTAGGTTCCAGCCCACTTCTCACGGTTCACGATGCTAATGAGAGATATTCAAGATCGTGGCTTCGTGACGAAGTTACGAAAGACGCTGCCCATTGCCAAGCATTTATCGAAACTCTGGTCAAATCCGATTACGGCCTCCTTCCCCGACAGAACCATGGTGTCCAAGTGACGCTGTGGACGCGCATATATGAAGATGCGAGAAAAGTTCTACATGCGTCGTCGGATGGTCCGGCCTCGGGATTCGAGATGGATATCAAAGCCATGGCCGAGATGCGTGTGACTGCTCATGCCCGGATGCAGTACTTCTTTGATGGAGTGATACTGTACATGAATGGTGGGCTATTAGCAAGGTAAGTCTGCTGCAGTATTATCTGCCACGATAGAATTCCAACGCTTACGTCGGCATATAGGTTGAAGGATGAGTTGCCGGCTTTCGAGGCATCTTTGCTGAAGTAGCCCTGACTCTGTGGCGGAGAAGTATTGGAGATGGGCCAGAAGAAACATTTCCATACCAATGTAATTAGTGATTTGCGGGCTCGGGCCGGGCCTAAAGCCCAGGGCTTGGGCCGGGTTTTGGTGGGCTTGGGCTGAGGAGGATGGAGGCCCGAGCCTGAGCTTCAGGCTCGGGCTCGGGTCGGGTCGGGCTCGGGTTTGAGCCCGGGCTTTCCAGCTTTCGGAAGAGTACCATGTGTTAGGCAGATATGAGCTAAATACTGTACAATATAGTAGTAAGATGCACGAGGCTAGTCCTCCTCAGTATCTGAATCAAGATCAAGCTCGAGCACTACGGTGTTAAGAACCGTACGTTTCATTTCTTTGTTCTTAACATTACTCCATTCGATATCCCCACCATGGCCCATTCGCCAAGGTCCTCGCCATGATCCCTTTACTTTATTTATCATCATATCTACATGCATACATGGACTCTATCGCACTACCTCGATCCCATTTCTGTTTCCATCATGATCGTGGCAGTGTTACCCCACCTATCCGTTTTATCTTTGTTTCATCGCTATCGGCGCAGCCTTGCGCAGCCCTGCACAGTTACTACCGTCTCCTTAGATACGGCTGCGGCTGCGCATCCCTCATGTATATATACCGTAGAGCTGAGTCCTGGCGACTCAGCTTAACCACTTCGCATACTCTATAGGACTTGTCCTGTCAGTTGCCAGTGCTCCCTTGAGCCCCTCGCTGTGTGCTTCCCCTCTCTCAGTCGCTCTCAACTCTCTTAGTCGTTGTTCGCTTCCTGAGCAGGTCAGCACTCTTGTTAGTGTGTAGCCTGAGCCCTTGCCCGGTCACTATAGGACACCGGTCCTTAGCACTTGGTTAAGCTCTCCTACCGCTCACCCTACACAACCGGTCTACAGCCTTGACGACAGGCTGCCACCATCCCATTCGTCGTCACCAAGAATCTTCCGTGAAGATCTCCAGGGTCTACTCCGCACACCGGAGCCACCCTCCAACCAAATATCACCATTGCTTCCCTCATTCCCCTATATCTTCCCCTCAAAGCACCAGATCCCGAGTTATCAGACGAAGAAAGGACACATCGTCACTACTTAGAGCAGGAACAAGCAACCCCATACCGAATCTGTAGAACCAAGCCGTGGCCGAGGCTCTACACCTACAACGAAGTAGCAGACCTCCTTTACTACAACAAGGAATTAGTATACCACGACGAAAACGGCAAACTCATAAGAGTCGTGAGGAAAGGGAAGAAAGTTAACCCCACCAAGGATAACGTCGCAGCAGAAGGTTACAGGACCACCTACCTAAAGGAAGGAGAACAACACAAACAGATAATCCAACAACCTGGACGTGTATTCCTCTCCAATCCGACGTTCCCCAGAACGCATCATCCGTCTACCTCTACGACGATATCTGCCAAATCTACTACCGATTTGACAACGAAACCCGGACCATCCATATCCAGTACGGAACAACTAGAGACGCCTCCATCCAGGAAGAACCGGTCACCCTCACCAGACCCGTCACTCTCTACGACCCCTATTCGACCTTTACCCGCACCGATCCTAGGAGCAGTGAAACCCCGGCCGATCAACTTTCGGAAGAAGAGGATACTGGAGAATCTTCCCCCGTCGAACCCACCATCTCCCTACCTCCCCAGCGAGAGTTCGTCTCCCAATCACAGGTACCTGTTTCCCAAGCAATCGATCCTCAAGAGGACTGGTTCCCCTCCGACTCCCACGGAACCGGTAGCATCGGCTTTCAACCAATTCTCAACAAGGAACCAGTTGCAGAATCAACCCAGCCAGAAGGATCAGACGATAGACCCACCCAGCAGGAACCTGTCACCCCAGCCAAAGAACCCACAGCCGAAAACGAGGACAGCGACGAAGACGACGATATGGCTAAAGGTGCTGACATTAATAAACCGACGCCTTTCACGGGTGTTAGAAGCAAACTCAAAGAGTTCATCAACCAGTGTAAACTCCACTTCAGGATCAAGGCCGATCATTTCACCACCGATGAGTCTAAGATCTGGTTCGCCCTCACCTACATCCAAGGTGGAACGGCCGGACCATGGGCGGCACAGTACTATGAAAAGCTCGAAGAATCAGCCAAAGGGACCGAGGGATTCACCCTTACCTGGGCAAAGTTTGAGGAGGACCTTAAGAAGAAATTCGGAGAGCTCCATGCCGCAGAGTCAGCCCTTATGGACATCCAGCGACTTAGACAGGGCAATGGAAGCATCGACGAGTACAACACCGCTTTTAACACGTTGGCCGACCTCTCCGGCCTCAATCCGGTGGGACTCATCAGCGCGTATAGGAAGGGCCTCAACCGAGAAATATCACAGCGACTGAGCATAGCGGAGAACCCCCCCTCGACCTTGGAGGACTGGCAGGACCGTGCCTCCAAGCTCGAGATGAATATACGCGGAACCCAGATTGATCAGGGGCAAAACCGCGGAAGGGAGAAAGCCCTCTATCCTAACCAGTTGTTGGAAACACTTTCCAAAGACCCCCGCCGCCGCACAGACATAGACTCTGCCAAAATCTTGGTCGGCGCCTTCCAGCGCCGCCCCAGATTCCAAGGACCTCGCTTGTCCCCAGAAGAACGCGAACGCCGTCGTGTTAACAATCTCTGTTACAAATGTGGAGGAGCAGGACACATTGCAACGTTCTGCCGTAATCAGAACAAGCAGACACCCTCCACCAACACCACCGCTGGGGATCCTTCAGAACTAGGAACACAGAGACCCAGCAGCAGAACCCCAGTCCACTCCATACAATGGCCAGGGCCTTACAGACGATGAGCGATGCGGAGAAAGAAGAAGCCCGTAACCTCATACAAGCGCCCTCAGTATAGAAGAGCCTGAAGAAGAGGAGGGTTTTTAGAGCGTCCTCATGTCGCGACGTCATGGAGGACGAAAGGTTTGCAACTCGCTTCCCCAAAAAGTTTGATGTGCTTTCGATGCCAGATGATATTCCAAAGGACATTTACCTACCAAATTGGCCGGCCAATTTATATATCTCATCTCTGAAATATAATGGTTCACCATCTATTCGCATCGTCATCACCATCTTAGGGAAACAACAAAACGTCGCAGTAAAAGGACTGGTGGACAGCGGAGCCACAGGAATCCTTATCAATTGGAGGATCGTTAAACAACGGAATTCGGACGTCCCACTGGAAACACCAATACCCGTCAAAAACGTGGATGACTCAGAAAATGCCCTAGGACAGATCACCCATTACTGCGTATTGCGCATAAGGATCAAAGGGCCCAATGGAGCAGCTCATGAAGAGCGATCTCGTTTTACATTACAGATCTAGGAAGATGACATTGTCCTTGGAACGGATTGGCTCAGAGAACACAACCCCAGCATTAACTGGGAACAAGACCAGCTGTATTGGAACGATGTCAAACAAATGTAACCTAACCAATGGACCCGTCCAAGTAGCAACATCGACACACTACCGCTCGTTCGACGAGAAATTTGGAAAACAATTAAGAAGATGGCCCGCCTGCTCTCTCGCCCAACCCACAGACACAATCCCCAGCGAGCAGGAAACATACACACTCGCGCTCTCCAACATCCGACACTCGTCTTGATCTCTTCTGTGGGAGGACCACTACTTCCTCCTCATCAGAATCCTCCCACAGCTCATCAATCTCCTCATCATCCTCTAAGTCCTCCAAATCACTCAGGTGCCCTAAATCCTCTGAACCCACTGTTGCCCCAGCACGAGACTCCGCGAGCAAGTCAGTGTGGGAGTACCACTGACGCCAGATGGATTGCCCATATGACCGAAAAGGATAGGGATCGTCCCCATCAGCCACTAGGCGACTCAAATCTACCCCCTGAAAGAAGGGAGGCACGCTGGAGGCCACTTTACACCGGACCCCATCCCGAACCCCAGTCGCCAGCCGTGAATCCAGTCACAATAGCGAGCCCATAGGACCTCGTCCGTGGCAATCCAATCATCCCTTGTCGCTTCCAAACGAAGGGATGCAGCTAAAGCGGTCATTAGGCAAGAAGTCGCCGAAGACATGTAACTCTTACCAAGAAAAAGGTCACGCTCGCGGGACCCGCAATATCAGAAAAAGGTATCGGAAGCGTCGACCTGCGGCGAGCATTGTGACTCAAAACAACCGGCGATACCGCAAACGGCGAGGGGATAAACGAAGAGGACCCGGGCACGAAAAAGGAGAGGAGGACAAAAGGAGTATAGCTGGGGAAGCTACCAAACTCCCAACCAGGAAAAAGAGGAGGGAGGGACGAAGTACCGCAGCAACATGAATAACGGAGAAGATCTGCAGCAGGCGCAGGTTGGGAACTCGCAGAGGATTGCATGGGTCACTACAGCAGCAAGGACTCAACGACATGGCCGTCTTATACCAGCCAGAAAAATCCGACGAACACGGATTCGTAACGCTGCACGGACGCCACCATCTTTGAAACCCTGTTTCACGGAAAATTTCGATGAACCTGCAGTGCAAATACCGAAAGAATGGATCGCCGAAGCACTCGGGGTTACGACGACAGATGAAGACTATGATCAGATTCTTGATCCACAAATCCCCGATGATGTTGTCTTCCGCATACGTCGCACAGCCATGAATGCACAGGAACTTGCGGCAGCTTTGCCAACAAACAAAAAACTCGCACGCCCTCGATCAGATGATCCCAGCACAATACAGGGAGTTCCGTGACGTGTTTGAAGAAAAGGCCTCCGAAAGGCTACCAATTAGGCGACCCTGGGACCATGCCATTGATCTTAAACCTGATGTGGAACCCCACTCTGCAAAAGCCTATCCAATGGCCCCCCATGAACTTAAGGAACTAGACAAATTCATCGACGAAAATCTGAGAAAAGGCTACATTCGAGAATCCAAATCACCCTGGGCAGCCCCATTCTTCTTCATATCTAAAAAGGATGGCAAATTGAGACCGGTCCAAGATTACAGGGAGCTCAATAAGCGCACAATCCGGAATGAGTACCCCTACCCTTGATCGGAGAACTGGTCGACAAACTGAAAGGCGCCAAAATCTTCTCGAAGTTCGACCTTAGATGGGGATACAATAACGTCCGCATCAAAGAAGGTGACGAACATAAGGCGGCATTCCGCTGTAATCGGGGATTATTCGAACCCACAGTCATGTTCTTCGGACTCACCAATTCCCCGGCAACCTTCCAGGCAATGATGAATGCTCTGTTCAAAGACCTCATAGATGGGGGCAAAGTCGTCATCTATATGGACGACATTTTGGTTTTCACAGAAACATTGGAAGAACACCGCGGAATTGTTAGACAAGTCCTAACACGACTTAGAGATAATGACCTATTCCTCAAACCGGAAAAGTGCACCTTCGAGAAGGCCGAAGTCGAATATCTTGGCCTGATTGTGTCTCACAACCAGCTCCACATGGACCCTGTTAAAGTCGACGGAGTTATTCAGTGGCCGGAACCCCAAACGGTCAAGCAAACACAGAAGTTCTTAGGCTTTGGAAATTTCTACCGCCGATTTATCAAAGACTACTCCAAGATCGCCAAACCACTGTTTGAATTGACCAAGAAAAACCACATGTGGCAATGGACCCAAAGGGCAGCAGACGCCTTTCGTGCACTAAAACATGCATTCACGACGTCCCCAGTACTTGCCATGCCAGACTATGACAAACCATTCAGGGTCGAGTGCGACGCATCGGACTTTGCCACAGGAGCGATACTATCACAACAAAGCACGGATAACCAGTGGCACCCCATTGCATATTACAGCAAATCCCTCAGCGATGCGGAACGCAACTACGACATCTACGATAAGGAACTTCTTGCCATAATCCGCGCCCTCGAAACCTGGCGTCATTACCTTGAAGGACACCCCCATCCAGTAGAAATCTGGACAGATCACAAAAACCTGGAATATTTCCGCACAGCACGGAAACTTAACCGCCGACAAGCCAGATGGAGCCTATTTCTCACCAGATTCGACTTCTCCATCATTCACAAACCAGGCTCGGCCAATAAGTCCGACGGTCTGTCCAGGCGTCCAGACCATAAAGAGGGGGTGGAAAACGACAATTCCGATCGAGTCTTATTGGAACCGCAATTTTTCCAAATCCGAGCCACAGGAAGAGGAAGCGTGACCAGTTTAGGAGACAAAACCCTTCTAAAACGCATCCGAGAATGCACAGAGCACGACGAGGTCGTAACTACAGCAATGGAAACAATCCTAAACGCAGGACCTAGAGCGATTGCAAAAGGGTTACAGGAATGGAATTTGGAAGATGGACTAATCCTATACAGAGGAAAAGTCTACATCCCAAAAAACCTCGAGCTACGTCGCGAAATTGTGAAACTACACCACGATTCACTAGCTGCAGGACATCCAGGACGATGGAAGACTTATGAATTGGTCCAGCACAACTACTGGTGGCCAGGGATGACTAATTTTGTCAGAAACTACGTAATGGGATGTGCCATTTGTCAATCCACCAAAAACGACACACACCTCACTTATGTTCCAGTACAACCGACAGAAGCGCCATCACAGCCATGGGAATACTCCACCACGGACTTCGTCACAGACCTACCAGAAGTCCAGCAGTACGACTCCATCAACGTGGTGGTAGATCAATTCTCCAAGGCCATTGTCATATCACCCTGCCGGAAAGAAATCGACGCAGACGGAACCGCCAAACTGTTCATGGACAATGTTTGGAAACGATTTGGACTTCCGGAAAAAATGATCTCCGACCGAGGACCACAGTTTGCATCCAAAGTCCTCCAAAGCATTTACAAAGGATTGGGAATTCGATCGGCACTCAGCACTGCTTATCACCCTCAAACGGATGGAAGCACAGAGCGCGTCAATCAAGAAATCGAGCAATATCTCCGAGCCTTCTGTAATTCCCACATGGACAACTGGGTAGACCTTCTTCCTTTTGCCGAGTTCGCACACAACATCAAAGTTCATTCGGCTACCCGGAAATCACCGTTCGAATTACTCCACGGATTCCAGCCTCGCTTCCAACCCAGGATCCACATGAATGCCGCTGTTCCCACAGCTGAACAACGGCTGATAACCATGCAAAAGACCCGAGAAGAAGCCAAGGCGAGTCAGACTATCGCTAAAGAGGATATGCGAAGACAGGAGGACAAGTACGGGAAAGCAGAGCCCATGTTCAGGATAGGGAGCAAAGTCTGGTTAGATGGGAAAAATCTCAAACTCCAATATCCTAAAGCCAAGTTTGGACTCAGACGGCAAGGACCCTTCGAAGTAACCCAAGCCATAGGACGGTCAATTACAGACTAAAGCTCCCAAGGACTTGGAAAATCCACCCTGTCTTCCACGCGGGACTTCTCACGCCATACCAAGAAACCCCTGAGCACGGCCCCAACTACACTCCGCCACCACCGGAGGTTATAGACGGGGAACAGGAGTGGGAGGTGGAGAGCGTTGTCAAATCCCGAGTTTTCGGAAAAAACCGACGGCTACAATACCTCATCAAATGGAAAGGATTTCCCGACGCCGACATGACTTGGGAACCGGCAAGCAATGTCCGCCATGCCAAGGAAAAGATTGCCGAGTACCATCGGAAACACCCAGGGGCTCCAAGGCCGATCAGAAGCTTAGGAATTGATCCTGGAATATTTCAGCGATCCCTGCGAGAACCAGCCACGGCAAGTCTATAAAAGACCACACCTCAATCCTTTCCAGATCAGCATTCCAAACTGGATCCTGCTACTGCTACACTCCTCGCTCTCAACTTTCTCATCAACCTTTTTACCCTTGCCTTCGTCTTCCTCCTCTATTCTAAAAAATGTCTGCCCACATCAACAACATCCTCTCCGCCGCTGGCCTTGCCCCTCGCTCCGCCCCCAGTCTTCACTCGTCCACCACCGCCGCCTCCACGGACTCCCTCCCCGACCTCATCTCGCTTTCCTCCCCTGAACCCTCCGCTCCTGCCAGTCCCCAGGCGTCATCACCCACTACGGGTGAGGCCGCCGAGTCCACGTCCCTTTCCTGGGGCGACTCAGAATGGAGCTCGGAGGAACGGTGGAGGGGCCTCGAGCCTATCCTCGTCACCACCGTCACCACCGTCGCCAGAGATCCCTCCCCAGTTCCAGTTCCGGAACCTGCCACCCCCGAGACCGCTTCCAACATCCCCGCTCCCGCCCCCGCCCGACGCGCCAAGAAGCCCTTCTGTTGGAAGTGTCACCGTCCGGGGCACGTGAAGAAGGACTGTCAAGGGCGCCGCCGCTTCAAGGGGCAGACGGCTCGTCGGTCGGGAGGACCACCGCCGCTCTCATCCAGGACGACGACTGACGATTGGGCCGGCAATTCCGCTGGCTGGGACACCCACCACGAGGCGTGGGACAGGGTCGACGCGGTCGACCAATGCCTCGACCCCACCGCCACCGCCTTCCGGGAATACCGGGAGTTCCTCCGCGGCCGCCTCCGTGACACCGAGGCGGCTATCGACAAGTTGAAGGAGCGTCGGATGTACTGGTCCGACAAGCTGTGGGAGGTGGAGTGGAGTGACCCGCCGCGCCCTTCGCTGGAGAAGGTGCGCCGCCACAGGGCGAGTTGGGAGGACGAGGAGGAAGAGCCCCCCCACCCGAGCTGGGGCTTTTGAGGACATGTCGGGTCGACATGTCATAGAAAGGGGGTGGTGTTAAGAACCGTACGTTTCATTTCTTTGTTCTTAACATTACTCCATTCGATATCCCCACCATGGCCCATTCGCCAAGGTCCTCGCCATGATCCCTTTACTTTATTTATCATCATATCTACATGCATACATGGACTCTATCGCACTACCTCGATCCCATTTCTGTTTCCATCATGATCGTGGCAGTGTTACCCCACCTATCCGTTTTATCTTTGTTTCATCGCTATCGGCGCAGCCTTGCGCAGCCCTGCACAGTTACTACCGTCTCCTTAGATACGGCTGCGGCTGCGCATCCCTCATGTATATATACCGTAGAGCTGAGTCCTGGCGACTCAGCTTAACCACTTCGCATACTCTATAGGACTTGTCCTGTCAGTTGCCAGTGCTCCCTTGAGCCCCTCGCTGTGTGCTTCCCCTCTCTCAGTCGCTCTCAACTCTCTTAGTCGTTGTTCGCTTCCTGAGCAGGTCAGCACTCTTGTTAGTGTGTAGCCTGCACATGATTCAGTACAAAAGTACCATACAACATTGCACAGCCAAACTGACACTGTACCAGGGTATCATGGGGAGCTTCAGCTTGGCCAAAGGCCCTTGGTTACTATGTATATATGCTTGGCCTCATGGGATTAGTTAGTCATAATCTATTGTAGAGCCAACTTGTAATGTCAGGCATAGGATTCTCATGAGCATTGGTTGGCCGAGTATATGTATAACCATACACTATTGACAAGCCACATATTGAGTAAGGCTCAGTGTATTTGTGTTACCATGATTGGCCATATCTATTGATACTGGATTTAATTCATTGAGTTATGCATGGCTGAGGTGCATAGGATTGTCATGAGCATTGGTTGGCCCAGTACATGTATAACCATACACTATTGACAAGCCACATATTGAGAAAGGCTGAGTGTATTTGTGTTACTATGATTGGCCATATCTACTGACACTGGATTCAATTCATTGAATTATGCATGGCCAAGGTCGTCATCTCAAATATAATCTCATACTGATGTGCTTGGCCATACATTGTACATCTATTCTCCTACATAATATCACAATTGGCCAAGAGTACTTACCAAGTATGGATTGACATTGTACAATGCTTGGCCAATTATCATTGTAGCTTCCTTCAACCATCTGCCTATGCATGGCCAAGGTTTTCATGCCATGCATGATTTTAAACCAATGCAGTTCACTACACATCAAACATCAATCTTCTAGCATAATATCATGATTGGCCAGCTTGTGATTGTCAGATATAGATGTATATATTATCATGCTTGGCCAATATTGTGATCTCAGTAATGGTAACATGTAACTATGTAAGGCCAGTGTTCTTGTGAATATATTCATTGATGCAATGTGAATGACATCCAGGTATGTTTGGCCAATATTTGTTTTTGGTAAACATCCTTTACAAGATAACATTGATTGGCCAACAATTTGCTCAATAATCCCTTCCCAGTACACAGTAGATCCACTGTTATCTACCTCTGTGAAAACCCTTTCAGGCTCATCATTTCAGGACTTATGTCCATCTCCATGGCTGGTCTATGTCAGCTAACAGTCCTCATGGCTATTCATGTTATCCTTCTATTCCATATGATTGTTGTTGGCCAACTATGTTATCTTCATTCAGGCTAACTTATGGGATATTTGACCTACAATGCATAAATAAAAGTAATTCTGTACAGTAGAAACATGTCTTGCATCCATATCATTTTTATCATCTGCCACTCAATATATTGTTGACTATGCCGCCGATTGCCATGAAGGCACTACTCTGTATCATACCTTATCATATTCTGCAACATATGCCGCGGCATGTAAATCGACAATGAATCATGTTCCGTGGCCTTATTCCTATGATATGATATGTTTTGAAGGTCATTTAGATTCAAAGTCCGCTCATTAGTGCGACCCGATTGGATGAGGTGTTCATTTTGGATGCGCTTCAAATGGCCTCTAGAATATCATACCATACATTTAAGGCCGCGGAAAGTCATCCAATGGACTGTACATGCCATCGTGTATATGACCCTGGCACTATGTAGGTGACCGTCCAGCCATACCATTTTATGACTCAGAGTGCTACACATTGCTTAAATATGTAGATAGTACATGAATACATACCGCGGTATACCTCAAAGCACTGTGCAATCATCGGTACTTGTTAGCGGTATCATGACATGCTCCCAGATCTGTGGAGACCTATTGATAGCACTCCCACCACTCCATATAATGATCCCTCGCTCTCTCCAGATCCTCCAGCAGGTCTTCATGACCCCTGAGCAAATTTCTGAATACTTCACCCTCGTTTTGTAGCCTCAGAACCTCGGCCGCCATGACCTCTTGAGCAACGCGCATTCCCACAGAAGCAGGATGTGCCGTCCTCATGGTGCTTATAACCCGTGCGAATGGAGGAGCCACCTTTCACACATTAGATGACTTCAGTCATATGAAAGACAACACTCGGACTGGTGTTACTCACTACAGTGTCATCTGCATTCGTCTGGCACTAAACTAACTGTCTCAGCAAGATGATGTAGTGCCCTGACAGATTCACATACATTCGAGTGTTCAGACGTGCCAATATCATCTCTCTCTGATTGGGATGAGATGGGGTGATGGGCTGTCTAATGGATAAGGAGTATCCGGGGTACGACGATTTACGATTGTATTAAAGACGTAGATACCGGACAGAAAGGACATACCGCGGGATAATCGACACGGTCGTTGAGAGACGGGACATCGGTGACTTCATGTTGAGGGCTGCCGTGTCCTGGGATATTCATACCACCTGTCTCCATCGGTATCTGTAGTGTCGATATGCTGGGATCGACATCTTCATCTTTCTCCACGGTATTTCCTGACGATCAGATGTACAACGCACAGCCTGATCTCGTGTATGAACATACCGAATATGTCCTCCCCCTCTGCAGAGGGCTCTAGCTCTCGGAAAAACGCTTCAGACATTTTTGCCAGCGAATCGCCATGTAAATCTTCTAATGCCGAAGTGCAGGCATCATGCCTTGAGATTGCATCTGAAGATGCCTGTCAATCATTGCTTCGCATGTTTTTCAGGAAATGAAATATACCGGGCTCACTCCCTTCCTCTTGAGCCGATCCGACGACTCCAAAGAACAAATCCGCCATTTCGTGCAGCGGATCAGGTGCTGTAACCTGCGGTATCGTCTGGACGTCATCCCGAGCCACACCACCTGAGTAACTCATTAGAGGTCAGCTAACGTACGACCTGAAACCCTTTGTACGCACCAGGTGATCCAATAGCCGAGAAGAATGCCTCCGCCATCCGATCCATATCATCAGTATCTATTGTGCCGCACATGAATGCACAATATTTAGCGGATCGGAACGTCAATAACACGCACCCCGCGGCATGCCAGGCGCACCTTGGGCGATTCTGGGGCTCTCCCGCTGGCCCGCAAGCGAATCCGATGCATCTAAGTCCATAGATTGGTCAACATCACCTGCGAGAGTTGACATGTAGGCATTCATGTCAGTGGGATCCATTGTAGATGTAAAGAAGATGTGAATTAGATTCACCGCGAGTTAGGGCGCCTGTGTGTCTGCAAGCCTGTGCATCACGTGATACGTGTTCACGATTCGACTTCTCGACAGAGGCATGTGTCCCGTATCTTCTAGACCTCACCACAAATATTTCCTTCTCTCCTTTCTCTCTAACTTATATACGCATGTCTTCACAATTCTCGTCTCTGGAGGAACGTGTCATTAGACGCGCGGTACGTATTCACCGGGCTCTTCTGACGATGGAGGCCATGCCAGCAGTGGATACCGCACGCTGGGCCGAGATGTTCTTTGTTGAACAAGTAAGTCACTATGCCTCTCACTGGATCTTCTGATGCTATTTTCACTCTAGAAACACCTTGCCACCGCATTTACGGCCGCCCAGAAGGCCGGCGCCCGTGTCATACTACCTCCGGTCGTTGTCAGTTGGCTCTATGAGATGTTTGATGCTCCGCAGAACAAACGTGCGGTCGATTTCTCCTCCATTCGTGCCGACGATCCGCGGGTAAATACCAAGCTCCGAGAGTGCTACCATTGCACGGAATGGCCGAGCGACACCTCTCGATTCCAAACCTCGGATGCAGCAGAAACTGACTGGTGGCTCGGTTTAGGTACGTGAAGCAGTCCTTGTCTCATCTCTCCGTTTAACAACCATATTCTCTGGATATGTTCAGCTGCCCCATCTGAGGCTTCCATGTCCCTCTCGACGCCTCCCGCAGCTCCACAGACCTCTGCGCTTCCGGCAGCCAATTCATCCAAACGAGTCGCCCATCCCGGGAAGGGGCGACCCCGCCCTGTCGTTGTCATATCCAAACCAGGATCAGCAAATCTGGATCAGGACGACGCGGAACTGGGCCGCGACATGCAAGCCCAGCGGGACCGCGTCCGCGCCCAAGTCGGTGCTTCCCGCACGAAGAGCCAGCTTCCTGTATCACCCGCCAGCCCAAGCACAGATGAAGCTTCGGATGCAGAGCCCCTGCTTCGGAGGAGCAAACGCCGTGCACAAGCACAGACAGAGACAGCCGCTCTCTCCTCCAAAGCCCCTCCAGCGCCCCGACCAAAGGCCCGTAAGGGCAAGAAAGCGGTTACAATCGCTGAGCCTGCCGCATCACCGCGGGAGGTGCCAAAGCCGACCAGACGTCGCCGTGGAAGTAGACCGTTCCCGACGGTCACTTCGCACCCGCAATCGGACGCCGCGGAGGCTCAGGAGGCCGGGATTCATGATCCCGATGAGCAACGTCCCTCAAAGGTAAATCCCTCTGCTCACATTTAAGACACGAAAGCTAAGTATCTATTCGTAGCGATTACGCCCTAGTCCGGCACAGGCTCAAGAGACCACGGCCACGGCAGGTCCACTTCAGCCCGAGTTTACCGACGATGAGTTACGATACATCGAGGAGGCCAAACTCGTCCAGGTGAGTTCTTTTCCAGGCCGTTCTCCAATCAATCGCTAATAATCGCAGCTTACCATTTGTGCGATGTGCGAATTGAGAGGTGTCAAGTGCACGATGACCCGCGCCTGTCAGAGCTGTGGCCCCTGCAACCGGTACAAGCGCAAGTGCTCCCATCGAGTGAAAGGCGCGCCCCCTGGTAGCAAGTCCGTATGGACTCCGGAAGAGTACCGGGACGTCCTCTCCCGCCATGCCGCGAGCACACCTCCTCCTTTCCCCACCTGCAGGTCCACGACGCCTCCCGCCCTGTCTTTAACCCGTGAATCGCCCCCCGCGGCATATGCCGTCAGAGCGCAGACCGCACATCCCGTTCCACAGACGCCCACCCGGGATTCTACATATCTCAGGGACCGCGGCGATGCCGACGATGCACCGATGGAGCCCCGATACCATGAGCACGTCGAGGATCGTGCAGAGGACGTCTACCAGGATGTACCTCAAGAGATGGAACACTCACCACCCGCGGCATCTCGGGATCGTACGCCTGCCAGACACCTCGCGCCAGCCGTTCACGATAGGCCTCCCCGGTCAACAGCGCAGGCCGCAGCATCGCCGCGTGTCAATCCAGGCGCAGATCTCCGCCCGGTCGCATCCCCTGTCCCCTCGGGTGCTTCGTACGACGTCCTTGCTGGGCAAATCAATCGGCTTCGTCTTCAACTTGGAACACAAGGAGGCATTCTAGAAGACGTACGACGCACAAGCGAGGATTACAAGGAATTGAGTAACCGTCATCAAAGGCTGCAAGAGGAGTTCCAGGCATTCCGTGCAGCCACGGAAGGACGTCTTGACGTGCATGAGGCTTCCTTAACGACGCTTCGCGATGGGCTAACAGTCCTCGGGGCTGACATGCATGCAGATGTTGCAGACCTGTCGTCCAAGATGACATCCCGCATAGATCATTTGCGGGATATGCTCCAGGATGCTGCGAAGCCTGCGCCCACTCTCCCCATTCCCCCAACACTCTTCGCCCAACCCGTGACACCGTCGTTCAATTCCGCGTCCGGCATCTCGTGGGGGTCAGCCCTGCAGAGGCCTGGAGTCCACGGTGCTGATGCTGGTTCGCGTCGAGGTTAGAATAATGGTTCAGATTTGATTTGAGTTTCGTGCTAGATATCATGCACTTCTTATTTAGCAAATCCATCTTATTCTGAATCACTCATATAGTACCTCAATTGAGCCTCTAGAGAAGTTCACTCAGAGTACTAAGGCATCCAGAATACTATGCATAAACTGTTCTAATTACAGGTTTGTGCAATGCCCTGAATACCGGACCGATTGCATCTCATACACATGACATGCCGAAATGGTCCTACTACTCCGGATGTTGAACCCGTTGACATACATATCCCGCGGCATGACGCGTTGAGGCCAGACAGGTGGCGGGAAACTTGGGGAATGGTGCGATACCGGTCGCATGGCCGAGGACATATTTTGGGTTTCTGTGTCAGTGGATAATAAGAGAAATAAACGGGTATATGGTTCCGCGGCATGTTGAAGCCGTTCGGTATTCATCCAGAACTGGTTGCAGTGCGTCCGCATCCCGCGGCATGGCGTGTTGAAGCTCACGATGCTTGCCAGTTACGGATTCATGGTACCGGTGCTCCCTACTTCTTCCCGCCATTGGCGGCTTTACTCCGGGTCACCGCACGGTCCGCAGGGGGAGGTCCGGCTCCGGCACGTCGACGTGACATAGAAGGTTGCCTACAGCACGCGTCAGTTCGTGGCCCCTCGATAGAGCTGAGACACATACTCCGGTGCTCGCTCTGTGGGGCGTTTCTTCCTAGGACCATGGAGTATGTTGGCATCATCAAGGTCCTGAGTGCGCTTCTTAGTGCGCTTTGGTACCGATCCATCATCTTCCGCATCGTCGGTCCTGCGCGGCGTCACTGCATTTGATGGCCCATCCCTTGCGGCATTTCTGCGCGGCTTCACTGCGTTTGATGGCTTATCCCCTGCAGCATTTCCTTGGGCTCCATCCGCCTCTGTCTGAATACCGGATAAGTATCCGTATCCCTGAGGCAAACTCCAGGTTCATTTACCTGCTTTCTAGCACCCGGTCGTGTTCTCCCCTCGATTGCGAGCCGTGCATCCGTTGCAGCCGGCAGCACAAGATCCCCAATCAGGGCGAATTCCATCGGAGACCCGCTAACGTGTCCTGGGGCTCCTCCGTTTTCATCGACATCATTGGAGAATTGGCCATTGTGAATGTCATGGAGCGCACTTCCGATGACCAACGCGAAGACCTCCATACCCCCGCGGCTTCGCACATTACGCTCCTGCTGTCCGCGAGGTGCAAGTAGCCACGGACAAGAGTCTAGCCAAGTCCGGAAGTCGTCAAGCCCGGCCTGAGTATGTATTTCGGCGGGCAGCCACCGGTCTCGGCTTTTCCAACTGTCCCAGTGGTCTGCCCATACCGGCGGAATACGTATGGCCGGCGCGGGTCCTGGGGGTCTCTGCGAAGGTATTAGCACTCCGTACGGACCCGGAGAAGCCAGTACAAACCTTCATGCCATCGATACACAGCAGTAGATCGCGGTACTCCTTCTCCGCTGAGAGGGACCTCAGGTACGCCATGCGTAGCTCGACAGATGCGTTTGTGTCTGCGGGGCATTCTGGAGCCGTGACAGGCATCGTCGGTGCTGTCGTCGACGCGTTCGGCCTAGCCTCCGTCATGCTGGCAACCTCGTTTTCCTCCTCTGAGGAGACAGGTTCGTCTATGACCCGGCGTTTTGGGACAGACTTTGCAAGCGCCTTCTTCTGCACCCCAATGTCCGCCTCCTCGTCTCTATCCACATGCTGCATTCCGCCCTTGCTACGGCGGCGAGGCGTCCCGACTGCGGGCTTGGGGTTTGCCCCACTGCCCGAAGGTTGGTGCAATGCCGCGGCAGTCTTCGCGGGCTTCTTTGCAGATGTCGCATTCTTGCGGCGGTCCGACGGACGGCGGGGTGCATCATCCTCGCTCTCCTCGTCATCCTGGCCCGCGTTGTCCCCATGGCCCTCTTCTCCATCCTCTACCGGGTCGTCCTCATCACTCTCCTCGTCCTCCTCGCCTGTCTCATCCTCATCGCCGTCTGGTAAATCGTCTCCTTCATCGTCCTCGGCGGTGTCATCATCCGGTACGTCCTCCTTGCTGCTTTCGGACGACTCGCTGTCCGATGCCTCTGGTTCTGACGACGGGGCGCGTCGAGCCGTCTGACGTGCTTTTCCCTTCCGATTGACCCTTCCCGCGGACGTGGGGCTAGCCGGACTCTGGCGTCGTGACTTGTCCATAGCGGGCTTCTTGCCCTTCTGCGTGGAAGGACGCGCAGGACGCCGATCGGGCGTTTCGGGTCCATTGGAAGGGCCCTCCGCTCCGTCCGCGGTCGCCGTCGGGGCTGTTGGACTGCGGCCATCACCTGGAATGTTCGCACGGCTTGTGGTATGTACCGTGGAGGTGGAGGGAGTCCTGTTGGGCTGCTTGTCTTCGGACCACGCAGTCTGCTGGACCTCTTCTTCAACGACACGACGGCTAGCGTTTCTGTCCTGTCTTCCGGAGGGCCGGGAATGCGAGCGGACTGGTACCGGCTCGTGCGCCCGACGATGGTAGATGCCGTTGCCTACCACAGCGTAGTAGTAGTGGAATCTGAAGGCAACCTTTCCTTCATCGATGCGGGCCCACCAATGTTTGAAAATCGCTTGAATCGTCACTTTGTCCCACTTGGACGGGTGATTCCAGCTGTCGTGATCCCGCGGCAGGTATGAGAGCCTGAAATATTTCGTATCCTCACGGAATACTTTGTCCCAGGGCAGCCTACCCTTCTTCTCCCCGAGGGCGATGTCTGGATGGAATGTGAATAACAATAGATACGAGGCTCCAGCTCACTCACGATAGTGCGCTGTCATCCAGTCCCTGATGAAGGCCTTCTTTCCATCTTGTGACAACTTCTCGATCACATCCTCCCCTGGTAATACAGGCCATCCTTTGTCGTCGTATTCGACTTCGGGCACTGGTGGAGCGGCGGGCTGGACTATCGGTGCCGGTGCTATCTCAGGATCTTCCGGAGAAAATGATAAGCGGACAGTGCGTCTACATAGGCGTGAATCTCACCGAGAGCCTTTGTCGACCAGTCTCTCCACAGCTCAAAAATCTCGGTGTCATCAAGATTCTCCGTGGACTCCGTAAATCCAGCATTCCCTGAAAGCTCCTGAGTGTAATCTTGTCTACACGAGAATTAGCGAGTTAACGGTAGCAATATGCGAGGGACGTACTCTGCTTGTACGAGGCGACCGTCCATACCAACGAAGGCAGCCAATATAAAGACATGCATGCCGCACTGCAGGTACATTTCCTTGGCGAACTCCTTGATGTAGGTGGCAGCATGCTTGGACGCATTCCTATAGGATATCAATATTTCTTCCCGAATACCAGAGAATGAGACACGTACTTTCTCTGGACCTCAGGAGGCGGGCCCTTCGCATTCCGTTTCTTCGCGATGGCCTTATACTTCTCTTTGTCCTCTTCGGAGATGTCCTCGCACCACATCGATAGGGTCTTCTGTCGCATACATACCCAGTCCTTACTGCCAACATCGACGCCATTCACCTCCCTGAAGTAATCGTGAAATGCCTCCTTCTCCTCACTCGCTCGCACGTTCTGCCAACTGACGCCCTTGCTATACCGCTTCACCGTTACGTTCGCCTTCTTCCGCCCGTGGTTTTTGAACCAATTTTTGACCCTCTACGACGTAGATAAGTACCGATTTGATGAAAAGGCCGTGTGACTCACACTTTTGACGATGCTCTTCCATTTGTCCCAAGGATCGAATTCCTCGGGAAATTTGGCCTTGAGGACATCGACGCAATGCTGGATGATCGTGGTTTTCTTCGTCGAATCCGCGCCCCGGTAGTCGCCCAAGCGCGGCCGCAGATGGGCTATGTGTCGCTCAGCTAAGGTCAGCTTCGGGTCGACAGGGGCAGGAGCACTGGAGGATGCGACGGCTGGAGAGGGCGAACGTCGCTTTCTGGAGGGCTTGGATTTCCCCTGCGATTTTTGGCGGGCCATAGCAGCGGGTAAAGAGCGGGAGGTTCGGGGACGGGGGAGAAGAGGCGATGGTCTGTTTGAAAGTTCAATCAACAGGATCATCCTCCGCTAGAATTTGCAACGTCGGTGTGCCTGTGGCCGAGCGGGGAGCACAATCAGCAGACTCGACCAACCTTGTAAGATAACCCGGTGTCTCCACTAATTTCCAACCTGCCCTGCCCGATTGCAATCGCTGATGGGAGGTTGCTTGTCTGCCTTTGCAGAGCACTGGTCACCGTTCTGAACGCCAACCAGTACACTGTACCACTCACCTTTACCTTTTGATGTAGAACTGGAGACATACCAGTGGAACCTTTGTATCATTTTTGGGACATACAGAAGCACGGACGTACCACTCCGAGTTGGGTATGTAGGTCCTGTGCCTTGTGCCATCAGCAATATTTCCATATTTGGATGGCTTCGATTTTGATCTCGTCTTGTCCAAAAAGAATGGCGAGTGATCGACATTGTCTTTAGGCGACAAAGAACAATAAGGCCTGTACAATAGAGATTCAGGTCAATTGTGTATGAACGTACTTAACGACGTTGTGAGACACTGAAGATGTACAGTATGGCTGCCTTTCTAGCGCCTGTCGACCAGACGCCCGAGTCCTTATGCGAGTACGCGCCTGACATGGCGCGGTATCTCTCGCAACGGTTCCAGAACATCCGTGAGCAACGTCGGGCCGCGCACCTGAAGACCTCTCTTCCCCTCGACATACGACGACCATCCCAGATTCCGCTCACAGTTCTAGAAGAGCTAGACTTTTGTGCGGACATGCTAGTCACAGCGTTCACGACTCGAGGTGCGATACACTCACCGTCTTCCTGGTCGATCTGACAGATGAGTAGTTGTCCTGGACTGGGACCTGGAACGCTATGCCGAAAGGAAGCGTCCCCACGATTCGGACACCTTCAGGAAACGGTATCCTCCATTGGACGGACACCCACTGCACAAGAAGCCGTCCATTGCGGTCGACAAACATGGTCGGGTATTCCTTTGGTATCTTCCAGGTTTAATCTCATCAACGCGGGAGGTATACCATATCCACTTGATCTGAAAGTCCACTGCTAATCGTTGTGGTAGGAGATCATTCTGAAGGCCACTGAACATCTGAATGCGCATATACGCCGCGCGAGAGATACCTCAATGAATAATGACACTGGTTCCCGGGGAACCTGGCGAGAATCGGCCGAGTTGTTTCGACCTGCAGATACATGCCCTAGGTTTGTCCCGGGTACGCTCAACTTGTCGCCAGCATGGTTCGAGCAAGCGCGAAATGTCAGCACCATTATCAATATTCTTGGCTGGACATGAGACTGACTAGTATGTGTTTGAAGCGTCCTATTGACACCCTGTGCACGTCACCTGTTATCAACCCGCAGAAATGCAATCCGGACGGGTCCGCATGGTTGCGTGACATTGCGGAGTCCTCTGCGCTATTCAGCGCCATTCTCGCAGTTGTGCATGTGGATCTGCACCATGCCGCGGCATCTGCAAAGACAATGCTTAGTAGAACAGCGACTCTCCAGTCCGCATTCCGCCGCTGGCCATCTGTTTTCAACGGTGTCGCTGTCATTAATAATCGACGAACACCGCCTCACAGAGACATGCAGAGTCGATCTTCGTGGTACGATATCTTGTGTACACTCGGATCGTATGACTCCGCCACATTCAGTCTTCCTGGAACAGGGCTCGAGTTCGAGTATAATGCCCGCAGCGTTGTGGCTGTGTCGGGCAGAGCTCTCGAGCATTCCGTCTCTGCATTTGAGGGGGAACGTGTTTGTTATGCATGGTTCATGAGGGATACTGTACACGATCGCGTTGGGCAGGAATCCCCAGGGTGGGTCAAGCTAGAGAGTTATGAGCTGATGGACGAGGAAGTCGACGTCGATGCAGAGTGGGACGCACTGGAGTGCTTAACCCTATAGTCAGGTTACTTACCGCCTTGTAGCAACCGCCGTGCAGTTGCAAATTTCACTCTTACACAGTCCATATCCCATTCTTGAACTTAGATAGCTTTCATCTCGTCTGATTATGGGCCGGGGAGCCAAACGGAAGAACAAACCTCGGTACTATCCTCCACCGAAAGGCAACAAGCCGGCCCACATTACCTTGGTCGTACAAGAGACCACGCGTGGCTGGAAACAGATAGCCGTTCAGAAATCTCGTGTTCCTAGGGTGCAGATCGAGACAACATGGAATGGTACACCTATACCCGAGGACCAGCGGACAGGGCCTTCAAGGCAGGCAATATTCGATGCCCTTCCAGGACCACAGGATGTGGCAGACCAGGTGATGTACGATGACATGGGAGAGGATGGTGGAATCAGGGAGCCTCTCGCAGATGTGCAGCGAAAGGTGCGCCACACTACGAACTATATGCCGCCGCGTATGATCGACCATAACCCTCACTAGGGGCAGCATGACTACCTCCGTGAGTGGCTTCCAAAGCGGACCGCATACCTGCATGCCATGTTGGAGGGGGAATCTCCGCCTTCAGATACGCGTTGCCACACTTGCCATGAAGAGACGGGGAGCTGGCGGTGCCATGATTGCCTCGGTCGTCCTCTGGAGTGTACATCATGCTTTGCAAATGGTCACCGCCTTCTTCCGTTCCATCGAATCGAGCGGTGGACAGGCGAATTCTTTGCTCCCTCGTGGCTGCGCCTTGTTGGAGTGAAGATTTGCCTCGGTCACGGCGGGGCACGATGCCCTCATGCCCAGACTGCGCAAGAACTCAACAATGACCAGGATATGGATCCTGGTGAAGAGAGTAGCGATGAAATGGATCCCAGTCTGCCATCGCTATCACAAGACGAAGACACGCTCCATTTCCAGACTGACACATTGCCGAAGAAAGCTCGGGATTCAGAGGGAAACCCAATCATGTGCATCGTTGATTCGAGTGGGATCCACCGCTTGCCAGTCGTCTGGTGTCGATGCCCTGATGCCGACGCTCTTGGTCTGCAGCTGTTTCGACTCGGCCTATTTCCCTCATCTTTTCATGCGCCTGAGACTGCCTTCTCATTTCGCGTCTTGGACGACTTTCGCCTGGATAACCTGGAATGCAAGACCACCGCTTATCACTTCTTTCATAAGCTGAGAAGGTTGACAAGCAGTGCATTTCCATCTGCGGTACCAGTATGGCTTCTCCTTCCATTAACTATCCACATCCTCACTTCGAACTAGGACAGATATAGGGAGCTGCTTCGTGTGGAAAGACAATGGCGAGACCTCAAGCTACGAAAGTGGTTTGGAATGGGTCACGGCAACACTGATGACGAACCGGGGTGCCTCGGTATATTCTGTCCGACATGCGCCCAACCCGGATTCAACCTTCCGAAAGATTGGAAGACGTCTGACCCCCGCAGGTAATGGTCAGGTCTTTCAGTTGATATATGCAATGATTAATGGGCTCCTCCTAGGTGGATATATCAGCGCACATTCGTCATGGATGGTAACTTTGAGTCAACCGGCACTAAGATGCGTAGGCCTGCGAACGATGTCAAGCTCAGTGATGGAGCGGGGTTCATGGTCCGAGAGACAGAGTATAAGGCCCACCTTAAATCTGCACCAGATGTACAAGAGGTGCGTGACGTGTGGAATACTTCTTTATCACTGCTAATCCTGATCGAATAAAGCGTTCGACATGCAATGAACACCGTGCTGTCAATCGTGTCAATGCCGATCGTCACCATGTCGAACACACCGGCATTGGCGCAACGGCGTGCAATCATGGGTGCTTCTATCCACACTCCGTGGTTGACTTTCAAAAGGGCGAACGGTACGCCTCCACGCTTTAGTAGTATGCCGCGGCATGCCTAACACATTAGCAGGCAGATGAACATGGATTACTCGATCTGCCAGGCGATTAACCACAATAGCGAAGGCATCGAGATGATTCTGAAGATTTATGACGTAGTCTGTCAATGGTACAAAGGCTTCACACGACGCGTCGAAGAAAGTCGGTTCCTCAATATTCCAGAAAGCATTGTAGAGATGAAAAAAGCAATCGGGCTCTTCCACGTGCATGGACACATAGACGAATGTGTCCCAGCATTCTCACCGAATTACATTGTTGGGGCTAGGCAATTTGATGGGGAAGTTGTTGAGACGCTATGGGCTCCACTGAACGAGATATCCAGGAGCACCAGTGGCATGTCTACTTCGCATCGTCGGGAGGTGTTGGACGATCATATGAACGATTCCAATTGGAAAAAGCTAGTCGGCATGGGTACGCTTCTCCAGTGAGATTCCCTGGAATTGGAACTGATGTATCATCAGTTGGCTACCTATGTCGTAAGTATCGGGAAGGGAAGGCTGGTAGGGAGCTTGCACAGGACGCTTTCAAGAGCATCAACGCGTCCGTCGGACGTCAAGAACGGAAGGAATGGGCGCATGCAGAACGGAAGGCCCAGAAGAAACGCGTGAATGACCCACAAGTGATGGTGGCTATCTACGACACCACTGTTAAGAAAGGTATGTCACTTACAGTCGAGATGTCATGCATTCCCAACTGGAACTGGTTGCATCAGGTCCTAGTAGGGCGGAAATCCTGGTACGCTTGAATGACCTCGAGCTGGTACGGGGCGAGGGGCAGGGTACCGCGGCATGGATTACCCTGGGCCTACGCGTGCAGGAAACACAGTAAGCCGTGGCATATGCATATACTGTATAGAGAATACTGATCCTAGGTCCAGATTGTCCATGCTCAGTTTTGTACGAAAGCTAGGCCGCAATCCAACTGCAGCACAACGAAATGATCTGGCGGACAAGCGACGGCGTCTTCAATCCAGAATTGCAACATTTGAACGGGCTGCGATGCAGTATCTTCCTGCCAAAGTTGATCCAACTAGTCATGGCATACCACTGCATCCTAGTGACGGCGAACGGTTTGATCGCTTAGAGGATGACGACGCGGAACATGAAGACAACAATCAGGGTGCGCAAGCATCGCGGCATCCAGGCGCAAGTGGATACGTACCCATCGAGCGTGTGGCGATCAGTCTGCCATCCCGACTTGACGAAACAGTCCGCGGTATGCCGGAGATGGCCGATCTCATCGTGACAGAGCGTGAGCTACGGGAAGGACAGGCTAATGACGTACTGCAAAGCCTGAGGCTGGCTCTTGGCCACAAAGCCTTTGTGTTCAGGACCGACGTGCGAGGGGCAAACAGTCAACGTACGAAGACTCGGGCTTGGGACGGCATAATCGCAATCGAAGCAAGTGTACAGCAGCACGCACGCATATATTCCAAATGCAGAGAGGCGATGGTAGTCCTGGGTGCAAGTGAGGCAAAGCTTGACCGTTTTCAGCCTCTGTTGGCAGAGCACCTTAAGGTCCGCACAGCTGTCCTGGATACATCAGTACGCGGCCTTCGCAATGCAACTCTGCCCTGGTTCTGGACAATGGATGTACCAGGGGACTCATCGGAAGGAGAATGGCTCGCAGACTGTAAGCTTGCGCATCAGTATATCATGTGGTATGTCACTGACATGAGCAGTCCATCGTGTTCAGTGGCTGCGTGCACGAGCCCGCCTACATCGCTGGGAGGAGGAAATGGTGGTATTACCATTCGAAATGGATTGGACCATCCAAGGCTTCGAGAACCGCGCCGCGGCATGGCAACAGAAAGTGGACATTGCAAAGGAATCGGACCGGCATGGGCACGCAGCGTACGCGGCTCGCCAGAGAGCTATGTGGGAGGAGTTTGCAGGCCGTGCACGAGCAGCGTTCTCCACTACGGTCGGCGATGATCAAAGATCTAAATACGGATTATAGCGAGAATGTATTTCATTTGAACTGTTAGCATTGACCAACAATAGCATTGAAACATGCATATATGTGCAATAGAAGAGGACCCTACTTCCGGTCGACCAACAAATTATCTAACGTTCCCCACGTTCCTTGAGAGTCGTTGACCCACTGGTCCATCGACATCAAATCTTCCCATATAGCTGCCTTCTCGTTCAGGAATGATTGAAGATATGTGATGAGGGACTGAGCATGTGCAATAGACCGTTCGAGTCGATGAAGGATCGGATCCTCGCGTCGTACCTGCCATGCAGTGAGGATCATATTGAACGACGAACAGCTACCTGAATACCTTATGAACGTGATCCTCTATGGACAATGCGAGATAATGAAGTACATTCGGAATTGCAGGTCGTGATAGTAGGCCTGGCGGTTTGGATAGCGGTACCGCTGTACCCGCTGGGATGACGCCTGCGTCGGTAGCTCGCGCTGGGGTCGTAGATGTGGGCGACGTGGGGGCAGGTGTATCTGGATCCCGCGGCATATCGGGCAGGACGGTGGCAGTTTCACACCGCCCAGCACGGTCCGGAATCCATTCCGCAATCGGCCGCCACCAGAGCGGAATATTGAGGAGTATGTCCGGACATCTCGGGAATGCAATCGACGTCAACGCAACAGGGGGGCGGTGTGCAGCGATATCGTTTCCAATTTTGTGCAGATTCGCATTGTAGTCGTGAAGATAGGGGTCAATTATGATGGGGATCTTGTTCAACTCAGCAAAACCTATGATTACAGACGCTGCATCCTATGTGCACAATCACTACCACGTCCGCGGGTGATTGAATGGGGACTGACCACTTCCTGTTGTACGCCTTGGAAGATGTACCAATACTCGTAAGATCCGGGAGGCGTGGAAATGAATTGTAGTGCATCGTGCACGCGCCAGGTAATCTGGTCTAGTATCTCCTGAGCGAGCGAGTCGCGTGGTGGAAGTTCTGTACTGTCAATTTCAGGGGCTAAACGAGGATGTCAGAATGGAGGGTATCTGATTGGCATAGGGTATACGCACTGGTCAAAGTTGGTGAAGACATGCTGCGGGGGAAGAGGGAAAAACGCAAGACACTGACGCGGACGAGGAGCATCGGAATGCCTCATGGTAAACATGCGGTTGCCGCGGAATGGGTCACGTGTAATGCTACGTTCAGAGTCGAGTATGTCCGAGCGCACGAGCAATACGACGTCATTTCATACTGTAGTTACTGCAAATTATACTAGGACGATTCAGTCTTGATATAAGGCTTGTTCCTCTCGATCATGCCTTCCATCTCCACACGTTGAGAGTTCCGTAGAGCGAGATGACCCGTAAGCTCAGACCGAAGATCCGCAGCCCTAGATTCACCCTCCTGAACGAGCTTCAGAAACTGTTGTCCCAATGATAGCCCACGATCAGTGGGCTCTTGCTCGTGCTTCGTATAATAGCCGCTCTAATGTTGGGTGAGAACGAGTAAGTGCATAAAACAAGCGTACGAACGCACCGGCGTTAGGAGAGCCCGCACGTACTGTAGAAGCCTGCATGTCTCCGGCGAAAACTCGTCTGAACTCGGATCCGCATGACACAATCCGGAAGTACGAGAATCACCGGCAGAGGCATCGTTTGACTGCGGATCACACGCGCGAATGGACATCGATGCGCGGAATAGGTAGCACACACGATCGGGCACAACATATTGAAGACTGTCATCATTGGCCTGGTGGAGCCGCATGAGACCGATATCCTTGGCCAATTCCAGCTGAGACTCGGTCAGAGTGGGAGGTAGCCGTGGAATAGATCGCTCACCCATTGACCATTCGTTAACATCTCTGCCGGCTCGGAGGACTCTATCCTGGCAAGTGTAGCATTCACACGAGCTGCTATGAGATCCATGTCCCGCATTCTGCAGGTCCAGCGATCCGGTGTAGTACTGTCAAGAGACGTGGTATCGAGGAGGTTCGACATTGGAAGTATATGTGAGATTGCAGACGAACGAGGCTGAGCACTGACACGAGATCCGGCTATGCTTGGGATCCGGATTGCAGGACATGTGACATGTCCACTGACCATAATAGGACGCTACATACCGCGGCATGTGGGAAGGTCTTCATACCGTATGGAATGCGACTTTAATGACTCACCAAACGTTTAGACAGCCTGACACGAATGTGTAGCTACTCGCTCCGATAATGAAGCATAGCTCTTACAATGTATGGCAGACAGTTGCAATAGCGTTCCCGAATCTAGTAGGAACATTGCGGCATATGCCCGAAATGACTCGAGGTTTTGACCAGTCCGCGGGAATCGATGCAAGGAAGCTTGACATCATTAAGTCGTCGGTCATAGCAGCGGGGTTCAGAACACTTTCCAGAAGGGCTCATAGTCAACGTGCGCATGGCTCTCACGGCCGGCCACGTACGTCTGCAAATGTAACGCTATGATCGGTATGACGCGGAACCTGTGGTGGATCATGAACATGCCGCGGGGTACGTCGGAGCGTGTCTGTTTATGGCTACGGATGATAATGAGTTTACGGAATTGAGTAACATTATTTCAGCAGCAATCAGCCGAATTCTATCTTATGGAGCTGGCAGCCAATGGATAGTCATAGACTCCTAACTTGGGGGAACAGAAAATCATGGGATTATATTGAGTAGATAATTACTTTTGGAAACCAAGTGCTCATATGCAAGATAGAGCAAACTGTACCTGGTAATATGAAAACTGAGTCAAACACTAATCCACCCAACAAGAGGCAGGTGCACATTGACAGAGAGGATGTTCTTGGCTTAATATAGCTGTATGAAGGAGAAATTGAAACTGAATATAGGATATGAAAATATATAGACAATACAAGATTTGGCTATACATAGTGGTATAAACATAATCTCAAGATGGAGTGTGTGATCAGACATAGCCATATATGAACAGAGAAAGAGTGGGGTATGACGGACCATAATGATATAAAATCATGTGCACATGTTACTTGTGGCCAGGCATAGTAGTATTAAAGTACAAACACAATACAGAACTTGGCCAGGTATGGCAACATAAACATGAGCTTGAAATGCAGTGCTTGGCCAACCATAAGGATATGGAAACATGGGAACCATGTAACAGGGCCAAGCATAGTAGTATAGAAATATACAGACGGTGGCCAGCCATAGTGACATGAATATAGGTTTGGCATGGAGAGCTTGGCCAATCATAAGGATATGGAAACATGGGAACCATGTATTCATGGCCAGGCATAGTAGTATAGAAATATACAGACGTTGGGCCAACCATAAGGATATGGAACCATGGGAACCATGTATTCATGGCCAGGCATAGTAGTATAGAAATATACAGACGTTGGCCAGCCATAGTGACATGAACATAGGTTTGACATGGAGAGCTTGGCCAACCATAAGGATATGGAATCATATGAAATATGTATTCATGGCCAGGCATAGTAGTATAGAAATATACAGACGTTGGGCCAACCATAAGGATATGGAAACATGGAAACCATGTATTCATGGCCAGGCATAGTAGTATAGAAATATACAGACGTTGGGCCAACCATAAGGATATGGAAACATGGAAACCATGTATTCATGGCCAGGCATAGTAGTATAGAAATATACAGACGTTGGCCAGCCATAATGACATGAACATAGGTTTGACATAGAGCGCTTGGCCAACCATAAGGATATGGAACCATGGGAACCATGTAACAGGGCCAAGCATAGTAGTATAGATATATACAAACGTTGGCCAGCCATAGTGACATGAACATAGGTTTGACATGGAGAGCTTGGCCAACCATAAGGATATGGAATCATGTGAAATATGTAACATGGCCAAGCATAGTAGTATAGAAATATACAGACGTTGGCCAGCCATAGTGACATGAACATAGGTTTGACATAGAGCGCTTGGCTAACCATAAGGATATGGAATCATGGGAACCATGTAACATGGCCAAGCATAGTAGTATAGAAATATACAGACGTTGGCCAGCCATAGTGACATGAACATAGGTTTGACATAGAGCAGTTGGCTAACCATAAGGATATGGAATCATATGAAATATGTATTCATGGCCAGGCATAGTAGTATAGAAATATACAGACGTTGGGCCAACCATAAGGATATGGAAACATGGAAACCATGTATTCATGGCCAGGCATAGTAGTATAGAAATATACAGACGTTGGCCAGCCATAATGACATGAACATAGGTTTGACATAGAGCGCTTGGCCAACCATAAGGATATGGAACCATGGGAACCATGTAACAGGGCCAAGCATAGTAGTATAGATATATACAAACGTTGGCCAGCCATAGTGACATGAACATAGGTTTGACATGGAGAGCTTGGCCAACCATAAGGATATGGAATCATGTGAAATATGTATTCATGGCCAGGCATAGTAGTATAGAAATATACAGACGTTGGCCAGCCATAGTGACATGAACATAGGTTTGACATAGAGCGCTTGGCCAACCATAAGGATATGGAACCATGGGAACCATGTAACATGGCCAAGCATAGTAGTATAGAAATATACAGACGTTGGCCAGCCATAGTGACATGAACATAGGTTTGACATAGAGCAGTTGGCTAACCATAAGGATATGGAATCATGTGAAATATGTATTCATGGCCAGGCATAGTAGTATGGAAGTATAGGCACAATACAGACCTTGGCTAGGCATAGCAACATGAACACGGGTTTGAAATGCAGTGCTTGGCCTGATTATAATGATATGGAACCATGGCCAGGCATAGTAGTATAAACATGTAGGTACAAAGCAGACCTTGGCCAGGCATAGTGACATGAACATGGGTTTGAAATAGAGAGCTTGGCCAACCATAGTACCATGAACACAGGTTTGAAATGTAGTGCTTGGTCAACCATAAGTATATGCAGATGGAGACAGAATGGGGCATGGCCAACCATAATGACATGGAACTATGTGTAACATGTAACTGTGGTCAAGCATGTGTTTATGAGACAAATTTATAGTTGGCCAAACATAATTCCCTGACTACCTGAACATATCTATTTACTTGGCCAACCATAATAATAGAAACTAAGATACATATGTGGCGTTCTGGACAAACATTGTACCATGAAAATCCATACATCATAATCATGATCTGGCCATCAATGCCATCATGTTGGAAGGTAGACATAACATGTGTGTGGCCAAGTATATCATTATAAAACCAAAAATGGCATAAAGATCTTGGCCCATACATAGCAGGATGAATAAACAAAGATATCAGTACACATGGCCAGTCAAGGTCATATGCATACATAGAAGTTTATTTACAAATTTGGCCAGTCAAAAGCATATGGCTATAAAGATTCTGGGGCATTCAATATTCATGATAACATTATATTGAACATAGGGACTTGGCTCAGCAATAGGTTATAGCAACCAAGAATTATAAGGCCAAGCATATGGACATGATTACTACAGGCCCTTGGCCAAGATGTAGCTCCCCATGCAACTCTGGTACAGTGTCAATCTGGCTTATCATAACAACATGGTGAACAGTACTGAATGGGCTCGAATCTGGTTTCTGCACTTTTGCTGATGTAGAAACTAGACTATGGGTACCACGCTTACAGGAGTAGCGCAACAGAGCGTCGGACTTACGCTCATCTTTCCGACGAAATCGGCTCCCAGGCTAGATGAAATAGGAATTTCAAGCGAGCAGCGGAATTCTTTCAGTTTGGATGGATGGGTTGGATGGCATGATGAGGACGAGCGGCGGCGTCTCTTCTCGGCGAACATTGAACTCGAGAACTCGTCGATCTCTCAAGGAATTTTTTCCCTTGCCGCGCAACTGCCTCTGCATTCGGTGAAATCCCTACGATTTTCATGGAGCAGAGATAGGGACGAGCGTCCACAACACATTGCTCACTGGGCGCCAATACTGGGGATGTTACCAAGGGATCACAGCCGTGTTGGACTCAGAACGCGATTGCGAGGATCTCGCAAAAGGGCTGGGTACAGAACAGGGCGAGAACGGTATCATGTGCTTACCCTGTCCCAACCTACGACGCCTTATTTTTTTCCAAAATCGTGGCCAACGAACGTCGAGATGCTCAAACCGCATTCCTCGACGCCCTCGCGACTACGTTACATCTGCGATATGCACACGGTCTCAAGATCGAAGAGTTGTTGCTTTCTGGCAGATTGATATCCTGCGACGGTCGAGACGATTTGGAGGTCCTCGGAGGGGACACGAGGATTCGCACATATTCGCGGCGGGGCCTCCGCATGGACGCTGATGCCTGAGATCACATACCGAGGTCTGCGGATGTGCTATGTAGCGGCGTGCTGCATCACAGCGACTCGGTCAGAGAGAGATACATTACTTAGACTTACATATTAATGGTTCCAAGGATTGATTATACGAGGTTGTGTTCCGTCGAAAGCAAGCGCTCTCACTGGGCGCGCCTGGGCGCATTCAATAAGTACGCTTGTTGAGAGCAGCATAAGATACATAAGATATTCGAAATTTGAAACCTTGCACGAAGTTGAGCTACACCGCGTGAGGGCGGTAAAACTGGATTGACCATGGTTACAGCGAGATATCTCGCCTCTTGTACACGCAAAGTTCTTTTCCTACCGAAGATCAATCATCGACAATCACCACAGATCCCTATGTAGAACAACCTTGAGCGAAATGAGGAAGATAGGCCTATCCGGAGGCTCTGTAGACGAGATACGCCATACCGACCAGTGCTGATCATTGCCACCCGCCTCCGCTGTGGACGGTCAATGGCACATCCGGGACGTCCGCGTTTGCCGTCAGAGACAGCAGAAGACGCAGGAGACACAGGGATGACGCGCAAAGATTGAGGTGCGCGCCGGCCGGTGCTCATCATGGCGACCCTCCTGCGCTGTAGAGGGTCACCGGCACGTCGCGCACGTCTGGACATGGAGTCCGAAGCCGGCGGATGGACATCGCCGTCCTGCGCCTCGTCTGTAAGTTAGCGTGTTAGTACGAATGCTCGGTGATCAGGAAAGAGTGAGCACATACCGACGGCTGGATGGCGCACGCCACGCATGGGCTGCGCGTCCACGGTACTCACATCTGGTGCAGACTGCCAGATCATGTGGAAAGCACCGTCGAATGGCGACGGGGTGTCTGGGAATGGCGCGGAGTTGATGTGGACGCGACTCGGCCCTGCGGAATTGAAGTCCGGAGATGGAAGGACGTGTAGAAATGAGACGATCGCACCTGCGGTTGCCGGTTGGGCTGCGGAATCAGTTGGCACACTGCCCAGCGGCTCCCCTAGCAAACGTTATAATGACATACTGCATTGAAAAAGAATAGAACATACCTATTTCCCACCAGCGATGCCCGTCGTAGTTTGCAGAGACCGCGTTCCAAAACGCTGCATCATATCCATCGGAATATGCGAGCAGCGACAGGGCGTGGAGATTGACGAATTCCGGCGTGATGCCAGCGAGATGGCGCGACGCCTCAATGATAAATGGCGGCAGCGGAAATACCTCGTATTCATCATGAAACGTGCATGCTAACTCGCGCGAAAGGCGTGCAGAAGTCTGTAGGATGGTTAGCACAGCGCGGAATCGGCATCCGAATGCGACGCACCAATGCCCGATTCAACTCGACAACCCACTCAGCACGTACGGCGCGCCGGAACGGTCAACGGCGTCCTCCCAGCAGCGACCAGAGCGAGACCGACCTCGGTAACGGCCCGGATATAAGAGACATTGAGGTCTTGCATGGTTTGGGCGATGGAGAACGACATAGCACGCAAAAAACGGCCGATAAGCGATGGAAAGGGCGACGGACTAGAGGGAGATGTGGGGGGGAGGGAAGAAGACCGGGGGCGGACTATGACTCTGCTTAAGTGGCAGCTTTCGTCACTAGTCACGTGTTCCATCGTCACATAAATGATGGCTCTTGCTGATGTAATACTTGGATGTGGGATGCTTCTGAGGATTCCGGCCATATCCCGGGCATCTGGACTCTGATTCCAGTCCTGGTCCGGGGTTTTGGTGAGTGCTGAGCATTCACATCAGCTATATCAGCTAACCTTAACCTGACTCGAGTCTTGACTTAGCCCAAACCTGAATCTAAGCGCAGGCATTCCGCGGCTTCCGGCAACGCCCGGTCGGACTTGGAACTACTTGCTGGGATGCTGCGATGCACGGTCATGCGCTGTCAGCATCACGAAAGCCCTCTGCAACACATTTCCTTGCTGAATTCCTTACCAAATGACCTCCTCTCGCTCTTCAGCAACTGTTTTCTTCCATTGGGAAACCATCAAGGCGACGGTTTATGTTACAGAATCTCGAATTAGAAGCCATCTGGAGGACGTGGCAGCCGCGGGGAGTGTAGACAGGCCATGGCGGCTTGCTCGTATTTGCCGTGATGCAGTGAGTAGTTGTACCATTTCATGGCTATGTATTCTTGACGCACATTTCAGGTAGTGGCCCAAAAGGTGATTGTGAAGCAATGCACCTTGAAGCCCGCACTCCAGGCAATCATCGCTCAGGCCGCAAATGCACCCCTTGCGGAGTTTCCCGCCGTTGCTTATCCAGGTTGGCGGAATGGTATAATTCTCATTATCGATTGATGGTCGACCAGTGCGGGTGCCAGATGCAAGCTTCGTAGAGGCACTGCTGCAGGCGGTGGAAGGTCCTGGACGCCACCAGGAGGAAACAGACCGAAACCGAGACGGACAGAGGTATGGGGTCATCGGCATTCCTTGTGTTATAGTAATATCTGATTGTGTGCGGTGCAGGTCCGGATGAGATTGTGCGCGATGAGGAGACCCGGTGACAGTGGTTCATAAGCGAGGGAGTAAAGAAGTGGAAACAGGGGTCAAAGGTGCGTTATGGCCTTGTAACATTTAGTCCAGTTTGCTAACTATTGTCTAGAAAGCCCACAGCTCATGTCGTGTGCACGGATATCCACACCGACAATGCCGGTCATCCCAACAAAGCGGCGGAATAGTGAACCGGAAAGTCCTGCAACCACCCCCCCAGTAACATGATGGGTCTGGCAGCCCGCGGGCCAGGTGTGCCAAGTCACTATCTCCGGACTCGAAGCCTAAGCCCTGCGCACGATGAACATGGAAACACGACGACAGCTCAGGAACATAGTGGGTTTGTTAATTATTTGTGTTCCATGCACTGATTGTTTCCAGATGTATCTATCGAGTGGACTGATGCTAAATTCCGCAAGTTGTCCGAACGGTATGATGCTGCGATCCGTCGGATTGGTGCTCTGGAGCAGAGCATGACAACTACGGCGCAGGAGCTGAAAGGCAGCATGGCGGCATTAGATTCGAAGCTCGACCGTGTCTCTGGACAGGTGGCGGAGTTGGGCCTCGAGGTCCGCGGATTATGTGATGGTCTTTCTAGACTTCGGGAGGATCACAATGACCTGTCGACAGGCATTGAGCAGCAGCTTGACACAGTCACAGACCAGTTGACATGGATCAATACCGCATGCCTTTTCCTGCTGATGCGATTCAACAGACTCTGAAGCCGGACATTCATCAGATAGCAGTAGGGGGGTCCATAGTTTGTTGTAGCTCACAAATCTGATATCAGTTGACCGCGGTCCATGTTTAAATAGCAGTCCCGAATCCGTGTAGCAATGAGAGTCGGTGTGGCTCTCGGGCAGAATACCCGGATCTGATTTGACGAGTCCGAGTCGGAGAGTCGGTTAAAGTGCACGTTAGTCGAGAACGTAGCAGTCCGCAAGTGCTGGAACAATTAATCCGAGACCTGGCTAATCCGGCTGAACCGAAAACCGGATCCGGATCCGGATTTGGCGATGAGTCCGGATGGTGTAGTCCGGGTCCGGGTCCGTTAATCCGGATGGGGGCAAACCGAGACGAGCTCGACCGTAATTTACGAGGCATGAGATATAGGGGGCGGAGCTCAGCTGTAAGCTACGGTACATATCTATATAAGCTGGCCCGTAACTTGCGGTCTATGCGGAAACTGAGCTCGCCCGTAGCTTACGGACCAAAAAGGTGTCATTTGAGCTCGTTTGACCAGCCCGTAACTTGCGGCCTTAGGTCACTTTTGTCTGGCCCGTAGGTTTCGGCGAAAGTCACACCATTGACTGGTCTGCTATCAATACCCCGGGTCTTAGCGGGAGGGATCGTTTCAGCCACTGCGGCATCTCGGCTGTAAACAGTTCGAGTCTCGACGCGCCTGGCATTTTGTTCTCGCAGCTACGCTTGCTTTGAGTGCCATACACGATTCAGAGGCAAGTTCACGGCTTTTTAGTGTGAAATAGATACTATGGCTGTGATTTATTCTACAATATGAATGCTCAGCATCTGGGGCCAAATGTCGACCTTCAACTCCCCTCCTAACCCACTTCGTATCTTGCGGCAGGTCCCCAACGAGATAAGTTTGACATAGTGGGATTAAATGTGTGGTAATTATGGCCGAGTCGGTAACATGGACGCCCTGAGCTCTCGAAGCTTTTAGTTCGAATCCCGAGCCGCCTTGCGTTACTCTCGGCTGAATGTTGGGTCCCGCTTTTTTATTTCTTCGTGCGTTCCGCTCTGATGGTTCGGTGCGCATTCTCCCCACTCCTCATCACCTCATCTCGCTCAGAATATCGTGCTAGCGGTGCACATTCAGAGAGCCCCGCTGCCCAAAGGCGCGCCTGTGGCGTTGCTCGTGCTCATTTCACACTCCGAGTGGCAGCCACAGGCGAATCACCCCTACAAGTATTCAAGCGGCGCCTGGGGCCGACCCCCCCCCCACTAACAGGTCGCAGTACATCAGCAAAAGTGCAGAATCTCGGTATGGTCAGATCTGAGCTTATAATGTCCATAAGGACTGTAAGGCTCACCTGGGAAAATGGATTTTGACAAGGCCACATAATGCATGGGTTTTTCTGACAAGAACTCACTGAAATTCCGGACTTCATAAGATCTTGTCAGCCTTACGGGCCCCGGTCAGAAATGGCAATCTTACAAGGCCTTTCCGTTGCTTACAACATCTGAGAAAATCCACATGGCTATAGAGCTCTATATAGGCTTCATATCTGTCATATGTCCATAGCTATGCCCCTATGTTTATAGCTGGCCATAGAAGCAAGCCAGCTATAGAGTGCTATGAAGCTACTTAGGACAGCTATAGAGTGCTATGGCAGCTATAGAGCTATAAGACATAGCTATAACAGCTATGAAGCCATAAGGGACAGCTATGAAGCCATAAGAGATGGCTATGAAGCCATAAGAGATGGCTATGGAGTCATGAGGGTAGCTATAATAGCTACATGAGATATATTCACTACAGATGCTGTAGATGATCTGATAGCTTTAATTAGCAGGATACTTTATAAATTGTTGATAGACTACATTGTTATGTCTTTAATTCATAATCTGACTAGACTTAATAGAAGGCTACAAATTTCTCTTCACTGATAGCAATGACTATTGATAAAACAAATCACACTCAAGATAAAAAAGCAAAAATATATTTTATTAAAGAGCCAATATAGACTACACTACAACTGCTAAGGACCGGCGTCCTATAGTGACCGGGAAATGGCTCAGGCTACACACTAACAAGAGTGCTGACCTGCTCAGGAGGCGAACAACGACTAAGAGAGTTGAGAGCGACTGAGAGAGGGGAAGCACACAGTGAGGGGCTTAAGGGAGTACTGGCAACTGACAGGACAAGTCCTATAGAGTATGCAAAGTGGTTAAGCTGAGTCGCCAGGACTCAGCTCTACGGTATATATACATGAGGGATGCGCAGCCGCAGCCGTATCTAAGGAGACGGTAGTAACTGTGCAGGGCTGCGCAAGGCTGCGCCGATAGCGATGAAGCAAAGATAAAATGGATAGGTGGGGTAACACTGCCACGATCATGATGGAAACAGAAATGGGATCGAGGCAGTGCGATAGAGTCCATGTATGCATGTAGATATGATGATAAATAAAGTAAAGGGATCATGGCGAGGACCTTGGCGAATGGGCCATGGTGGGGATGTCGAATGGAGTAATGTTAAGAACAAAGAAATGAAACGTACGGTTCTTAACACCACCCCCTTTCTATGACATGTCGACCCGACATGTCCTCAAAAGCCCCAGCTCGGGTGGGGGGGCTCTTCCTCCTCGTCCTCCCAACTCGCCCTGTGGCGGCGCACCTTCTCCAGCGAAGGGCGCGGCGGGTCACTCCACTCCACCTCCCACAGCTTGTCGGACCAGTACATCCGACGCTCCTTCAACTTGTCGATAGCCGCCTCGGTGTCACGGAGGCGGCCGCGGAGGAACTCCCGGTATTCCCGGAAGGCGGTGGCGGTGGGGTCGAGGCGTTGGTCGACCGCGTCGACCCTGTCCCACGCCTCGTGGTGGGTGTCCCAGCCAGCGGAATTGCCGGCCCAATCGTCAGTCGTCGCCTGGTGAGGCGGCGGTGGTCCTCCGACCGACGAGCCGTCTGCCCCTTGAAGCGGCGGCGCCCTTGACAGTCCTTCTTCACGTGCCCCGGACGGTGACACTTCCAACAGAAGGGCTTCTTGGCGCGTCGGGCGGGGGCGGGAGCGGGGATGTTGGAAGCGGTCTCGGGGGTGGCAGGTTCCGGAACGGAACTGGGGAGGGATCTCTGGCGACGGTGGTGACGGTGGTGACGAGGATAGGCTCGAGGCCCCTCCACCGTTCCTCCGAGCTCCATTCTGAGTCGCCCCAGGAAAGGGACGTGGACTCGGCGGCCTCACCCGTAGTGGGTGATGACGCCTGGGGACTGGCAGGAGCGGAGGGTTCAGGGGAGGAAAGCGAGATGAGGTCGGGGAGGGAGTCCGTGGAGGCGGCGGTGGTGGACGAGTGAAGACTGGGGGCGGAGCGAGGGGCAAGGCCAGCGGCGGAGAGGATGTTGTTGATGTGGGCAGACATTTTTTAGAATAGAGGAGGAAGACGAGGCAAGGGTGAAAAGGTTGATGAGAAAGTTGAGAGCGAGGAGTGTAGCAGTAGCAGGATCCAGTTTGGAATGCTGATCTGGAAAGGATTGAGGTGTGGTCTTTTATAGACTTGCCGTGGCTGGTTCTCGCAGGGATCGCTGAAATATTCCAGGATCAATTCCTAAGCTTCTGATCGGCCTTGGAGCCCCTGGGTGTTTCCGATGGTACTCGGCAATCTTTTCCTTGGCATGGCGGACATTGCTTGCCGGTTCCCAAGTCATGTCGGCGTCGGGAAATCCTTTCCATTTGATGAGGTATTGTAGCCGTCGGTTTTTTCCGAAAACTCGGGATTTGACAACGCTCTCCACCTCCCACTCCTGTTCCCCGTCTATAACCTCCGGTGGTGGCGGAGTGTAGTTGGGGCCGTGCTCAGGGGTTTCTTGGTATGGCGTGAGAAGTCCCGCGTGGAAGACAGGGTGGATTTTCCAAGTCCTTGGGAGCTTTAGTCTGTAATTGACCGGTCCTATGGCTTGGGTTACTTCGAAGGGTCCTTGCCGTCTGAGTCCAAACTTGGCTTTAGGATATTGGAGTTTGAGATTTTTCCCATCTAACCAGACTTTGCTCCCTATCCTGAACATGGGCTCTGCTTTCCCGTACTTGTCCTCCTGTCTTCGCATATCCTCTTTAGCGATAGTCTGACTCGCCTTGGCTTCTTCTCGGGTCTTTTGCATGGTTATCAGCCGTTGTTCAGCTGTGGGAACAGCGGCATTCATGTGGATCCTGGGTTGGAAGCGAGGCTGGAATCCGTGGAGTAATTCGAACGGTGATTTCCGGGTAGCCGAATGAACTTTGATGTTGTGTGCGAACTCGGCAAAAGGAAGAAGGTCTACCCAGTTGTCCATGTGGGAATTACAGAAGGCTCGGAGATATTGCTCGATTTCTTGATTGACGCGCTCTGTGCTTCCATCCGTTTGAGGGTGATAAGCAGTGCTGAGTGCCGATCGAATTCCCAATCCTTTGTAAATGCTTTGGAGGACTTTGGATGCAAACTGTGGTCCTCGGTCGGAGATCATTTTTTCCGGAAGTCCAAATCGTTTCCAAACATTGTCCATGAACAGTTTGGCGGTTCCGTCTGCGTCGATTTCTTTCCGGCAGGGTGATATGACAATGGCCTTGGAGAATTGGTCTACCACCACGTTGATGGAGTCGTACTGCTGGACTTCTGGTAGGTCTGTGACGAAGTCCGTGGTGGAGTATTCCCATGGCTGTGATGGCGCTTCTGTCGGTTGTACTGGAACATAAGTGGGGTGTGTGTCGTTTTTGGTGGATTGACAAATGGCACATCCCATTACGTAGTTTCTGACAAAATTAGTCATCCCTGGCCACCAGTAGTTGCGCTGGACCAATTCATAAGTCTTCCATCGTCCTGGATGTCCTGCAGCTAGTGAATCGTGGTGTAGTTTCACAATTTCGCGACGTAGCTCGAGGTTTTTGGGATGTAGACTTTTCCTCTGTATAGGATTAGTCCATCTTCCAAATTCCATTCCTGTAACCCTTTTGCAATCGCTCTAGGTCCTGCGTTTAGGATTGTTTCCATTGCTGTAGTTACGACCTCGTCGTGCTCTGTGCATTCTCGGATGCGTTTTAGAAGGGTTTTGTCTCCTAAACTGGTCACGCTTCCTCTTCCTGTGGCTCGGATTTGGAAAAATTGCGGTTCCAATAAGACTCGATCGGAATTGTCGTTTTCCACCCCCTCTTTATGGTCTGGACGCCTGGACAGACCGTCGGACTTATTGGCCGAGCCTGGTTTGTGAATGATGGAGAAGTCGAATCTGGTGAGAAATAGGCTCCATCTGGCTTGTCGGCGGTTAAGTTTCCGTGCTGTGCGGAAATATTCCAGGTTTTTGTGATCTGTCCAGATTTCTACTGGATGGGGGTGTCCTTCAAGGTAATGACGCCAGGTTTCGAGGGCGCGGATTATGGCAAGAAGTTCCTTATCGTAGATGTCGTAGTTGCGTTCCGCATCGCTGAGGGATTTGCTGTAATATGCAATGGGGTGCCACTGGTTATCCGTGCTTTGTTGTGATAGTATCGCTCCTGTGGCAAAGTCCGATGCGTCGCACTCGACCCTGAATGGTTTGTCATAGTCTGGCATGGCAAGTACTGGGGACGTCGTGAATGCATGTTTTAGTGCACTAAAGGCGTCTGCTGCCCTTTGGGTCCATTGCCACATGTGGTTTTTCTTGGTCAATTCAAACAGTGGTTTGGCGATCTTGGAGTAGTCTTTGATAAATCGGCGGTAGAAATTTCCAAAGCCTAAGAACTTCTGTGTTTGCTTGACCGTTTGGGGTTCCGGCCACTGAATAACTCCGTCGACTTTAACAGGGTCCATGTGGAGCTGGTTGTGAGACACAATCAGGCCAAGATATTCGACTTCGGCCTTCTCGAAGGTGCACTTTTCCGGTTTGAGGAATAGGTCATTATCTCTAAGTCGTGTTAGGACTTGTCTAACAATTCCGCGGTGTTCTTCCAATGTTTCTGTGAAAACCAAAATGTCGTCCATATAGATGACGACTTTGCCCCCATCTATGAGGTCTTTGAACAGAGCATTCATCATTGCCTGGAAGGTTGCCGGGGAATTGGTGAGTCCGAAGAACATGACTGTGGGTTCGAATAATCCCCGATTACAGCGGAATGCCGCCTTATGTTCGTCACCTTCTTTGATGCGGACGTTATTGTATCCCCATCTAAGGTCGAACTTCGAGAAGATTTTGGCGCCTTTCAGTTTGTCGACCAGTTCTCCGATCAAGGGTAGGGGGTACTCATTCCGGATTGTGCGCTTATTGAGCTCCCTGTAATCTTGGACCGGTCTCAATTTGCCATCCTTTTTAGATATGAAGAAGAATGGGGCTGCCCAGGGTGATTTGGATTCTCGAATGTAGCCTTTTCTCAGATTTTCGTCGATGAATTTGTCTAGTTCCTTAAGTTCATGGGGGGCCATTGGATAGGCTTTTGCAGAGTGGGGTTCCACATCAGGTTTAAGATCAATGGCATGGTCCCAGGGTCGCCTAATTGGTAGCCTTTCGGAGGCCTTTTCTTCAAACACGTCACGGAACTCCCTGTATTGTGCTGGGATCATCTGATCGAGGGTGCGAGTTTTTTGTTTGTTGGCAAAAGCTGCCGCAAGTTCCTGTGCATTCATGGCTGTGCGACGTATGCGGAAGACAACATCATCGGGGATTTGTGGATCAAGAATCTGATCATAGTCTTCATCTGTCGTCGTAACCCCGAGTGCTTCGGCGATCCATTCTTTCGGTATTTGCACTGCAGGTTCATCGAAATTTTCCGTGAAACAGGGTTTCAAAGATGGTGGCGTCCGTGCAGCGTTACGAATCCGTGTTCGTCGGATTTTTCTGGCTGGTATAAGACGGCCATGTCGTTGAGTCCTTGCTGCTGTAGTGACCCATGCAATCCTCTGCGAGTTCCCAACCTGCGCCTGCTGCAGATCTTCTCGTATATTCATGTTGCTGCGGTGCTTCGTCCCTCCCCTCCTCTTTTTCCTGGTTGGGAGTTTGGTAGCTTCCCCAGCTATACTCCTTTTTCTCGTCCTCTTCGTTTATCCCCTCGCCGTATTGCGGTATCGCCGGTTGTTTTGAGTCACAATGCTCGCCGCAGGTCGACGCTTCCGATACCTTTTTCTGATATTGCGGGTCCCCGCGAGCGTGACCTTTTTCTTGGTAAGAGTTACATGTCTTCGGCGACTTCTTGCCTAATGACCGCTTTAGCTGCATCCCTTCGTTTGGAAGCGACAAGGGATGATTGGATTGCCACGGACGAGGTCCTATGGGCTCGCTATTGTGACTGGATTCACGGCTGGCGACTGGGGGTTCGGGATGGGGTCCGGTGTAAAGTGGCCTCCAGCGTGCCTCCCTTCTTTCAGGGGGTAGATTTGAGTCGCCTAGTGGCTGATGGGGACGATCCCTATCCTTTTCGGTCATATGGGCAATCCATCTGGCGTCAGTGGTACTCCCACACTGACTTGCTCGCGGAGTCTCGTGCTGGGGCAACAGTGGGTTCAGAGGATTTAGGGCACCTGAGTGATTTGGAGGACTTAGAGGATGATGAGGAGATTGATGAGCTGTGGGAGGATTCTGATGAGGAGGAAGTAGTGGTCCCTCCCACAGAAGAGATCAAGACGAGTGTCGGATGTTGGAGAGCGCGAGTGTGTATGTTTCCTGCTCGCTGGGGATTGTGTCTGTGGGTTGGGCGAGAGAGCAGGCGGGCCATCTTCTTAATTGTTTTCCAAATTTCTCGTCGAAACGAGCGGTAGTGTGTCGATGTTGCTAACTTGGACGGGTCCATTGGTTAGGTTACATTTGTTTTGACATCGTTCCAATACGAGCTGGTCTTGTTCCCAGTCAATGCTGGGGTTGTGTTCTCTGAGCCAATCCGTTCCAAGGACAATGTCATCTTGCCCTAGATCTGTAATGTAAAATCGAGATCGCTCTTCATGAGCTGCTCCATTGGGCCCTTTGATCCTTATGCGCAATACGCAGTAATGGGTGATCTGTCCTAGGGCATTTTCTGAGTCATCCACGTTTTTGACGGGTATTGGTGTTTCCAGTGGGATCGTCCGAATTCCGTGTTGTTTAACGATCCTCCAATTGATGAGGATTCCTGTGGCTCCGCTGTCCACCAGTCCTTTTACTGCGACGTTTTGTTGTTTCCCTAAGATGGTGATGACGATGCGAATAGATGGTGAACCATTATATTTCAGAGATGAGATATATAAATTGGCCGGCCAATTTGGTAGGTAAATGTCCTTTGGAATATCATCTGGCATCGAAAGCACATCAAACTTATTTGGGGAAGCGAGTTGCAAACCTTTCGTCCTCCATGACGTCGCGACATGAGGACGCTCTAAAAACCCTCCTCTTCTTCAGGCTCTTCTATACTGAGGGCAGCTTGTATGAGGTTACGGGCTTCTTCTTTCTCTGCATCGCTCATCGTCTGTAAGGCCCTGGCCATTGTATGGAGTGGACTGGGGTTCTGCTGCTGGGTCTCTGTGTTCCTAGTTCTGAAGGATCCTCCAGCGGTGGTGTTGGTGGAGGGTGTCTGCTTGTTCTGATTACGGCAGAACGTTGCAATGTGTCCTGCTCCTCCACATTTGTAACAGAGATTGTTAACACGACGGCGTTCGCGTTCTTCTGGGGACAAGCGAGGTCCTTGGAATCTGGGGCGGCGCTGGAAGGCGCCGACCAAGATTTTGGCAGAGTCTATGTCTGTGCGGCGGCGGGGGTCTTTGGAAAGTGTTTCCAACAACTGGTTAGGATAGAGGGCTTTCTCCCTTCCGCGGTTTTGCCCCTGATCAATCTGGGTTCCGCGTATATTCATCTCGAGCTTGGAGGCACGGTCCTGCCAGTCCTCCAAGGTCGAGGGGGGGTTCTCCGCTATGCTCAGTCGCTGTGATATCTCTCGGTTGAGGCCCTTCCTATACGCGCTGATGAGTCCCACCGGATTGAGGCCGGAGAGGTCGGCCAACGTGTTAAAAGCGGTGTTGTACTCGTCGATGCTTCCATTGCCCTGTCTAAGTCGCTGGATGTCCATAAGGGCTGACTCTGCGGCATGGAGCTCTCCGAATTTCTTCTTAAGGTCCTCCTCAAACTTTGCCCAGGTAAGGGTGAATCCCTCGGTCCCTTTGGCTGATTCTTCGAGCTTTTCATAGTACTGTGCCGCCCATGGTCCGGCCGTTCCACCTTGGATGTAGGTGAGGGCGAACCAGATCTTAGACTCATCGGTGGTGAAATGATCGGCCTTGATCCTGAAGTGGAGTTTACACTGGTTGATGAACTCTTTGAGTTTGCTTCTAACACCCGTGAAAGGCGTCGGTTTATTAATGTCAGCACCCTTAGCCATATCGTCGTCTTCGTCGCTGTCCTCGTTTTCGGCTGTGGGTTCTTTGGCTGGGGTGACAGGTTCCTGCTGGGTGGGTTTATCGTCTGATCCTTCTGGCTGGATTGATTCTGCGACTGGTTCCTTGTTGAAAATTGGTTGGAAGCCGATGCTACCGGTTCCGTGGGAGTCGGAGGGGAACCAGTCCTCTTGAGGATCGATTGCTTGGGAAACAGGTACCTGTGGTTGGGAGATGAACTCTCGCTGGGGAGGTAGGGAGATGGTGGGTTCGACGGGGGAAGATTCTCCAGTATCCTCTTCTTCCGAAAGTTGATCGGCCGGGGTTTCACTGCTCCTAGGATCGGTGCTGGTAAAGGTTGAATGGGGGTCGTAGAGAGTGACGGGTCTGGTGAGGGTGACCGGTTCTTCCTGGATTGAGGCGTCCCTAGTTGTTCCGTACTGGATATGGATGGTCGGGTTTCGTTGTCAAATCGGTAGTGATTTTGCAGATATCGTCGTAGAGGTAGACGGATGATGCAGTTCTGGGGAACGTCGGATTGGAGAGGAATGTACGTCCGGTTTGTTGGATTATCTGTCTGTGTTGTTCTCCCTCACTTAGGTAGGCTCTCCTGTAGTCTTCTGCTGGAGCGTTATTCTTGGTAGGGTTAACTTTCTTCCCTTTCCTCACGACTCTTATGAGTTTGCCGTTCTCGTCGTGGTATGCTAATTCCTTGTTGTAGTAAAGGAGGTCTGATTCTTCGTCGTAGGTGTAGAGCCTTGGCCACGGCTTGGTTCTACAGATCCGGTATGGGGTTGCTTGTTCCTGCTCTAAGTAGTGACGATGTGTCCTTCCTTCGTCTGATAACTCAGTATCCGGTACTTTGAGGGGAAGATATAGGGGAATGAGGGGAGCAATGGTGATATTTGGTTGGAGGGTGGCTCCGGTGTGCGGAGTAGACCCTGGAGATCTTCACGGAAGATTCTTGGTGACGACGAATGGAATAGTGGCAGCCTGTCGTCACGGCTGTGGACCGGTTGTGTAGGGTGAGCGGTAGGAGAGCTTAACCAAGTGCTAAGGACCGGCGTCCTATAGTGACCGGGAAATGGCTCAGGCTACACACTAACAAGAGTGCTGACCTGCTCAGGAGGCGAACAACGACTAAGAGAGTTGAGAGCGACTGAGAGAGGGGAAGCACACAGTGAGGGGCTTAAGGGAGTACTGGCAACTGACAGGACAAGTCCTATAGAGTATGCAAAGTGGTTAAGCTGAGTCGCCAGGACTCAGCTCTACGGTATATATACATGAGGGATGCGCAGCCGCAGCCGTATCTAAGGAGACGGTAGTAACTGTGCAGGGCTGCGCAAGGCTGCGCCGATAGCGATGAAGCAAAGATAAAATGGATAGGTGGGGTAACACTGCCACGATCATGATGGAAACAGAAATGGGATCGAGGCAGTGCGATAGAGTCCATGTATGCATGTAGATATGATGATAAATAAAGTAAAGGGATCATGGCGAGGACCTTGGCGAATGGGCCATGGTGGGGATGTCGAATGGAGTAATGTTAAGAACAAAGAAATGAAACGTACGGTTCTTAACAACAACCAAATACTACAACTACATAATACTATAAAGAACTACAATCACAAGTTACTATAATATCAAAAAAGCGAAAATCTACAAAGAATAAAAGGTATTAGTATAAGAATATAACAAAAGATAACACATCAATACTTACCAAACTATCAAAAAGCGAAAGTCTCTCAAAAAAATGTTAGCATAACAACATAACAAATATAACAAAGGCTTATCTAAGCTTAAAAGCGAAAATCTAACGAAGTCTACAAAGAAGAGCTTACCAAATTAACAAATGAAGGCATTAGCAAAGGGCATAAGAGACTAATAAAAGTTTACCTTAAGAACGAATAACGAGTGACAAACAACGACGACGGAGGGAGCAACAGCGAGCAAGCAGAGGAGGACGACGACGAGCGAGCAGAGGATGACGACGAAGGCGTCGACGTGGCAGGGGATGGTGGGAGTTAAAGAGCAAGAGGAACGCGCGTCGCGCGAGCTTTATATACGAATCTCGGGCGAAGCCGAGAATCGTAGCTGCCGGGCGCTGCCGAGGGCCGCATCAGGGACTGGCTGGCAGACTTGAGTAAGTTGAGGCGGTTGCTCAGACATTCACGGTGCAGTATATTCATAGCAGTCTCATGCATTCTGATTCAATGTATTATCCATCATTTCAGCCTTTTTCGCTGAATTTATACGATTTTATTTGATTTGTTGAGGCTCGAACAACACAGCTTCGCTCGTTCGGTGGCTGAAGCACCGAACGCGCGTTGACTTCCATGTGTGTTTGTCCTTCTCGCTCTCTTTCTTTGTTGTCTCCTTCGTTCCCTCGCTATCTCCTCCCTCGTTCGCCCGTCGTCCTCAATCTCGAAGGCTAGAGGTTTAAGTAGCAGGTAGAGGGTATTCAGGTAAGCAACATAAGCTTATTTCTCTAGTTTCTGCACTAACAAAGAGAGTATCGCTCGTTTTTCGAGCGATACTCTCGACGTACTTCCTCCCTCGACCCTCCACGACCCCTCCGCGCCCTCCGCATCCCCACTGCGCCCTCCGCGCACCATCCACGCGACGCCCGCGCCTCGCCCGCAGCTCCGCGCGCAAGTCCAACATGCCACGACACTCGGCCGCAGCCCCAAACGACCTCCACGCCCCCGCTCCGCCTTTCGCACACACGAACGTGCGCAGGGTCGCGGACTACGCACTCGCACCCCGTGCATGCCGTCTGCGTGCCGTCAACGACGTGCGCGCACGGGCCACGTCAGCGGGCGTCTGCCCCCATCTCTGCACAATACCCCGTCCCCGCGCATCCGCTCAAGGCCCAGCGCGCGTCCACGACACCCCACGCGCCCGCGACAACGCCCAGCACGCCTGCCCATGCACCTCACCGCCCCGCGCATGCACCTCACCGCCCCGCGCATGCCCTCACCGCCCCGCGCTTGCCCTCACCGCCCCGCGCATGCCCTCACCGCCCCGCGCATGCCCTCGACACCCCGCGTGCGGGCGTTCAGCACCCACGCGCCCGTTTGACCCCCTGCGCACGTGTAGAACGCCCGCACGCTCTCTCAAGACCCTTTGCGCGTGCAGAACGTCTCCTGCACACGGTCAACGCCCCGCGCGAGTCGTCAACGCCCCTTGCGCCTGCGCGACATCTCACGCGCCCGGGGAGCACGCCCGCGCCCGCCCCACGCCCGCGCCCGCCCCACGCCCCACGCGCCCACTCAACACCCCGCGTGCCCGCACGGACGCCCGTTCAGGCACGCGCACGGCCCCGCTCTCACGGCAACGCGCGCGCGATGCCCCGCATCCACATCATAAGCCCCTCGTGCGCGCGAAACACCTCCCCCGCCCGAGCGATGCCCCACACGCGCGCGGTCGCACTCAACGTCCCACGCACGCAGCTCAACGCCCTGCGCCCGCGCAGAACGCCCCGTATCCGTGTCCAACACCCTGGTCTCGCGTGCCCCGTCCTCGCGCGATCCGCCCCGCATGCGCACGCGCCTATGCACAGCCACTTGTGCTCCATCTCCACGCCCTCTGCATGCTCAATAGGCACCGGCGCTTGATGGTACTTAATGGTGCCAGTGCCCGTAATTAGATTGTTTTCGTTTTTGTAATTAGTTAGCATTAAAATCATATTTATTGATTTAAGTAATACTCTGGTGTGACTAATATTATATATATAATGGGTATAGTTGCTAGATATACCATAGGTATTATAGCATATAGCTTACACTTATAAGGTTATGTAGGTGGCATAGGATACATAGGTTCTATAGCAAGTAAGGACATGTCCATAGCTTTCATAGCTGTGGTTGCTTGCTATATAGGACTACATAGATGGCATATAAGGCTATATAGTCTATATAGCTACCATAGACCTATATACCTATATAAGGCTCGTATATAGCTTCTCAAAGCTTAGATAACTGTGACTGGTAGCTATATAAATTTAGATTATTTCAGATGAAGGTTCTGCCAGGATTCTCACACATTTTCGAGTTCTCAAACCATGCAATGGGACACCTAAAAACTACATATGATACATGTACGGTAGAGCAAGGAGAAATCACGGGTCTGCAGCCCGAATCAGCGTCTAATGTGACAGGTCATGAAGCGACAGCACGAACACGAAGGTGAGAGCAAGAGCGATATGAGTCCGAGTCAGCCGGCGCGAATCCGAAAGCATGATACGAGAGCATGAGGATGTCGATGGCAAGTGCGAGGCATCCTAGAGTCCTAAGATATGAGTTGACGGCAAGTCTGAGAGCAAAGTCCATGGTAAGCATCCGAAAAGCGAGCAGTTAAACCTGAACGAGTTCTGAGCGAGATTCTGGGACGGTGCTTGAAGGGGAAACTGAAAGCGAGAGCATGAATGAATAAGCCTGAAACAACATACAAAATAAGCAACATACTGTGTATGAGAGCGACGATACTCCACTGTACGCTATGGACCTTGTGGCGCTGTGCGTAGATGTGCCGTTGACTGATGCGTCGCAACTCGCCGAGGTGGAGCTCCGGCAGGTGAGTTCTTTTCGGGACGTGCGCCGGCACCCTTCGACGTACCAAGCTCTTCGGTGACCATAAGCGATGGCGAGCTTGCTCCATGGGATCGGAGCACCTGTTGTAGCGTCAGAGATAGATAGTTGCCCATGTCGTCTTGAAATCATCTCTATCGTCAGTTTTGGCACCGTCCATGCCTTTGTTGATCTAAGGCGTTCTGATATTAGTCGTCGTTGCGCACAAATCAAAGCGCATATATGCCTACCGCCTTGATCAGCTTCTGAACGAGCGCCGCATTCTTGCCGCCGCCCTCAACTATCTCACGGAATCCTGAGAGAAAGTCCAAAATCTCCTCATAGAGCTCAAGACAACTCTCTCGAGTCTTTGTATCCCTGAGAATAGTGCATATATGTGGTCAAAAATGAATAAAAGTCGAGTGAGACATTCACAAGCGACGGTAAGACTTTGCAAAGGCGTCAAGCGTGCCTGCAGCCTCAGCATTTTCCCGTGCAGCAGAAAATGCACAGATCTGCTTGACATTTCCAAAAGCAAGAAATTATCCGGACGAGGCCCCGGCCTGCAAGACCGTACTCTGTGATCAAGTCAATGTCTTCGTCTTTCCTGTGAGGCCCAAAGCAATGTAAGCATGGGACTATAGCAGTAGAAAGAGACCTTACTTGGGTTGCTTAGTGGATCGATCAGGATTATCGTCTTGAACGCTGTCTGACCGCGAGTCGTGCATGTGTTTCTGGGGTACTTGCTTACCGTTCTTATGTCACCTAGAAGGAGAACGAGAGCGGGAGCGGGAAGGAGAACGAGAGTGAGAGAGGGAAGGACGAGTGCGAGAGCGGGAGCAGAAGCGAGAGCGAGAGGGACGACGACGGGGCATGATGGTGGTTAGAGGGAGAAAGGCGAATGTAGTCAGGAAGGCGCACTCGCTGTCAAGACGCGTCGCGGTCACATGACTCAGTTCTCACTCAAGCACCTGTTCGAAAAGTTGCTGCAGTGAGCAAGCAGTGGGCTCAAATCTTGCGCGCAACGTTAGATTTTTGAGGCATATACACAGTGATGCTCTTAGCGTCGGTATCTAGCGCCATGCCCGCACATCCTCGCTCCTTATCCCTTATGCACTGGCGCCCTTCGACCACGCGGCTTCGCCTGTACTTCTTTCCTTTCGCACCCTCCCATACTTGACAGCTGCATGGCTTGCATTGATGCTTCTAGCTAGGATGCGGCATCCGGCCTGTCCGAGAGCGCTGCAAGCATGGGCACCGCGCATTGTTCAACGGGTGCAAACCGAAGTCCGGAGAGCACTGGCCCAGTAACAGCCCGTGCGAGGGACCGTATGCAGCGTAATCCTGCAGTGCGTTAGCGGATACATGCTACGGGCGAGTTTGGGAGCACGGGAAGGCGGAAGATGGCGCCAGTGGCATTTTCATGCGAGTCGGAAGCGCGTGCGCCTTGCACGACTTGCATCTGGAATCCCTCACCCGTCGGCATGGCAAAAGACCCAGGATTTGTCAGGCATGAGCAGTAGCATCGAATTTAGACGGCTGTGAAGACGCAGCGTACTTCTCGTACGATTTGCGCAGACAGCGGTCTATCTTCGTAGACGGCTCTGAGCGCATCTCGTTTACGTACCGGTGCGACTCCTTTCACTTGAAAGTGGGATATTTCCACCGTCGGCTCGTAGTAAGCCACGAAGTTCTGTACTCTTCATCATAGATGTACAACATACCTGTTCGCGGTGAGAAAAGCCAGTTTGCGTCGAAACTTGCCTCTAGAGAGCGTCACAAATACCGAGCATCTTACGAAGTACGGCTGGTCTGACAAGGTCACATATGGTTAGTGAATGGCATGGGTATGGGTAACCCACAGTGGGTTATGGGTATGGGTCTTATGGGTATGGGTATGGGTCTGACTTCAGCTACCCACACTCAACCCATACCCATGCTATGGGTTTGTATGGGTTAACTTCCATTTTGGGAACAGCCAAGCAGTGTACAAGTTGACGGGCATCAAGCCACTGCCCAGGAACTATCAGAGAGCAATCAAAACTGTACAGTAGTTACTCTATTTGGTAGCATCATTCCACTGTATCGTAGCATCATTCTGTCGTGCCGTAACAACCATACAATCACCGAGAAATCCGTTTCAATTCTGACATCACTATTCCATGCCTCCTCGCGGTTCTTCGACATCAACAAAGAAGCGCAAGGCTTCTGATTCTGATGTCCCTGTCAAGAAGAGAACTCGGACATCATCCGAGCCGTCTACATCATGTCGCCCAACACGGCAAGCTAGCGTCGCAACTGAGGAAGAGGAAGAGGAGCGGCTGTTGTCAGAGGGAGTGGAAGAGATTCAGGAAATGGATGCTGATGGTAATCTCATTGGTACTCACTCCGTGCGCAGCTCGTCGCCAACCCCCTCCGTCGAAGAGGACCCTGCAGAGGATGACAAGCAGGAATTAAGTGAGTCTGTGTATTTCTGGTACAATTCATAAGGTTACATAGTTATTGTAGAGCGCATGTCGCAGCACTGGAATTCTCCGATCTACGCCTTCTTCAGCCCAATACCCGACATTGATTACATCAACAAGAAGAAATGCCATACCTTCAAATGTCTGGCGAAAGGATGCCAGAAGAAAGTCTCCCGCTTCTTGCATATGAGCGACGCGCAGTCAACCGGTAACATGCGAAAGCATGCTCGGAAGTGTTGGGGGGAAGACATTGTGCGGGCGGCAGACAATGCCGAGAGCGCCAAAGTTGCACGTGATAAAGTTGTGTGGACATACCTGCGGGACGGCTCAATTACTGCGGCATTCGAGCGGAAGGGTAAAGGGAAGGTGACTTACTCACATCGGCAGCATACTAAGACGGAGACAAAGTAAGTTGCTTTTCATAACTCAGAGGCAACAGATAAACTTACCATGCGACAGGGCCGAGATAGTACGCTGGGTCTCGGAGAGCCTGCGACCTTTCAATATCGTCGCAGACCGAGGCTTCAACTCCCTTATGAAAATGGGCAGGCCCGGGTACTATATCCCATCGCCTTCCACGGTTTCGCGTGATGTAAAACTTGTTTTCGCAAGGGCGCGAAACTGTATTGCGAAACTACTTCGGGTGAGTACTCATGTCTGGAAACAACAATCGACACTTACCTTATTGCAGGAACATGAGGGCGATCTTAACTTCGCCACTGATGCATGGACGTCACCAAATCACCGTGCATACATCGCGGTGACTGTCCATTTGCTGTTGAATGGCGAGGCTGTCAGTATTCTACTCGACCTTGTCGAGGTCGCCGAGGTACGTACCTATCTCATTGATGCTGAATGCGCTGACATGGCCCGTAGTCGCATTCGGGGTTAAATCTGGCAAAAGCTTTCGCAGATGTCTTGGAAGAATTTGGCATATCTGACAAAGTAAGCCTCGATAATCATACAGAAGATTACTTACCGACGAATGCAAACTGCAGTTGCTGAGCATTACCTGCGACAATGCGAGTTCAAACGATACGATGATCGCCGAACTCTCGACCCTCGTTGAGAACTTCCCGGGCGAGATCAACCGGACGCGCTGCTTTGCCCATATTGTTAACCTCGTTGCAAAGAGCTTACTAAAACAGTTTGACTTACCGAAGAAGAAAACAGACGACATGTCTGATGCAGAGCAGATGCTGCACGAATTGGCCGAGGACATCGAGCTTGAGGATCGCCAGGCGCAGCTCGACGAGGCGCTGCAAAGCGATTCGAACGGGACGGTCAACATGGATGACGAGGAGGGGTTTGTCGACGAGAGGGAGGGGATGTCATCGGAGGAGCTCAAGAATCTGAACAAGAGCATCATACCGGTCAAATTTGTCCTCACCAAGGCAAGTAGTCGATTTACGCACCTGAAGCCCAAGCTAAGCATCATCACAGCTCCGAAAAATTGCATTCAAAATCGTCCATTCGACGACTATCCTCCTCCCCGCGTGGAAAGCGACGTTGAGCGAGTTGAAGCTTCCTGTTCGCATGATGCCACGAGACGTTGCGACACGATGGAACTCAACGTTCGACATGTTGACGTTTGCGCTAGAATACCGGAAGGCGATCAGGGCTATGGTCGGGGATACGCAGCTCGGGCTGGAGAAATACGAGTTGAGTGCTCATGAGTGGCAAATCGCCGAGCAGCTGCACGATGTCCTCCATGTACGTCACGTGGTTGTTATCTTCCCACGCTGATTCAAATTGCCTTACCTTGTTGCTTGCAGATTCTTAAGGACGCGACTCTATTCTTCTCAAGATCGACCCCCTCTCTTGCAACCGTGATACCAGCCATGGATCACATCGATCATTGTCTCGCTACGGACGCTCTCAACCAAAAGCTCAATCCCGCTATTCGGGCCTCACTTGGACTCGCGAAGAAGACCCTCAATCGTTATTACAACATGACAGATGCTTCGGAGGTTTATCGCATCGCGATGGGTACGTCTTTCGGTACTTTCTTCATTCTATCTACTAAATGTTGCCGTTCCTAGTCTTACATCCGCGCCACAAGTTAGAGTACTTCAAAAATGCAGACTGGCAGCCGGAATGGATCAACACGGCACATGAAGTCGTACTCGACGAATACAACCGCAAGTACGCATCAATAGAGACTGTGAATGCCAATGCAGCTGAGGTTGAGGAAGTTCCTGTGGCATCAGGCTCAGGCAAGGTGCGTCCAGATTATACCATCTAAAAGGACAAATCATGTATTTACATCGCGTTCTCAAGCCGCCTCGCAACATCTTCGATGGCCTTCCCACCCTCGCTGCTCCAAAGACAAACACTGACCGTGACAAACTCGCCCGTTACCTCAGCACCAACACAGAGTATGTTGAGAATGTGCTTTCCTGGTGGCATGCTCGGCGCACCGAGTTCCCTCATCTCTCGCGTATGGCGATTGACTATCTGTCAATTCCTGGTATGTTTCTACTATATGACTCTGCTTATTGACCAATCTCTGATTTTCGATCCAAGCGACATCTGTAGCTGTAGAACGGGTCTTTAGCCGCGGACGGCTACTTCTTTCTCACGTGCGGAATCGTCTCTCCGCGCAAACAACTCGTGCACTTCTATGCCTCGGCGACTGGAGCCTCCTCGGACTTGTTCATGATACTGATGTTTTGAAAGTAGCCAATATGATGGATGTCCCACCAGAAGAAGAAGCAGAGGATGGAGAGTATGAGATGGCTGATGGCTGGGATGAGATTAGACTACCATAAGTTTGTAGTATGTAGAGCTTAGATAGGCTGTTGTGAACTCTTTTCCATGATTATCCTGAATAACCCTTGGGTTACCCATGAACCCACAGCAACCCATGAACCCATACATTACCCATACCCAACCCACAGGAAACCCATACCCACAGCATGGGTGTGGGTTTTTCATGGGTATGGGTATGGGTCATGTCAAATATACCCAGGGGTGACCCATGCCATTCCCTACATATGGTTTCGGCGGGGAAGGGCAATTTTCTGCAAGCGTAAAGCAAAGACGCAATGAACACGATCATGAAATATGACGTAGAGGCTCTTCTGGACAATGACATACCAGGACGATGTCAGAATGAGAGGAAACGCGGTGACGTCAGACGGCGGTTACACTATACTTGGTGGGACCTAACGAGCTATCTGAGTTTGAAATCGATGTAACATTTGGCCAAACAAAGGCACAGCCACACGCGCGAGTTCACCGTTCGAGTCGGTCGAGTCGCGCTCTTTCTCCAAGTGCTCGACACGGCGGCACTATCATCAGCACCGAATCCGCACCGACGACGCAGAAGCGCGGCCGCGGAAGACCAAATGGCTCGAAGAACAAAGCCAGCGCCAGCACCATGGGCTGTCCGCCCAAAGGTGGCAGTGCTCCCCGCAAGAACCAGCCATCAGCCGGCAGCGACGTCGCTGCCGCTGAGCCCGCTGAGCAGAGTAGCACGCCAGTGAGTGCTCACTTAATCAGACTAAGCCCTCCTTTGCCCGTCCCGGCACTCAAGCTGAAGGATTCAGGTGTCCGAGAAGCACCAGAAAGTCAAGATCGGCCCCAGGGCACGGCCAGTGCAGGTGCCGGTGAGTGCTGTGCTCGCAAATATCTTGTTTTCTTCTCATGATCTTTACTTACCCAATGTTCTCATAGATGCACGCGACCTTATCGTCCAGAGCAGCAGTGGCAATACGGCACGTCCGAACTGCGCTGCAGAGCCCGCTTCAGCAGCGTCACACGGGACGAGCACTGAGGCCGACTCGGACGCGCCCGCCATGCAGAATGCACCTGCTGCAAACCGTGCAGCAATGCCTGGCATATCGGGCGGCTTGTGTGCGATGGCCACTGCATCTCAAGGCCATGGCCCAACAACCACTTCTGTGCCACAGGCTGCAGTCACTGCAGAGTCAACAATGCCAGGTAAGCCGAGCGACATCGTCTTCTTGTGGTTTGAGCTGACGCGGTTGGCTGTATTTAGGAGACGCTTCACGTGTCTCTGCTGGCACGTCGACAGCCTCAAGTACGTCAAATTTGGTGATCGCGGGACAAAGCGGCGGTGCCGAACTTGCGTGGGGTGCAAACGTGCCGATTGTGCGGGCGCATTTTGCAGCCGTCCATACGCCTTCTTCCCACTGATGGAAATGGTGATGTAGGATTGGCTCTTGCACACAGTAAATGGGTCAGTGAGGGGATTTTGCAGATAAAGTGATGGATACATGGCAAGGCTGTCAGATGTAGCCTCCGAGTTGACAATGACAGAATCGGGCATGATGATCCTTAATGACAAGTTTACTTTACTTACCTTTTTAACATACAAAACATGATGATAGTCAGTAGTCAGCTTTGAAGAACAAAGTAGCTCGATAATTATAATGATAACATACATGAGATAAAGCTGCGAGGCAAAAGTAGAACTCGACACAAGCTCGACAGCTTGCGCGCTGCTCGCTACTTGATGCCGAACAAAAATGATGATCAGCTGGGGCATCATATTTAAGCGCCCTGAGCAACCAAACCGCGACTTCATTGGGCACTCGCACCAGCACCGAGCCCTCCTCCTCCCCTCCTCCTTCCCCTCCCCCGCATAATTAAATAATTAAAATTTTGCCTCCGCTGACCCCACACGTATTAAACTACCGCCCGTCAGACATGTCAAAACAATGTCCGGTCTGGACGGCCGGTCCCGGCCGGATGCGTAAGGCCGAATCTGCACATGATTCAGTACAAAAGTACCATACAACATTGCACAGCCAAACTGACACTGTACCAGGGTATCATGGGGAGCTTCAGCTTGGCCAAAGGCCCTTGGTTACTATGTATATATGCTTGGCCTCATGGGATTAGTTAGTCATAATCTATTGTAGAGCCAACTTGTAATGTCAGGCATAGGATTCTCATGAGCATTGGTTGGCCGAGTATATGTATAACCATACACTATTGACAAGCCACATATTGAGTAAGGCTCAGTGTATTTGTGTTACCATGATTGGCCATATCTATTGATACTGGATTTAATTCATTGAGTTATGCATGGCTGAGGTGCATAGGATTGTCATGAGCATTGGTTGGCCCAGTACATGTATAACCATACACTATTGACAAGCCACATATTGAGAAAGGCTGAGTGTATTTGTGTTACTATGATTGGCCATATCTACTGACACTGGATTCAATTCATTGAATTATGCATGGCCAAGGTCGTCATCTCAAATATAATCTCATACTGATGTGCTTGGCCATACATTGTACATCTATTCTCCTACATAATATCACAATTGGCCAAGAGTACTTACCAAGTATGGATTGACATTGTACAATGCTTGGCCAATTATCATTGTAGCTTCCTTCAACCATCTGCCTATGCATGGCCAAGGTTTTCATGCCATGCATGATTTTAAACCAATGCAGTTCACTACACATCAAACATCAATCTTCTAGCATAATATCATGATTGGCCAGCTTGTGATTGTCAGATATAGATGTATATATTATCATGCTTGGCCAATATTGTGATCTCAGTAATGGTAACATGTAACTATGTAAGGCCAGTGTTCTTGTGAATATATTCATTGATGCAATGTGAATGACATCCAGGTATGTTTGGCCAATATTTGTTTTTGGTAAACATCCTTTACAAGATAACATTGATTGGCCAACAATTTGCTCAATAATCCCTTCCCAGTACACAGTAGATCCACTGTTATCTACCTCTGTGAAAACCCTTTCAGGCTCATCATTTCAGGACTTATGTCCATCTCCATGGCTGGTCTATGTCAGCTAACAGTCCTCATGGCTATTCATGTTATCCTTCTATTCCATATGATTGTTGTTGGCCAACTATGTTATCTTCATTCAGGCTAACTTATGGGATATTTGACCTACAATGCATAAATAAAAGTAATTCTGTACAGTAGAAACATGTCTTGCATCCATATCATTTTTATCATCTGCCACTCAATATATTGTTGACTATGCCGCCGATTGCCATGAAGGCACTACTCTGTATCATACCTTATCATATTCTGCAACATATGCCGCGGCATGTAAATCGACAATGAATCATGTTCCGTGGCCTTATTCCTATGATATGATATGTTTTGAAGGTCATTTAGATTCAAAGTCCGCTCATTAGTGCGACCCGATTGGATGAGGTGTTCATTTTGGATGCGCTTCAAATGGCCTCTAGAATATCATACCATACATTTAAGGCCGCGGAAAGTCATCCAATGGACTGTACATGCCATCGTGTATATGACCCTGGCACTATGTAGGTGACCGTCCAGCCATACCATTTTATGACTCAGAGTGCTACACATTGCTTAAATATGTAGATAGTACATGAATACATACCGCGGTATACCTCAAAGCACTGTGCAATCATCGGTACTTGTTAGCGGTATCATGACATGCTCCCAGATCTGTGGAGACCTATTGATAGCACTCCCACCACTCCATATAATGATCCCTCGCTCTCTCCAGATCCTCCAGCAGGTCTTCATGACCCCTGAGCAAATTTCTGAATACTTCACCCTCGTTTTGTAGCCTCAGAACCTCGGCCGCCATGACCTCTTGAGCAACGCGCATTCCCACAGAAGCAGGATGTGCCGTCCTCATGGTGCTTATAACCCGTGCGAATGGAGGAGCCACCTTTCACACATTAGATGACTTCAGTCATATGAAAGACAACACTCGGACTGGTGTTACTCACTACAGTGTCATCTGCATTCGTCTGGCACTAAACTAACTGTCTCAGCAAGATGATGTAGTGCCCTGACAGATTCACATACATTCGAGTGTTCAGACGTGCCAATATCATCTCTCTCTGATTGGGATGAGATGGGGTGATGGGCTGTCTAATGGATAAGGAGTATCCGGGGTACGACGATTTACGATTGTATTAAAGACGTAGATACCGGACAGAAAGGACATACCGCGGGATAATCGACACGGTCGTTGAGAGACGGGACATCGGTGACTTCATGTTGAGGGCTGCCGTGTCCTGGGATATTCATACCACCTGTCTCCATCGGTATCTGTAGTGTCGATATGCTGGGATCGACATCTTCATCTTTCTCCACGGTATTTCCTGACGATCAGATGTACAACGCACAGCCTGATCTCGTGTATGAACATACCGAATATGTCCTCCCCCTCTGCAGAGGGCTCTAGCTCTCGGAAAAACGCTTCAGACATTTTTGCCAGCGAATCGCCATGTAAATCTTCTAATGCCGAAGTGCAGGCATCATGCCTTGAGATTGCATCTGAAGATGCCTGTCAATCATTGCTTCGCATGTTTTTCAGGAAATGAAATATACCGGGCTCACTCCCTTCCTCTTGAGCCGATCCGACGACTCCAAAGAACAAATCCGCCATTTCGTGCAGCGGATCAGGTGCTGTAACCTGCGGTATCGTCTGGACGTCATCCCGAGCCACACCACCTGAGTAACTCATTAGAGGTCAGCTAACGTACGACCTGAAACCCTTTGTACGCACCAGGTGATCCAATAGCCGAGAAGAATGCCTCCGCCATCCGATCCATATCATCAGTATCTATTGTGCCGCACATGAATGCACAATATTTAGCGGATCGGAACGTCAATAACACGCACCCCGCGGCATGCCAGGCGCACCTTGGGCGATTCTGGGGCTCTCCCGCTGGCCCGCAAGCGAATCCGATGCATCTAAGTCCATAGATTGGTCAACATCACCTGCGAGAGTTGACATGTAGGCATTCATGTCAGTGGGATCCATTGTAGATGTAAAGAAGATGTGAATTAGATTCACCGCGAGTTAGGGCGCCTGTGTGTCTGCAAGCCTGTGCATCACGTGATACGTGTTCACGATTCGACTTCTCGACAGAGGCATGTGTCCCGTATCTTCTAGACCTCACCACAAATATTTCCTTCTCTCCTTTCTCTCTAACTTATATACGCATGTCTTCACAATTCTCGTCTCTGGAGGAACGTGTCATTAGACGCGCGGTACGTATTCACCGGGCTCTTCTGACGATGGAGGCCATGCCAGCAGTGGATACCGCACGCTGGGCCGAGATGTTCTTTGTTGAACAAGTAAGTCACTATGCCTCTCACTGGATCTTCTGATGCTATTTTCACTCTAGAAACACCTTGCCACCGCATTTACGGCCGCCCAGAAGGCCGGCGCCTGTGTCATACTACCTCCGGTCGTTGTCAGTTGGCTCTATGAGATGTTTGATGCTCCGCAGAACAAACGTGCGGTCGATTTCTCCTCCATTCGTGCCGACGATCCGCGGTAAATACCAAGCCCGAGAGTGCTACCATTGCACGGAATGGCCGAGCGACACCTCTCGATTCCAAACCTCGGATGCAGCAGAAACTGACTGGTGGCTCGGTTTAGGTACGTGAAGCAGTCCTTGTCTCATCTCTCCGTTTAACACCATATTCTCTGGATATGTTCAGCTGCCCCATCTGAGGCTTCCATGTCCCTCTCGACGCCTCCCGCAGCTCCACAGACCTCTGCGCATCTCTCTCTTTTT